>OY856411.1:1019585510-1020178010 GCA_963693085.1 Alisma plantago-aquatica | reverse complement strand
ATATATATATATAGGAAAATGATCTAGTGAGAAACATATCTTGGTGAGAGCATGAGAGGCATTTGAATAACTTTTCACAATGATCAAATTTTCATAATCTAACCGTATGGATTGGAAATATACCCTATTAGTCACGTTCCCACAAAATCTCATCATCATAGGACTTGTATTGCACGCACAACAAGCAAATACTTTTCAATGCTCAATATTGAGTTTTAGGCTGACCATTGTGTGTGTGTGTCTATATATATATATATATATATATAGGAAAATGATCTAGTGAGAAACATATCTTGGTGAGAGCATGAGAGGCATTTGAATAACTTTTCACAATGATCAAATTTTCATAATCTAACCGTATGGATTGGAAATATACCCTATTAGTCACGTCCCACAAAATCTCATCATCATAGGACTTGTATTGCACGCACAACAAGCAAATACTTTTCAACGCTCAATATTGTGTTTTAGGCTGACCATTGTGTGTGTCTATATATATATATATATATATATATATATATATATATATATATATATATATATATATATATATATATATATATATATATATATATAGGAAAATGATCTAGTGAGAAACATATCTTGGTGAGAGCATGAGAGGCATTTGAATAACTTTTCACAATGATCAAATTTTCATAATCTAACCGTATGGATTGGAAATATACCCTATTAGTCACGTTCCCACAAAATCTCATCATCATAGGACTTGTATTGCACGCACAACAAGCAAATACTTTTCAATGCTCAATATTGAGTTTTAGGCTGACCATTGTGTGTGTATATATATATAGGAAAATGATCTAGTGAGAAACATATCTTGGTGAGAGCATGAGAGGCATTTGAATAACTTTTCACAATGATCAAATTTTCATAATCTAACCATATGGATTGGAAATATACCCTATTAGTCACGTTCCCATAAAATCTCATCATCATAGGACTTGTATTGCACGCACAACAAGCAAATACTTTTCAACGCTCAATATTGAGTTTTAGGCTGACTGTTGGATGTAAAATGTATATATTGTATATATGGAGATGTAAAAGATATCTAATTGTGATGATTTTTTGTGTGAAGGTAAATGTAATTATCATCCATAAGGTTGGATATTGAAAATAAGCTACAACTTTGTAGTTATTCAAATGCATCTCATGCTCTCACCGTAGAATGTTTCTCACTAGATAGCTACCCTATATATATATATATATATATATATATATAGGATGATATAGAGAAAGGAAAAGAAGAGACTAGAGTCAAGTAAAATGCATTAAAATGAAGATAGAATTAGTGTTGGTGAAGGACGGTGATATCAAGAACCAATGGAGAAATTACTTCCATAAGCTTTTCAATGGATATACTATGTGACATGAATACAAGATATATCATTTACGCACGACGAGTTTCACTATTTTAGGTCACAAAATGCTTTGAAAAAGATGAAAATGAAAAAGGCATGCGGTCCAGATGGTATTCCCGTTGATGTATGGAAGGGTATGGGGGATGAAGGAGTTATGTGGTTAACAAATGTCTTCAATAAGATCATGAAGACCAGGAAGATGTCATATCAATGGAGAAATAGTATTAAAGTCCCCATCTATGAGAACAAAGGTGACGTTCAGAGCTGTACATACTACAAAAGTGTCAAGTTGATGAGCCACATAATGAAGTTTTAGGAGAGGATTATAGGCTAAGATCTATAACGCATATATCAAACAACCAATTTGGTTTCATGTCTGGAAGATAAAAAACACATGTTATCTTTCTAATAAGGAGGCTTATGGAGAAGTATATACAAATCAAAAGAGATCTTTGTATCATTTTATTGATCTAGAAAAGGCTTATGATTGAGTACCCAGGGAAGTGTTGTGGATGGTTTTGAAGAAAAAGGGTGTGCCAATCCAATACATTGACTTGATGAAAGACATGTATGGTAGATTACTACAAGTATGAAGACTCTTGGAGGATGGTAGATTGATGCAAGTATGAAGACTCCTGGAGGAGAGGCACCAACTTTTTCTTATCACGGTTGGGGTACGCCAAGGATCCACACTCAACCCATATCTGCTCTTTCGTGTTATGGATGAGTTGACAAATAATGTTTAGGATGATTTTCCTTGGTACATGTTATTTGTTGATGATATTTTGATTGATGAAAATAAAGATGGATTGAATGATAAAGTTGAACTTTAGAGAAAGGAATTAGAATCAAATGGGTTGATGATTAGTAGGAAAAAAATTGAGTATATGTATTGCAATTTCAGTCAATCTCGCAGTGTGAATGGTGGATCCAAGTTGAACGGAGTAGGCACACCAAAATATGATAAATTTGATTACTTGGGTTCTATTATTCAAATAGATAGGGATATATAAAATGACATTTATCACATGATCACTGTTAGGATGGTTAAAATGGAGGAGTTCTACGGGAAATCATGTGATAAAAAAATCCATCTCAAATTAAAAAGAAAGTTTTATAGAATTGCTATATGTCCATCTATGCTCTATGGGAGTGAATGTTGGGCTATGAAGAAATAAGGTCTCAAAAAGATGAACGTGGTTGAAAAGAATATGTTGAGATGGATGTGTGGAAATACAAGAAGAGATCACTTGAGAAATGACTATATTAGGTATAAAGTGGGGGTGGTGAGCATTGAGGACAAGTTGAATGAGGGCCAACTCAGATGGTATAGACATGTTCAAGGTAGACTGACTAATGAGCCTATATGAAGTAATTCTATTGAGTCAAGCACAATTAATAGAAGAAGAGGAAGGCCTAAATTAACATGGGAAGAGCTTATAAAGAGAGTTTTTCCATCTCTACATCTCGACCAGAATATGACCCATGATAGAGCGGAATGGAAACGAGGATCCATGTAACCGACCCCAATATAGTTGGGACAGAGGCTTAGATGATGATGATGATGATGGTGGTGATGATGATGATGGTGATGGTGATGGTGATGGTAATGGTGATGGTGATGGTGATGGTGATGATGGTGGTAGTGGTGGTGGTGATGATGATGATGATGATGATGATGACGATGACGACAATGATAATGATGATTATGATGACGACGACGACGACGACGATGATGACGATGACGACGATGATGATGATGATGATGGTGATGGTGACGGTGACGGTGATGGTGATGGTGATGGTGATGGTGATGGTTATGGTGATGGTGATGGTGATGGTGATGATGATGATGATGATGATGTTGATGAGGACACCATAATAGGAAAATGGTCCTCTAGTTGACTCTACTTTAACATGAACACTGCTATATTTTATATTCAACCTACTATTACAGTCTTGAGTATTAAATCTGAATCTATTAATATCTACACCTGTAAAAGATAACACCTCTTTATCTGATCCATGAGATGAACTTAGAAGATCATCTTCCACCCGCCCATCTTTATGTAATTGAACCACTTGTCATAATATACAGATAAAAGTTAATTGAAAAATTCCGTCTTAGTTATAATTTAGTTAGAGTAATTCAATTTCTCACCTGACTCTCTAACCACTCTAAAAAGAACTTTTCATGTACCATATTGATATCTTGAACATCCATATCTTGGATAGTTTGTTTGTACTCACTAAAAAATTATTACTATAAAATTGGAAAATAAACATTATATATTGAAAATATGAAGTTAAAGAAAGTTAAATTACTTTATAAAAGTCAATATTTTACTAGAAGTTTCGAGAATATATTTATGCACTTGTTTTCATTCATTAACAATAAGGATAATAGTAGTCCCAACTAATAATTTATTCCCCATATACTTAAAACTGAAAAATATGATGAGATTGATGTCTCTTTTATGGCATGGTATCATGTTTGACTAAATCTAATCTCGTTCTCTTTCACACATCTTGAGTAAAAAAACAAACACTCAAAATGACACATCTCATTTATTAATCCCTCTACACATATATCTTCAAGTTTGAAGATACCTAAACAAGTTGGATAAATCTCAAACATATAAACAAATTAATAATAATATTAAAAAGATATAAATTGTATTCACCTTTCAATCGAATACATCCATATATATTGCACATGACCTCCCAGAGTTGCTCGGTTTGTTAGGTGAATGGGTAAGTGCACCATTATATTGAATGATGACGGTAAATATATTTACTACATTTAATAGTTCAATGGATATACAATTATTTCGCCTCTCTAGGTCTTCTACACCCAGGACTTTACAAAAAAAACTCCTTATGAGATATGCTCAACTTAGTTAATGCCTCAGAGATAGCCTTTGGAAAGGTTCTACATGTTGTAAGACGAAGGAATTTTTGTAAAAATACACAAAAAATCATGAAATTTCACATCAAAAATCTATGCTCATTAACACTCACATATCTAGAAATATTTGAGCACAACCCATCTGGGAACTTGACTTTCTTTAGGACTTCACAAAGACTCATTTTCTCCTTTGTAGATAAGGTAAAGCATGGAATTGGGACTTCTAATTTCTATTTACTGTTCTTGGAAGATGATCTTGCTTTGCATAGCTTTTAGGTCTTTATGATATTTTGAATTGTTGTTATTCTTCTCATCAATATCCATATTTGTTCCAATTATGTTGTCATACATATTCTATTCATTGTGCACTACATCCAAAAAATGGCAATGAAGACTTTTCCAATATGGAAGCTCATAGAAAATGCTTATTTTTCTCTTCTAATCATGAAAGGGTTTCTCTTTTGAAGTTTTTTTCTTTTTTATTTCCAAGGTTTATTATAAATATATTATGTAGTTGGCTCAATGCTTCTTCTCAAGATAGCTCTTAAGGATGAGGTTGTGCTTCTTTTGTCTCATAAAATGCATTCTCTTCGTCATCCATCTATGATCTTTTGGTAAGTATCTACGATGACCCATATAACACAATTCCACCCACACTTTAACCTAAGAAACCAAGGGTCATTATGAGAAGACGGGCAAGATAACTCACCTTGAGTGGACCATACAGATAGGTATCCATAAGTAGGTAAAGCCTTAATTGTCCACAGTAGAGTTGCATGCATTCCAAAACCTACAAAGCATAACTCCTTTAACTCCTCAATTAACAATATTAGACAAACATCGATCTGGTATGTAGGAGATTTCTTACTAGGAATAATCATGGATAAAATATAATAAACTTGTTTCATGCAATGCCATGGATGCAAGCTATATGGAATGAATATAACATTCCACATGTTATAAGGACTATATATATATATATATTTTCCCCATCACACATGTCCAACTTCTTATAAATATCATCAAAGTATCTAGACCTTGCCTCCTGAATAACCTTTTATGCTTCTTTCTTTGCTTGCTTGTATCTCTGGAACATTGCATCATCTCGAGATTTGGGAAAGCCCTATAGATCTCCCTTTTCAGTTTAATAGCCTTTTATACTTCATCATTCCACCACCAAGTCTCTTTTTGTGAATGCCTACAACCTTTAGACTCCCCTGAAACCTCTTTGGAAATTTTTGTTATGCAGAAACTCATGATATGCCACATAGTATTAACATCATACTCGAAGTTCCAAGTTTCTTCCTTGTTGAGTTTATCATGAAAAGTTGATTTCTTTTTTCCTTTAAGTTTCCACCACTTGATCTTTCTATCTTGGTTTCTGTTATGCTTGACTTTATTGATCTTCATGTCAATATCCAAAACCACCAACCTATGTTGGGTCGTGAGTTATTTGCCACAAATCACTTTACAATCCTTGTATAGTTTATAATCTGCACACCTCGCAAGAAGATAATCAATTTGGATACAATTGTGCCTACTCTTGAAAGTAATGTTATAAGATTCTCTTTTCTTGAAATGGTTGTTTGCCAAAATCATATCATATTCAACTACAAAGTCTAATATCCTCTCTCCTTTTATGTTTCTATTTCTATATCCAAAAACACCATGAACTCTCTCATATCCAACATTTCTACTCCCCACATAGCCATTTAAATCACTCCCAACAATGATCTTCTCACCTATCGGTATTCCTTACATCAATTCATCCATGTCATTCCAAAAATCCTTCCTAACCTCCTTGCTAAGGTCAACTTGGGGGGCATAAGATCTAATAATGTAAAAAATCTATCCCCCAAGAACAACCTTAATAGATATGATTCTATCACCTATCCTTGCGATCTTGACAACATCATCCTTTGACACCTTATCAGCAATAATACCTACACCATTTCTATGTTTATCAATACCTATATACCAAATTTTTATCCCGTGTCTACAATCTCTCTACAACGTTCCATTGTCCACTTGGTTTCCTACAAGCAAGCTATCTTTACTTTTCTTCTCATCATGGTAACCACTATCTCTAAAGATTCCCCTATCAAAGAGCCAATATTCCAAGATCCAACTCTAATCATTTTTTTCTTCTGAACTTGCTTCTTTACCTACCTTCGTTGAAAATATTTCCCTTAGACATTTTCACTACATCCGGACAATGATGTGGACGGACTATCTTCTATACCCATGCCCATCCACATTGTGGTAACCCTTACAATTTTTTTCACTACATCCAGGAAATGATACATCAGGACTACTTGTTTATCCACAGCCATCCAAGATGTGAAAACCTTGGTTCTCCTTCAACACAATTGGATACCGTTGTGTCGAAACCCCTTGGATATTTATCAATGTACCCCGATGTCGATGAAGCACGTCGCCAGGTAGGGATGCTCCAAATTTTTTTTATAAGGATCTATGTCATAGAAAGTGTATCAAAATTTTTATGACTGGATATCAACCTACCACCAACCCTCCTCCTTTGCCCGGGCTTAGGACTGGTAACATTTGCACAAAATGTACAAAACATAGGCTGAGTTTTTTCCTATTATAGTGTATTGGATGATATTGTAGATTTGGATTACACTAGTGGAATATGAGTTCACACTTGTAGGTGTAGATGGTTTGGCATGGATAATGAAGGAATAGGGTTTACATGGGATAAATACGGTGTTGTTAGTTTGATTAAAAAATCCAAGTTGAAAACTAACAAGTCATTTGTGTTGGCATGCCAAGTGGAACAATGTTTTTATTTTGGTAACCTTTCTAGAAGTAATTGGATTGTTGTTATATAATCAACATCACACGACTCATATAACATGACACTTATACATGAAGGTGACAACAATATTATTGATGATGGTAGTTTATTTCAAGAAAACACATCTAATTCAATTATAATTTGGTCAATCCCTTTAGATTCATTTAATATTCATCATTGAAAGATTCATGATGTAGTGAAATATTTTTCCATGGATGCTGCAAAAAACATGTGATGGATGGACAAAGATGAACTTCATATATGGTAAAAACTCAGTTGAATCTATTAATTTGGTTTTCTTATATTTTCTTGATGATGTTAAAATATATTTTGTTGAAGTTGGTGTATGTAATGTTTTCATTTACGTATAACACTAGATTTTTTATTTAGCAACCAACTATGATTTTAATATTTTGATTATTCGTAGGGAAATATATCTACAGAGCAGGAAGTGGAATTTAAAATTTTATTTACCATATTCCCATAATCAGTAGATCGCGTCATAACTATAATGCAAGAAGGATGGTTTTGAGGATATACCTGGTCCTAGAGAAAGTCCAATGACAATCCTCCTCATCATAGATGTGTAACTTCTAAATCCTGGTTGCACTAGGACTTCTTTGACTACTGCGCCTCCTGGTCTTCATCACAAGCTACAGTCACGAACATCATCTTCTTCAACAACTCCTCTTATCACAAACTGCTGGTTGACGTTGTGCTCCTAATGACAGACAACAACCTCCCACCTCTATGGTAGTCCACACAGACCCCCTAGAACTCCTATTGTCCTAATAGAATGATTAGGAAGGAGTCATCAATCTCTGTCGGTGTACTAATCACCAACTTTCTCTCCCACAACAATGATCTCAATTGCTCTTTCCCTTACTGTTCCTCCCTAGTCGGGTAGAACTTGCTCAGGCTCTTGTGGTTACCACAACCAGAGAGGACAAAGCCTGTTAGATAAAATGTTTCTCAATTGTCTGTGTTGTGCTCTAGGAAGCCCCTGGTACCCCTCTATTTATAAGCGGGGTTTGGGTCCAGGTTCTATAACACCCCTCCCTAGGGTTTCATACGTAACCAGCGGAAGCACATCCTATTCCCCCATATTATCCATAATGTGGGGTACTTGGCATATCAGGGAGGGATTGTCACATACATGATCTCATATCAAGAAATAAACAACACTTGGCATTCATAGAAGCATAGACTCATACATGAGTTCTTGGAAAGAAAGCTACATCATGATTTCAAAGGTATGCTAAACATGAACTAGATAACATGTAAAAGATAGGATCTCCATAGATGGACGTCCCACCGGGAAAAAACTTCTAAGGTCTTGGATCCTTGGAATCTCCTCAAGATGTCTCCTTCGCTTTAGCTCCAACATCTACGGACATCTCCTCCCCAACCATGCAAAGGAAAGACATTCATGGTGAGTAAGCAACATTGGCATGTTATAAAGCATAAAAAAATAACATATAAAGTGATTTGACATAAACATGGACATGGATTAACATTAATCATTTCTTGACATATTTTAAATAAGGAACTTGACTAGAAGTATACACTCCTCTCTTAATGCCCCATAAGGAGCCCATAATGCTCGGAAAGCCCATAATTTCTCGGAAAGCCCATAATGCTCGGAAATCCCATAACAAGGTGCATATAAATCTAAATCAATTTCCATTAACCATGATCTTTCTTAGACTTAATTATCTTCTAAATGACTTAGACTTGATCTTAATGGGATTTCTCCCTCTTAAACATAGTTGGAATTTCTCCCCATGAAACATAATGGGATTTCTCCCTCTTAAGCATGGATGGGAATCTCTTCCCTCTTAATCTTGGTTTCATGCATATTAGTCATAATTCATATCATTAATCAGGTTTCTAAACTTAGACTTAGGTTATAACAATCAACATCCAATAATTATATATATTGAAGAAACCATGAATTAATCATGACTTTAACATAAAGTCCTTAATATAAATCATAAACATTCAATAAACCAAATATTATCTATGCCAAGGGCATGGCCCGCTTACCTTGAGCTAAATTACCTAAGTCAAACTTGGTTTGACTGATCGGGTCCTTTTAATCACCTGAAATTAACATAATTATCCTTCATCATATATCATTAAACCCTAATTTGTCCATATACATATTGATATGTGAAAACAGCAAAATTAGTCGATAAAAACCACAAAATCAGATTCCTCATCAAAAATCCTTTCCAAAACATATTTTTGTGTAATTTTCTGATAAATAGGCGATTTACTATGAATTTTACAAGTAACAAACCAATCAAAAATCAAGAAAAAGCCACACACACACACACACACACACACACACACACACACACATATATATATATATATATATATATATATATATATATATATATATATATATATATATATATATATATATATATCCAAATCCAGAAAATAGTGGGCCAGCTTCTGATTTGGCCCAATTAGGCTCGGCCAAATCGGCAATGAGGCTTGCCTCAACGATCAAGGAACAGGGCATGAAAACCCGAAAATACCCTCATGGGTGAAAAACATCAAAGTAGGTTGACAGGGGTACCAAGCTCATATCGTGACCTGGATTGCTCCCTACCTGCTCCATGGCATCAGGTGCGAGCGAGCAACCTGGAGGTTCGATTCTGATGAGAACCTGAGGAAGTGGTGACTACCTGCGACAAATACAACATCCATCACTCCCGCAACACCAAGGCGACTCTAATGAGCCTCAGATCGATCCCTGTTGTGCATCTTAACACTGGTTCCCATGGCGCAATCATGACCACAGGGCACCGCCATGGCCATCAAAGAATGGAAACTGAGAAAAGAAATCACGAGGTGATAAAGAAATAAAGGCAAGAGTCTCGCGAAGTCGAACTGAAGGTGAACACATGGTCGCCTAAAGCAAAGATAGCCGGAAGGCCACCGTGGGTGAGAAACTGAGAAAGGCGGCTTGAAATAGGGACGGCGGTCAGGTACCTAGATCCAGCGAGAAAATCACCCTAAGGCCGTAAGGGCATTCCTTGAGGTGCGTCAGAGTCAAAGCAACCATTCCCATGATCGGAGGACCACCGGGCAAGGTCAGCGGTGAGAAACCAAGCCACAGACGGGCTGAAGGAAAGATCACATTTGTCGACCCGTCGACTGGGCACGATCCAGGGCAAACCGGAAGTAAAAAACCCTTCGCGGCAAGTAGGTGATGCTCACCGAAAGTGTGATTGAGTTGGAGTGGTCAGAGGAGTCAGTGAGAGGCCTGGGTTGCCGGAGAAGACAACTTGAGTAGGTCGGGGAGTTCAGGAGCTCTCGAGGCCAAATTGCAGTAGAGAAGGAGAGCTCGGGGGCCGACGGTGCTTTCTGAGCGTTTAGGTGGATGGTAGACACACGGAGTTGGCGGCTGCAAGTCGCCTGCGGAGAGGTTGTCCAAACCCTATATTGGGCATTTGCCCTATAGAGCACGAGAGGGTGTGAGTTAGAGATTTCTAGGATTGGGGCGATGAGTCGGATTCGATGGCAAAGAAATGACGTGAAACTGTCGAGAAATGACCGAGATCGAATGTGAGCATTCAAAGCACTAGAAACGGATGTTCTTCGCGTGAAGAGAGGAGGTAGGAGAGAAGGTGAGCACCATTAGATCATGATCGAATGACTGCTGTGTATGCATGTGATAAATAGCCGAAATGTAACGTGTGACAGGAGGAATAAAATCAAAACTATAGGCAGTAAATGTGCATTTGATTGATTTCTAAACAAAACCATAATGAAACCTTTCTAAATTTGATTGGAGGGTCAAACGTGGTCATAATGGGTTCAAATTTGAACCAGAGGTACATTAGAGTGTTTAGAATATTCCCATGCCATTAGATTTCATTCTTGTACCCATTTTAGGCCTAAAATAGCAAAATCATCATGTATACTTAAATGGTTATGATTAGAGTATAAAAGCTATTAATTTATCAATTAAGAATTTTAAGATATGAAAACGTGTACTAAATATTATTTCTTTTCAATTAACAAGATGGAGGCCATTAAGCAAGCAATTAAACATGTAAATCACTAATTTTCATATGAGAGAAAATTTGACATAAAAGCATTTATCCTCATTTTCTTAAACAAAAGGGCATAGATATACATGAAAAGATTTTCTTTAAATGATACAAGGATAAGAGAACTATTGAGCATAATAAAATGATTTTGTAAAACTAACATGGGAAAATTGCATTTAAGTCCTCAACAATTATCTTATTTAGAATAAGAGCATGCAAGGAATAAAATAGTTTGAAAATTTTGCATAACAAGGGTGGGATGTTACAATACTACCCACCTTAAATAAATTTCGTCCTCGAAATTTCCTAGAGTTTCTACCCACCTTAAGGGTTTCACATAAACTTGCAAATTTTCCATACACATTTTCATTTTAGAAGGAGGCATATAAAAACAAAGCATTATTATTCAACAAAAATTACTTAATTACCCTTCGTAAGTATCATACTTACTCCTTAACATTACAACTAACTCATTACACTTAGGGAATCTATCTCTCACTTACCATGGCTACATCTTCATAGTTGTCTAGCCTTAGGTCATATATCCTTCATCTCTTTATATGTGGTGATCAAGCACATATTTAGAAATGTTGGATCTTTTCATGCTACATCTCACCATCTTATTTGCACATGTGTCCCATACCACACACACAATTAAGAAGGTAAGACACATAAAAAGTAACATTAAATGACATTTTCCTCAAATATCAATTGGGTGGCCCTTACCATTGAGACAAGGAGAAACATGTCATCATCTAGGGTTTGGTTTCAACTACATGAGCATGCTAACATGTACTTCTCTAATGAGGTGAGGGCTCTAGTCATCTTTAGGGTTCTCTAGACATACTAGAATATGTAATCATGTTCTCTACTTCTATTACTTCATCCTAGGGTGACTTGTATGAATCCTTATTGTTGCCTTAGTGGCCATCTATTTCTTGCTCTGATACCATTAATGTAACACCCCTCCCTAGGGTTTCATACGTAACCAGCGGAAGCACACCCTAATCCCCAACATTATCCATAATGTGGGGTACTTGGCATATCAGGGAGGGATTGTCGCATGCATGATCTCATATCAAGAAATAAATAACACTTAGCATTCATAGAAACATAGATTCATACATGAGTACTTGGAAAGAAAGCTACACCATGATTTCAAAGGTATGCTAAACATGAACTAGATAACATGTAAAAGATAGGATCTCCATAGATGGACGTCCCACCATGCAAAAACTTCTAACGTCTTGGATCCTTGGAATCTCCTCAAGATGTCTCCTTCCCTTTAGCTTCAACATCTGCGGACATCTCATCCCTAGCCATGCAAAGGAAAGACATTCATGGAGAGTAAGCGACATTGGCATGTTATAAATCATAAAAAAAATAACATATAAAGTGATTTGACATAAACATGGACATGCATTAACATTAATCATTTCTTGACATCTTTTACATAAGGAACTTGACTAGAAGTATATGGTCCTCTCTTAATGCCCCATAAGGATCCAATAATGCTCGGAAAGCCCATAATTTCTCGGAAAGCCCATAATGCTCGGAAAGCCCATAACAAGGTGCATATAAATCTAAATCAATTTCCATTAACCATGATCTTTCTTAGACTTAATTATCTTCTAAATGACTTAGACTTGATCTTAATGGGATTTCTCCCTCTTGAACATAGTTGGGATTTCTCCCCATGAAACATAATGGGATTTCTCCCTCTTAAGCATGGATGGGAATCTCTTCCCTCTTAATCTTGGTTTCATGCATCTTAGTCATAATTCATAACATTAATCATGTTTCTAAACTTAGACTTAGGTTATAACAATCAACATCCAATAATTATATATATTGAAGAAACCATGCATTAATCATGACTTTAAAATAAAGTGCTTAATATAAATCATAAACATTCAACAAACCAAATATTATCTATGCCAAGGGCATGGCCCACTTACCTTGAGCTAAATCACCTAAGTCAAACTTGGTTTGACTGACTGGGTCCTTTTAATCACCTAAAATTAACATAATTATCCTTCATCATATATCATTAAACCCTAATTTGTCCATATACATATTGAGACGTGAAAATAATAAAATTAGTCTATAAAAACCACAAAATCAGATTCCTCATCGAAAATCCTTTCCAAAACATATTTTTGTGTAATTTTCTCATAAACATGCGATTTACTATGAATTTTACAAGGAACAAACCAATCACAAATCAAGAAAAAGCCACATATATATATATCCAAATCTGGAAAATAGTGGGCCAGCTTATGATTTGGCCCAATTAGGCTCAGTCAAATCGGCAACTAGGCTTGCCTCAGCGATCAAGGAACAGGGCATGAAAACCCGAAAATACCCTCGCGGGTGAAAAACATCAAAGTAGGCTGACAGGGGTACCAATGTCATCTCGTGACCTGGATTGCTCCCTGCCTGCTCCATGGCATCAGGTGTGAGTGAGCAACCTGGAGGTTTGATTCTGATGAGAACCTAGGGAAGTGGTGACTACCCGCGGCAAATACAACATCCATCACTCCCGTAACACCAAGGCGACTCTAATGAGCCGGAGATCGAGCCCTGTTGTTCATCTGAACACTGGTTCCCATGGCACAATCATGACCACATGGCACCGCCATGGCCATCGAAGAATGGAAGCTGAGAAAAGAAATCATGAGGTGATAAAGAAATGAAGGCAAGAGTCTCACGAAGTCAAACTGAAGGTGAAGGCATGGTCGCCTGAAGCAAAGACAGCCGAAAGGTCACCATGGGAGAGAAATAGAGAAAGGCGGCTTGAAACAGGGACGGCGGTCAGGTACCTAGATCCAGTCAGAAAATCACCTCCCAAGGCCATAAGAGCATTCCTTGAGGCACGTCAGAGTCAAAGCAACCATTCCCGTGATCAGAGGACCACCGGGCAAGGTCAGCGGTGAGAAACCAAGCTACAAACGGGATGAAGGAAATATCACGTTTGTCGACCCATCGACTGGGCACGATCAAGGGCAAACTGGAAGCAAAAAACCCTTTGCGGAAAGTAAGTGATGCTCACCGCAAGTGTGATTGAGTTGGAGTGGTCAGAGGAGTCGGTGAGGGGCCCGGGTCACCGGAGAAGACAACTTGAGTAGGTCGGGGAGTTCAGGAGCTCTCGGGGCCGAATTGGCAGTGGATAAGGAGAGCTCGGGGGCCGACGATGCTTTTTGAGCATTTAGGTGGATGGTAGACACACGGAGGTGGCGGCTGCAAGTCACCAGCGGAGAAGGTGTCCAAGCCCTATATTGGGCGTTTTCCCTACAAAGCATGAGAGGGTGCACGTTAGGGCTCGCTAGGATCGGGGCGATGAGCCAGATTCGATGGCGAAGAAACGACGTGAAACCGTCGAGAAATGACCGAGATCGAATGCGAGCATTCAAAGCACTAGAAACAGATGTTCTTCACGTGAAGAGCGGAGGTAGGAGAGAAGGTGAGCACCGTTGGATCATGATCCAATGGCTGCTGTGTACGCACGTGATAAATAGCCTAAATGTAACGCGTGACAGGAGGAATACTATAGGCAGTAAATGTGCATTTGATTGATTTCTAAACAAAACCATAATGAAACCTTTCTAAATTTGATTGGAGGGTCAAATGTGGTCATAATGGGTTCAAATTTGAACCATAGGTACATTAGAGTGTCTAGAATATTACCATGCCATTAGATTTTGTGCTTGTACCCATTTTAGGCCTAAAATAGCAAAATCATCATGTATACTTAAATGGTTATGATTAGAGTATATAAAGCTATTAATTTATCAAATAAGAATTTTAAGATATGAAAATGTGCACTAAATATTATTTCTTTTCAATTAACAAGATGGAGGCCATTAAGTAAGCAATTAAACATGTAAATCACTAATTTTCATATGAGAGAGAAAATTTGACATAAAAGCATTTATGCTCATTTTCTTAAAGAAAAGGGCATAGATATACATGAAAAGATTTTCTTTAAATAATATAAGGATAAGAGAACTATTGAGCATAATAAAATGATTTTGCAAAACTAACATGGGAAAATTGCATTTAAGTCCTCAACAATTATCTTATTTAGAAAAAGAGCATGCAAGGATTAAAATAGTTTGAAAATTTTGCATAACAAGGGTGGGATGTTACAGGTTCCCAGTCTATGCGGGAGTGGAAGGGATCAGAAGATATTGAATTTTTGTAATAATTTTGGAAACTTCGCAACCTGTAGCAACCAAAATGGTCATCTCGCAAGCGAGGTGGTTGTCTTGCATTGCGAGATGGTCGTCTTGTCATTTTGTAGTTTCCCAATTGTACATTTATGTCAATTGTGGTATCTTACAAAAAGATAACTAATCAAGACTACAAGAATTTAAATTCCTACATTTCTCTTAAGACTCTCTCCTCCCACGTTTTCTCCCACTTTCTTCATTTTTTCTTTCTCAATATTCTTAATTACTTATCCTTATCTAATAGTTTCTAAAAAAATTTCTACAACAAAACTCCACCAACATCTCTTCCCGGATTATATTGATAAAATAAATCTAAATGTTTATAGCATATAATATCATCATATACATTATGCTTTTTCACTTTTATATATACTTGCACTTAGTTGAGAATTCAAACATAAAAAATTCAGCATTATACATGATTCCTTTAGAATCTAATTTCTAGAATAGAAAAATATTATGTATATATCTTGTCATTTGTATTTAAAAAATGCTTATTTAGAAAGAGTACATGCAGCAAAAATTGACACACATGGGTAGGTAGATATACATTGGGAGCTGAATAACTCCTTATAAAAATGAGACTACAAGTCGTGATCTTGAGGTTTTGTTCCATTCATTTCATTATAACATAACATCTAATACTTTTTGAAATTGTTAACTTATGATCATTACTCACATAATTTGATCAAATGAGATTTTAAGAGAGATCTCTCCCTCCCTCTATCACTACCACTTGATAGAGGTAGGATGCTCAGAAGGGGTGGTATATCAAGAAATACTTAGTGATTCGGACCCACATCTTTTCGTTGGGTGCCACATATTTTACCTTTCTCTTTTTCCACATAGACATGTAATATGATCAAATATTCTCAAGATAAGGTGCAACAATTTTTATTTAGAACATTAACTAAACTTATACATGTTGAAAGTAAATTAATTATATTAATATATGACAATAATTTAGTTACTCTCATCAAACTTACTTTATCAAAATTTATCATTCAATAATTTTGTTGTACTTCTTCTTTCATGATAGAAACAACTAATAACCTTGATGAAGTATTATACAATCTAATAATCATGTGCTAATAATTTTATCAAACCTATTTTGTTCCATGCATGTGCACGTGTGTGTTCACTAGTATATGTCTATAAAATAGTTGGATCATGTCATCTTTTGATAAATACAATCATTATAATAGGATTGTTCATGCAACATATAGCGTGCCTGTTGTAACATACACATTTATACAACTGGTGGCACATGTTGTAGTTCACTATGCACACCCGTTGTAATAGGGTCTATTTTCCAAACACACCCATTGTAGTAGGGGTCTGTTTTCCAGATACACAAGTTGTAATAGGTGTGGGTGACACATCATATTTTATTTGTTGTAATATCACACTTTTTATAACATATCATTAACTATTGTATTTGAATAGAATTAACAGGTCATACCGAACCAATTTTATTGATCAAAATTTACCATATTTTAAAAAAATTATAATAAATATAAAATTATACTTTTTTCTTTTCACAAATAAGCACATAATTGAACAAAATATCTATCAGACCTGGAAAAATGCTTGCACTAAATCTAATAAATAATCAATCACCCATACATAGATTCAATAATATAAAGTACTGAGTACACACTATTGAATCAAACTAAAAATCAACTCAAAGGTTTCACACATTCATCATGCTAAAGAACAAATGTCTCTCATGCATGTCACATAATATGGTGTGTGCTCAAGAACACTCGTCACCCACTCATAACACACTTCATCGATCTCTTCTTGTTTGAAGTAATAACAATATACTTTAAATAATACTGTAATCATATGTCAAATATATCAGCGTCATTTATCCAATGTATTTAGAAGTTTGAACAAACTAAAAAAATATAATTATAAATATGTTACCTTTTCAAGAATATTTCTAATTCTTGCATCAAGGACATCTCTCATTTACTTTAACACATGAAATCTGGAATCTATGTTGTTCGATTGCTTTGGATTCTGTATAATATAAATATAAGATAAATAGAAATAACATTTTGACGCAATCTAAGCCGCTAGAGTATCATCATTTGCTACTTCAATTATGTAGTTAAAATATGACTATGCTATACAACTTAATACTTATGTGTGTTATCCTTTTGTTTTACTCAACTACTCACATAATGTTAACATCACATGATAAGAATATAATAATTAAGACTTAGTCTATGTGGTGTAGATTTGGTTATGGTCTGGATGAGTTAGGTTTAGATTAGTAGGTCTCTTGTAGGAAGGAGTGGATGCAAACTAGGAAGCAAGCACATCATATGGTGAAGTCTCTGTGTATGTTAGTAGTATAAACCATCTCTTCTTAGGAATCCCCAACCAACAGTTCACCTCACTTGAAGATACTATAAAAAAATAAAATGTAGAAAGGTGACACTATAATTCAATGTTTTGGTAATATTTGATACATATCAATGCAAAGAACATTGAACAAAGAGTAGTAAGTGTACGATTAACATCCCTTTTTATTTTTTAGTCAAATAAGCATGCTTTTATATTATTAACACTAAATTTTGGGTACACGCATAGATGTGCCCCTACAATCAGATTTTTGGTACATAACAGATACCCCTAAATTGCACCAACATCTTAAACAAAACCAGGTACTCCACGCAGAGATCATTAAAAGATCACATATAGCCTAAGGACCACTTCCAGTAGATATAGGAATAGGGTCGATCTAACATACACTTAGATGGAGATTATGGTGCATTTGCTTAGACATACAAATCACTGACCATAGAAACCACCCACAAAGTATAACTATGCAAACAAACCAACACAGACATAACATAACATATTACTATAGATCTATATCTAAACCTAACAACAAAGAATCAGACAAAAAATAGACTCCAGGCTCCACATTGATTCAAAATGAATAGAATTCCTAACTTAGACAGATCCAAAATCCACCATATGGAGAGTAGGAACGAAGGAATATGTAACATCCCTGACCTGGGTTATGAACTAACCCTAGATGTTTTGCTTAAAATATGATTAGAGGCTTGTGATTACCCCTTGATATGTCATTAAGCTTTAGAAGAATCTATAATTTCATTTCTGTCCTTTTAAAACAATGTTGTTGTAACATCCCTGACCTGGGTTATGAACTAACCCTAGGTGTTTTGCTTAATTATGTAATTATATACTTGTGATTATCTTTTGGTATGTAATTAAATCCCCTAAGGAACATACATTTCCATTTCTGTCCCTTTTGAACAATGTTGTAATATTGTTTTGTAATATAGGGACCTATGTGCAAATTACCCAATTAAAAGGGGTTAACTTACAAATTACACATGTTAAGATGTTCCTTTGGTGTTGAGACATCATAAGAATGAATATGATAAAGTATGATGGATTCTCCAAGCTTGGGCACCAAGATGCAGCTTGTGGAGCAATCCTTGTACTTAAAACTCTAGTTTTGGTGTAAAGTACAATTTACCCAAAATATGGGGTGCAACTTGTAAAATACACCTTCTAGAGTATCTTTTATGACTCTTGGAATCATTAAGAGTAAGAATAATGAAGAGGTCACTTCAATTGAATAATTAAATAAGAATGATAACCCTTATAAATTAAATGATCAAGTTATAAGTCTAATAACCCTTCTATATGTGCAACTTAGTAAGAAGTTGGCTTTCTTCACCTTTAGACCATGGGTTTAAGATGAGTTTTGCTTAAGTATGGAAGGGAGAAACGTGGTTTATAATAAGGGAAGGACCTAGAGGAGAAATGGAGAAACAAGTTGTCCTTATGTTGAAATTTCACCTAAAGTATATATACACCTTTTCTCACTTAGCAAGGATCGTTTCCTTCACTTCCTTTCTTATCCCCTTGCTTAGACCAACTTAGGACAGAGATCTGGGGAAGAGGAGAACGGCCAAGCAGTTCTAGGTAAGCTTTGATCATCATCTTTCTCGAATTCATGGAGGAATTCATGATGTAAGGTTGGTTTTATGGTCTTCCTTACTTGTTTCTTCTTTCTAGCCATCTTTTCCCAACCTTTCCTTGGAGAAACACCCTTGGCCGACCTGTGGAGCTCAAGAAACCATTAAAGACTGGAATCTTGGAAGCTTGGAGCTCAAGGAACGACCTTAAGGCGGGTTTTATAACTCTAAACCTTTTGCTTTCTTATGCATATCTTTGTACTTGCAAAAGTAGCTTGTTCTTCTTTCCCCCATCCTTCCTTGCTTTCTTGCATCTAAAACCATGAGGAACAGACCTGGATCTGGAGGTAGAAGAAGGGGGGCGTGAATACCTATGTCACTTTAGCAAACGGTCTTGCACCCTTGGCCAAATGGTTTGCAAAACCGTTTGGGGGTTTTGCAAAACCGTTTGAGGGGCAAACGGTTTCACATGGTCGGTTGGAGAAAACGGTCTCCAAGACCGTTTGAGGGCGTTGACCAAGCGTGGACCGTTTGGGATTTCTGTTCATAATTATGTAGGCTAATGACCCACCAAATTTGAGGGGTTAAATCCATAGGAATCGTAGGTTAAAGGCCAATCAATTAGGCAAATCAAATTGAATTAAGTGCTGTTTTTCCAATCTGTTTAACTTGAACTTCTTGGGTAAACGGTCTCAAACCGTTTGAGTGCATTGACCAAGCGTGGACCGTTTGGGATTACTGTTCCTAATGATGTGGTCTAATAACCCACCAAATTTTATAGGTTAAATCCCAAGGAATCATGAGTTAAAGGCTAAATAATTAGGTAACCTAGTTGGATTAAGTGCTGATTTTCCAATCTGATTAACTTGAACTTTTTGGGCAAACGGTTTCAAACCGTTTGAGTGAGTTGACCAAGCGTTGACCGTTTGGGATTCCTGTTCATAATCATGTTGGTTAATGACCCTACAAATTTGAGGGATTAACTCCAAAGGAATCGTGCGTTGAAGGCTAATTAATTATGTAAACCCTAATTGGATTAAGTGCTGACTTTCAACTTGATTGATTTGACTTTTTGGGTTTTCTTGCCCAAACGTTCTCAAGACCATTTGGGGGATCATCCAAACGGTCTCAAGACCGTTTGGGGGTCACCCAAGACCGTTTGAAGGTCTAGGGTCAAGTATGGATAGGTGTTTGAAGATCCAAAGATGTGGTGTGAAACCTAATCGGCTAAGTGTTGGATTTGCATTAAATTGAGTTGATTGTTTTGGGTTGATTGACCCAAACGGTCTCAAGACCATTTGGAGGTCACCCAAGACCGTTTGGAGGTCTGGGGTCAAGTATAGTTGACCAATTGAAGGTCCAAAAGTACACAATTACAAAGCAATCAATTGCTGATTTGATGATCAACTCAATAGCTCAAACCCTAATGATTTTTCACTAGAATCCAAGGGTTGGGTGAGCCAAACGGTCTCAAGACCATTTGGAACTCATCCAAACGGTCTCAAGACCGTTTGGAGGTCACCCAAGACCGTTTGGAGGTCTAGGGGTGAGTATGGTTAAGCAATTGATGATACAATGATACTAAGTTGGAATGTAATCAATTGTTGTTTTGGTGATCAATCCAATGATCCAAACCTTAATTGGTTGACTTAGATTTTGATGATATGATGGGCAAACGGTCTCAAGACCGTTTGGAGGTCATCCAAACGATCTCAAGACCGTTTGGGGTCAGGTCATGTCCCAATGTAATGATGGTTCAATAGGTTCAAATCAATTAGTCCCACATTGAAATATGTTGAAGGGTTATTGATTCCAATCCCTAATTCATTTGAGTTAAACCCTAATTGATGGTCAATTGAGGGTCAAGTGAGGGACAAATCAGTTGAAGGTTGACCTATTAAACTCAATTAAGGTATGAGTATAGGTCCAATTGATGATTGGTTCCATGAATTCAAAGATTGAAGGAATCAACATTGGAAACCCTAATTCAATTGGATACCTTATGAAGTGGAGGTCCAATGTGATTGAATCTTTGAGAATTAAGATGATGAATGTTCTATTGATCCAATAATGATTAGTAATGATAATCAATGAAGGTGTGAAGGTTGAAACCCTAATAATACCTAAGTGATTAAGAACCAATTAAAGGGAGAATTCTTAATTGTTTATAGGATTAATAGCTTGATACACTATGTTAACCATGGTAGTATGTACTTGATTGAAGGGTCGATGTGACCTTAGAAATTTGAAAGAATGAGAAATTAGAATACATATATATATATAGATAGATAGAAATATGAATCATGTAATAATCTGCTGTAGCACGACCGTGCAAGGGAGCACGGCCGTGGTAGCCTTAGCTTGCACGACCGTGCAAGGGAGCACGGCCGTGGTAGCCTTACTTTGCACGACCGTGCAAGGTGGCACGGCCGTGGTGTCCTACATAGAAATTGAGAAGTTTTGGTATTGTGCTGACATTGTTATATATGCATGTCCTTATTTGTATAAGTCATACATGTTGATATTATGAGGTAATCATAGCCAGGTATGAGTTATGATGTCATATTCCTTGAAAACAATTATAAGCTTTTAGAGTAATGATATGTGAAAAGTATATACATTGCTTCAATCAAGGTCATGCTAATAGATGACTTGATGCTGATATGACACTTGATAGCAAGTGTTATGATGATATAAGGGTGTGAGCACCCATGTTCTTGAATCATAGTGATAAGATGATTAAGAATTGATATCCAGTTGATAACTAATATGAGTTATACTTGTACATTTAGTATTCTTATGTTATATCCATGTTTAGTACTTGAATGTTTGGAAACATGTATGATTCTAAAAGAATACTGATATGTACCTAATAATCAAGTATAATCATACCATGTAGATCCCTGATCATAGATCCATCATTGTCAAAATTTAAATAATAGTGAAACAGGTTTTACAAAGGGAACTCCTGGATCACATACTTTAGAGTATGTGGGAGTATATGGAATAACTGATAAAAGTTAAGCTTGACATGTTTCATATAGAGGTGATCAGATCCAGGTAAGATTTATAATGCTAATTGCATTAAGAACACTTTTTACCTATAATTCAAGAGTATAACTAAATGTCATGTTATCTGGTAAGTGATAACATATGAGCTTGATAGGTTGAATGAGCCACGAGTAATATGATTTGTTGATCTTCAAAGGTCATATTATTTAGATAACCAGATAAAATGAGATGTTACTTGGTAACAAATGCTATGATTAGTCCAGGGGTTTGAACTCCCACATTCCGGATTTCATATTAATAAGATGGTTAGGGATTGATATCCCAATATTAAAAATATGAGGTATGACCTAAACCAAAGTGTTTCTATGTGAAATTCTATTACGAAATAATCCTATGAAAAGCTTAACTACAGACTAATGGGTTATGAATGTAAATAACCCTTGTATTACATAAGTAATGTTAAGTCTGATATCATATGTACAAGTTATGCAGATATGTTGTGGAGTTGGAATCCTAACACTTTGGGAGAAGGAGTATGGCTACAGGCCATCCTTTCCCAAATAATAATGCCAGGCAATGGATATATGATCCAAGTCTGAAGGGAGTTAGTGATGTGATAAGTGACATGTGATTTTATCAATTTATAGTTGCATTGCTTTTAGTAGAAAGAATAGTTTAATCTGTTAAACATTGTTTTAACTACTCTCAAATATACATAACTTCTTTGTGTACATTTATTCTCTTATGCTGCAATAATTATGCTTCTGGCAAAGAGTTATATCTCTCACTGGGACGATTTTTATAATTGTCTCACCCTGTAGATTTCAACCTTTAGGTGGACGTGGGCGAGGAGGCAGAAATCCTTCAATAGGTGAAGGGCAACATCAGCAGTACCAAGGACAGCAGTGAAGCTTCAGGTGGAGGCATTGGCTGCTATGTCATATGTAGATAGTGTTAGAGTCTTATATGTCGTCTCTGTACTCTCAGGTCCTCGGAGTAATAGTTAGTGCTTTTGAGTTTTTGGTCCAGTCCTTAGAGACTTTTGTATCTTGCCTTATAGAGTTTTACTGATGGATCAGTTGTAAACAACTTATCATGTTGCTTTATGAGAAAGCTTTACCTTTAAAGGATCTCTTTGTAAAAAGTTTAAAATTTTTAGTGATTTTTGGTAATCCGATGCTTAGTGAATGCTTCCGCGTTAGTTAATCTTGTTTTCTTGAAATAGACGTTTCAGAATAGCCAATTTTTCAAATTGATAAAGCCAAATAGTTTAGTTCCCAACAAATACAATACCAAGCATCAGAATGGAAACCAAGCAATATCTTCCACTATAACCCCTGTTACAAGAAAAGTAATCTCGTTTATAAACTACCCATAAACTGACTTTTTAGATCATATCAATGAATCTATCAAAGTCAATTACAAGTATCTCAGAGAAGTTTATTTTCTTAAACCTCTTCTACTTTTTCTTCGACCTGGGTTCACCCTTTTGGTTATCTTTCTCCCATAGGACCGATTCTGATAAATCAGAAAGGACACCATCACTCTCCAGGTCATAGGCAACCCTTTCTCTTTGTTAGAACTCCAAAAACAAACCACAAATCCTCTTTGTATTTTCAATGAAACATAGTTCATTCATCCTTTGATCAAAACAAATGTCAAGCTCCAAATCCAAATTTAAGGCAGCTGTATCCATCACTACATGAGAGCAGAACATTTCTGTTTCTTCCATAGTGAGCTTCGAAACAACACTAGCCTGTCCCCCGCCCCATTCCTCAAGTACTTACAAGTCTCATATCCAGTTGGTTCACCACCCCGAGTTGGGGAGCTCCTTGCTTGATGAGAACAAGATTCTGGAGGGATGGGATTTCTGTGCCATCTTTACCTGCAACATTGTTTGTTTTATGTGTGAATCATTTCCACAAAAAATCCAGTCCTCTTCCCAAATCTTAACTGGAGATCTATGTTCAACACTTCCTTGTGTATTACCTTAGAACAAGAGTGTGGATGTGAATACAAAAAGAACCTATTGATAGAGAAAATCTCTTGCTATTGAATTTAACAACAGTCACACATTTTGCATGAGCTCCACATGCAAAATAGATATTATTTTTATTCACTTTATCAAGTCACATCATTAATAATGTTAATCTTAGGAGCAAGGAAAGCCAAATCATGAATATCCAATATCTATTGGATCCAAAAGTTTAGTTTACAATGTAAACATATCTAAAGTTTTGCGATGCTTTATGGCACTCTAATTTACGAGCACCAGGGTTGTCTGAATCTGATTACTTGACCAATCAGTCATACATTCAGAATCAACATAAAGTACCCCACTAAAATATGATCATAATACCCATGGTAATTGCATTTTTAGTATTGATAAATGTATTAGTGGTTGTCCATTTTATTATTTATATCTAGTTAAAAGAACTCATATGATATTATCTAATTAATTTTGGAAACTAGAATGCCCATGACAACTTGGTAAACCATAACTACCAAATAAAACTTATATGATTTTTTCTTGCATACAATATAGTAAATAAGATCATAGGTAGCATAAATATGACAACTCAGTGCACCAATCTGGAGATATTATATATCCATGCATCTGTCTTGGGCTATAGAGGAAAATGTAAAAGTCAAAATGAGATGGACCCCACATTACTTACCTTATGAATATACCAAGCTAGCGATGGTAGATGTCTAATATCCATTTCCCACTTCTGGGACCAGCTATTGCCTTATATCTATTTGCTAGAAACAAATATATTCAACTCCACTTCCTTAGCTTTATGGTGGACTACCTACCACTACAATGCCCTGGTGTAGATCAACAAACAACATAAAAGAAGGAAGAAGAGAGAGTTATGATTTCTTAGATGCATCAACTCGTGAGTCGTTGCAGAATCACGTGGACATGCAAAATTGATCCCAATGAGCTTGATCATAAGAGCCTAGATGAGCTTTAGGTTTGGATTAATATAAACCTATTCACGAGTAAAGCTTTACTATTGAAAGAGTAAATCTTATCATGTAATGAACTGATAGAAATGTTTTTTTCCCCTAAATTGATTCCATAATGCTTATTGGGTCATGGAAAGAGATTGGGTCATGGAAAGAGATTGGGTCATGGAAAGGGTTGATAATGGCATAGTGATCAAGAAAAATGGAACTTTGATTGCATGTTGTGGCTTGAAGGAGAGTTTATTGGGTCATGGAAAGAGATTGGGCCACTGTAGTGCTAATTAGATAGGTGGACCAAAAGTGGGTGGTGTATAATGCTTCTAATGGTAGAAGGATAATGAATAACACTGGTCACTATTTAACTTGGTGTTTTCTTCATATGGAATATCTTGCATAGATTGATGCACCCGAGATTCAGATCTGTAAATGTAGTGGCCAAAGTTTCATAAAAAACATGATGTTTTTCCAAATTTAGTAGCACTTAATTGAAAGGAGAGCATAGGTGTGTACCTCTTTATCTTGGCCAGGTGGTTATGGTGGTTGAGAGGATATGAGAAACATATATAGATAGGATGGGTGAGGGAAAGAGTGCCTTCCTAACTGAAGGAGGTCTTCTTAGGGTGGTAGGTTTTCCTCTTCAATTTCTAGTGGACATGGGGAACATACTAAAATTTTTGTGGTTTTTCCAAGGAATGAATCCATTTTTTTTTAGTATCATACCTTCGACAGGGCATGATTGGACACATATTTTCTATTATCCTTAGCAGTAGGATGGTTGACTGATACTGTACCATATGAATAAGATCCAATTGACCTCATAAATACTCTCACTTTACTCAAGAAGTCAACAACCATTGTCCTAGAACTACAAGGGTAACATGGTTAATGGCTCTTGTTTCTTACACACTTGGAGATAACAACTGAAGAATCCACTTTAGGGAATGAATCCACTTTGTTTGTTGTGTTTTTAGGGAATGAATCCACTTTTTTTTAATATCATACCTTAGAAAGGGCATGATTGAACACATGTTTTCTATTATATTTAGCAATAGGATGGTCGACTGGTATAATTAACCACATGACTAAGCTCCAGATGGCCTCATAAATACTCCTACTTTACTCAAGAAGGCAACAAGCATTGTCACTAGAACTACAGGGGGTAACATGGTAAATGGGCTCTTGTTTCTTACACAAGCATTGTCACTATAACTACAAGGGGTAACATGGTTAATGGATCTTCATTCTATGCTAAGTGGTGTTCCACAAACCCTATGGGTATCTGCACAACCAAAAACAAGATCGAACGATGAATGATGTGACCAGTCCCATAACATAATAAATGGTCATTGTTTTGTATCATACTAAAATACATGTCACAATCAAGTCAAAAGTGGTTATGAAACTACTAGATAGGGCATGATTGAACAATATTTTCTATAAGTTGTGGGAGAGGACAATGTAAGTATAATGCAAGTATCCAAATTTGCAACAAAAAGAAAGAAAATTGTGGCTTACCTTGATGATTTCCCATTTCAAATTCTTCCTATATTGCAAATCTCTCTTTTGATGCAACCTATGAGTCCAATTCAAATTTAAGCCAAGACCTCTATGCATTAGTAAAAGTAAATAGTAGTCTTGAAACATGTATTATGCATTGAAAAAATATACAGAGAACTTAAAATACATGATTTTCCACCGTCCCATGTAGGGTTGAAGACACAAAGTATCCAATGTCCCCTACGTATACATAACATTACATTTAAGAAAATCTATTTTTTTTAGCAAAATTTAAAATTTTGGAACAATGGAAAAAAATATATGCCTACCCCACATTATAAGGTAAAACAAACACTAACAATCTTTGCTTCTTCCCTCTAATGAATTGATATGCTATATATTGCCCCAATCTTCATGTTTTCAGTGTACAACATATGTATAAAATGTGGATGTATAAATACAAATATATTATATAGATTTCCTAAGGTCACATTGTTGAACAAATGCCTACAACTAAAAAACATATATTTAATCTTTGAAATTAATAATCTTTTAATCACCTGTATAGAAACTTACTTTATATACACATGATATAAGTGACGCTTCTAGTTGATATTGATCATGGCATATCTTGACTAGCATAGGTGTGGTAGACAATTTATGTACATAACCTACTACATCTTCAGACATCTAAATGGAAATGATATGATTTACGCATCTTCCACATACACCATCAAAAATTTCAACTTTAGTGGAGGTTTTTTGCATGCTCACTTTTGAAGGAGTGGTCTTGTCTTAGTGGGGCCTTAGACTTCATAGCACTTTTGGCTAGTCTTTGAATTGCATATTTGTGTGCTTATTGGTTCTCTCACTTTTTCTTGAAGCCTTGCAGCTTGGGATTCCTTGCATATGATTAATGTAACAATAAAAATAATTTATTAATACATGATACATTTCAAGAAATTATAAAAAATATGACCATGTTGTCAGATGTTCCTTCATATTTATTTTGATCAATTCTAGATGCCAATGAATATAGGTGCCTATTCCTTGAAAACTTGATAAACTTCTTCCATATCCAAAGGTATTGGCACACTTTCATCTGTCATCAATGGGGTATCAATTATCACTTTTTTTTGTTTTAGATTTAATACCACATTGTGAAGGATAATTAGCTCATTTTCATGATCTATGTACATCCTTCCATTAGCCACTGTACGTAATGGGTTATCTAGGATCAAAATACACTTGTGATAGCCCTAATATAATTAGTTATGAATAGCAGTAATAACAAGTACAACATGATAAATTACTCTCTCAAAAATTTGCTAAATAATTGACTTGTTGATTACCTCAGGAAGATGTAAGAATTGTGCATGTCGACAACTAGATTTGGATGTAGGGTTGTCTATATCCCCTACATTGTCTAGATCCTTACCCTCATTATTACCCTAAGATACCTGATCTTCATGACCAGAGCTTCAATAGTCTTTTGCATTTGTAACATCATATGAGATGAATGATCATCTGTTGGAGCCACATGATTAGAATATTTTGTAATTGTTATCCATGGTCTGATTGCTCTAGCATGACCTGGGTGGTCCTTTTTCCCCAATTCCATTGTTAGCACATCATTACATCCCTTCTCACTAACCAAACACTTAGAAACGTCCTCAGACAGAGAAATTCTTACAAAATATAAAAACTAGCTTGGTGATATGACCAACTGACAGAGTCAAATGCTTCACAAAGATTGTTGATGTCTTGCTTCACACAAGCCAAGGGTGAGCTACACTTACAGATGATGTTGAGGTTGATTTCTACAGTAAACATTGAGCAATCCTCGATATTTCTCCCATTAACAAAGGCATCTTTGTGCATAGATATGAGTTTTGGAAGAATAAAGGATAACTTTCTGGTGATTTTTTTGGTTATAATTTTATATAGCATTGAACAACAAGAAATAGGTCAGAAGTCAGCTCTAGAAGCCACCATTTCTTTCTTAGGAATGAAGGCTAGAAAACATGATTGGATTGATGTAATTTATACCACCTTGGAAGAACCATTGGACAACTTTAGTAAGATTGTTCTTGATTAACTCCTAGTTCTCTCTATAGAAAAACCCATTGAATCCATCAACTTCTCATCTCTTGTGAGCTCGAATGCTCTAGATTTATTCTTTGATATCCTGAAGTTTAGGAGTTTTGCAAAGAGCTTCATTATCTTCATCAGAAACCTGATTAATCCACTCACATTTAGGAATTAGATGATTAGATTTTGGCTGGTTGTAAAGGCCTTCGATGAAATCCGATGTTTTAGAAGAAATGCTCATTTAATCATTCAAGCAACTACAATAGTAAACAACTAAGTTATGGTATTAATGGAATGACGCCTTTTGAAAGTGATATGGTATAGCTTGGTATTTTTATTTCCACTAGCTATCCATCCCAGTCTACTATGTTGCCAAAAATATTTTTCTTTAGCTTTGGAGAGCAATTCCAATCTATTAAATGTGATCCTCTCAACATTGATTAGATCATCATCTAATGGATCCTTCACAGAGCAGATATGATATCATCCGTATCCCATTCTCCCTGTTCTAATTAGGTTCTTTAGATTGGCAAACTCCTTGACTACTTCTTCAGTTCAGTCTTAACAAACTTTAGCTTTTGTGTGAATTTGAAGAGAGGGTTCCCTAGACATTATTCGTCCCAAGCTTTATTGATTAACTCCCTACATTTGGGCCATTCCATCCATAAGTTTAAGAAACTGAAGGGTCTTTTCTTCATCATCATCTCCTTGAGGTTTAGATTAATCATTTAATGATCTGAGAACTCACATGTTTTTATCTTCATTTTGGAACTAGGGAATCTATTTAACCATGCATCATTGACTAAGGTACGATCAAGTTTACATGTGATCCTTTTAGTTGCACCTTGCTTATTATGCCAGGTGAAAATTTCATTTTTGATAGATAATAACTCAGTAATTAAGGTTTGAGTTGTCAACCACACTATTGGATGAGATGAGAACTCGAGAAGGAACTTCCCTCTCGTCTGCCTTTTCTTCTCCCTTTGTTATGTTGTTGAAGTCTCCTATCACTATCCAAGGTTCAATGATGGAGCTACTTATACTTTTGCGAGCTTTCCATAGTCCAGTATGCTGGTGAGAAAGATTTCTGGCATATACAATAGATAACATGATGACTAGACCACCTTTATTGGTACATTTCATGGTGATTTGTTGATCGTACATGAAGCAACTACTAACATCCCATGTTTTCAAATTTCAACCAACACAAATGCATCCATTGACATCAAAATCATGGTTCGTTAACCATTTCCAGCCACTAGGTAAGATTTTTTCAGATAGATTCTTCAGATGACACTTGATTTTTGTCTCTATAAGAACAACAATAGAAGCTTGTGACTCCATAACTGATCATCTTACCTCCCTCTTTTTACATGGTTTCCTTGAACCACATACATTAGTCATAAGAATGTCATTAATGACCTTTGCTAGATGATCGGGTTCGACGTGACCTATCCACTCTAGCATTTTTTCCTGATTTCTTCTTCGATCTAGGGGTACAACATACCTCAACTTCTTCTATTTCATTTCCCCCCTTCTACATGGTTCCTTCCACTACATTTCCAGGTGTTGAACATGTTTCAATCAATGTAATGACGATAACATCATCTTCCTTCTGAGCACTGGACATGTTGTTGTTGTCATGTGTAGAGAACACCTCAGTTCCAACCTTCTTCGCATTAGCGTCAGGTTCATCTTCCTTTAGTTCTTCAGTATTCAAATTTTTGAATCCGTTATTGACTAGCACCACAAGGATCTAGCAGGTAGTCAAGTTCTCAACTCTACTCTTCTTTTTGTTGCCCAAAACTCTCCACTCTTTTTTTCCTTCTCTTGATTGTTGTTATGAGTTGTTTCTTCAACCCTCACATTCAATGAAGAATCATCTTCATTATTCCCAAAGACCTTTCAGACCGGGCACCTTTTGGGGATGTGCTCATACCTGATGGAAACTATTGAGGCGCCACTCTTTGGCATGTTGACCCATACTTACTCTGGCGGATCTTCTCAAGCTTCAATATTGACTCAGGCACACCTCGCCCAAGGATTTTTGGCCTATTGATTTTTAGTCTATCCCCAGAAGCTTGCCCATGCCACTTACAACAATATCCACTGCACATGGAGACCAATTTATCCCCATGCTAGGTATGTTAATCCAGACCAGAATCATACTGAATAGATATTTTTGTAGATCATCACCAATTTTGAAGTCTTTAACGACCACCAATCTTCAATCAAACCAACAAGGACCTCCTTTGATGATTCTTTCCTTGTCTTCATACGAGTTGAGTCGAAGCAAAAAGAAGTGGTCTGGTTTGGATAACATATCAAATCCTCCTTTGGGCTTCCATACATGATTGATCCGTGAAAGCAGATGATAATAGCATGGCCTCTTTCTCATCATGTAGGGGATGGCTGCATGCTCCCATGATTTCTCCATTGCTTCATAGGCATTGTCATCTATGGTGACAAAGCACTTACCATCAATCTTCTCAGGGGGTGAGAAGTCATGTTGTTTGAAGGTATCAACTCCACTAAGGACTTGAGACCAAGCCCTTTAGTTGATATGTACTCATGTGCTTTCTGTTGTAGTCAGCATGGCTAGGGAGAGGGGAGGTTGACCTCCCCTCCACAAAGATGGGAGGATTGCCTCCTTTGTCATTGTTATCTAAACCCTAGCAAATCCTAGTGCATCCTATTGTTGGGATGAGTTTATAGAAGGAGATTACCACTTCATTGACCTTGTCACTAGTAATAGTTCTAGTCTTGTCCATTCTAGCTCTTTTTCATAGTTGTGCTATATATATCTTTGATCTAACTTGACCTAAATTATTCTCATCCATATGTTTACAAGATGATAAAAGACAAATTACTTTGTATCTCTTTATTAAATTCTACAACACGTACAAGATCCTATCATTTAACATGAATTCAACTTACAATTTGTTGTTCTAGGCCAACATATCCCTTATAAGAAATCATAGGACGATACTCATTCTTTGACAATAATTCTCTTCCATCCTTACTTCTTCTCTGGTTATTTTTGCAAACAAAAAATATTAAATGGTTTTAAATGTCTTACAAGGAACACCATTGACGAGATTTTGAACACTAGTTTATATAATCACCTTAAAAGTCTTCAGTCAACCGACTCATGACAAAATCTTCCCATTGCTCTGTAGATATAAAATCATTATCTTTGTTTGGGTGTTTTCATATATTTCCATCTTCATCTCTTAGAATGTTATTGATAATCGAGTTTAAATTCCTCCATCTACCATTGACTCATTTTAACACCCACTACTTTCTACCAGATCCAATTGAAAAAAAATTCTACAAAAAAAAAGATTATATACACATAAAAACTGAAATGTATATCCTATATCACTTTTATTTTAAGGAAGATAGGAGAATCTTTTTTTCATCACACTCTCCCCATTTGGGCTAAATCCTCAAAGTTCTTAAAAACAACATAATATTCTAGTAAAGAAAATAAGGTAATACTACTAGCCTTACATATGTCACTAAGTATTAAATTATTTAGCACCCCAGGGGGCGGATCTGAATAGAACTCAGAAATGATTTGTTTTTGTTGTAGTTTGGCTAAACCATTTGATAGATTTTTAACATCCCTACTAATATGTCCAATGCAAACTTTCCAATCAAGTTGACACAGTTTCTTTATCTTCATCACCTAGTGTTCCAACCGAGGACTTTCTTTGACATTCTTAGTGATAGCTTGCACTACACTTCTATTATCTGATTCAATTATGATTTGACGCCAGCCAACCTCATAGGCTACCTTTAATGTGAATTCTATCACCTCGAATTCCCCCATAAGAATTGTGCTTATCTTCCTAGTATTTCCCCATCCCCCTCTCCATTGGTTTTCCGCATCCCTAGCTACCATTGCTAATGAGGCTTTGAGTTTGTCTCAGGTGACATCGACATTTAGTTTCATCCACTCTTCTATTGGTGCTTGCCATACCTTCCTAATTTGTAAAGATTTGTGGGATGATATCCTCATCTCCTGAAGTTCCCTCCCAACCATGGTGTCCATCTAGAGTATCATATTTATCTGATGGTCTTCCAGGTCCATCATGGAGTTGAATACATAATTGTTCATACTCTTCTAGATCAGCCATCAGGTAAGAGAAAATCAAGTACATGATGGGTTATACTGATGGAACCCCTTGCCTAGCCAAATTTCAATATTTCTAGAGTTGGCCACCTGAAGTCCTCTAACTCGCCCCCATACTTCTTAGGCGAAGTGTAGTCTCTGAGTGCATGTAAGGTTGTTTCCTTGTGTTGTTTACATTGTGGGCAAGATCCATCATCTGTAAGTTTCCTCCATTTCCTTCTATGATTAGTCATGTTGGCCTAATCTGACACTAGCCAAAGAAACATCATCACTTTGTTTGGGACTTGTATAGTCCATATATTCCTCCAAGGTCCATTTCTCGACCTTCCATTCTCTCTGGTAGTGATTAGGTAAGTTGAGCTTGTGCTAAACTTGCCATCTTCAAAGTCTTTCCGCAACCACTTATCCTTCTCCCATGTACTGGCTGGAGGTGGTAAGGTTTTGATTGCGTGCATGATTGTTCTAGGTAGATATTTGTTTGTAAATTCTACATTCCACTCACCATTAAGGTTGACCCAAATGGATATTGTCATGTCCAGTAGATCAATAATGATCTCTTGAAAGGAAATCTCTTATTGTATTTCCTCCGTCAGACACCAACGATCTGTCCAAGCTTGAGTATTATGTCCTCTCAGAATCACTTTGGTAGTGTTGTCCTGACCAGACCTCCAATCAATGCAACCCCTCCCCTGAATCTTATTGACTGTCCCTTTTTATAGTTTATAAACCCTTTATAATTCCTTGAAACTCATGTAGCCCATTGCACTTCACATTTAGTTTTTATATCCCAAAGCGCTTTTCATAAGCAGTGCTTTATTCCATTGTAGAATATTCTTAATTAATAAACAACCTTCCATTAAAGTTTTGGAAACTATGTCCTATCCAATGAGTGACAAAGTAGGTTGTCTATTACCTCCCCATAGGAATATGTGAATGGTTTTGTCTATCCTTTCGCAAATATGCATCGGTAAGAGACAAGTTTGTATTGTGTACGTCAGGGTGGTAGTTAACACTGATTTAATTAAGCTCACTCAACCATCTCGATGTAGAGTTTTTTCTACCCAACCTGTGATACATTCTTCAATGTTTTCCAGTATACCTACATATTTATCCTTGTTTACACTTCCATGTAGAATACAAAATCCCAAATACCTCCCAAGGTTTGTTGTCTGCTCAATCCCTGCCATTTGATTAATTTGTCTCCTCAGAGAATGAGGAACACCTTTAGAGAAGAAGTTGCACTTTTTCGATTGACATTAGTTTCCCTAAAACTTCCTCAAAGGATCTAAAACACTTTCCTATTTCTTCTGTCTGATTCAATTCTACCTTGTCAAATACAATCATATCATCTGCAAAGGCCATTTGTGAGATACGGGGACCCTAGGTAGACATCTTAATAGGCAGCCATCTCTTGTTTGCCACACTATTTCCTATCAATGGTAAATGTCTTTCCAAACACATGAAAAATAGATATGGTCTTAGAGTCCACCCCTGACATAAACCCATGCTTGCTTTGAAAGGCTTTAGTTACTCTCCTTTCAATAAAATTTTCATAGTACCTCCAGTAATCGAGTTCATTACATACCTGATAATGTGCGCTGGCCATTGTGCTTTTTGTAATTGATGATAATATTTATACCCTTCTTGGAGTACAATTTTATTCATTTTTTAGGGAATGTTGTGTTTCTATTCCTTTGTTTTATCCTTAGAATTACTTAAATGCCAATTACCTTCCCTTTTCTAGATTTTAATACACTCTACATACTTTTTGTGCAGAACCAACCAAAATATATACTTCATTGAAGGACGATCAAGGCCTCATGATGCCACACCTGAAGAAAAAGAAAGCTCTAGAAGCCTCCATTATCTACTTTCCAACCATCCCATCAAGAAATCAACTTCGTCGGTCTCCCGAATTGAGTCACTCTCTACCCAAAGTCTTCCAGATTCTTCAGTTCTGACACATGCTCTTCACATACAACCTACCCCAGATCGACTGATACTAGTCTTTTAGAGAACTAGATATGAGGTCCAGATTGAGTAACCCACACAAGTCACCTATTGGACCAAGTATGAGAAATTCAATTATTTACCTTCGAACGCAAGTATTCAACATTAAGGTTTTGACAATGAGGAATGCATCTATAAAGGGGAACTCTAATCATCTATTTTATGGGTCTCTGATCAATGATTAGATGCCTAAATTTGTAGAGCAAAAACCCTAGCGAGGAGCAAGGAGGTGGCGACCATAGTGGAGAGATTGGTCTTCCTACACCAAGCGTCATGGCCCATTCCATTATTCTACCTATCTTTCAATTATTGTCTCTCACCATGATCTAGTAGATGTTTGTGCTGGGACATGGGGACTAGCTTCAATAACCCGTACTTTGTTATAGCCTATATTTGAACACAACAATACTATTGCTAAATAAAGTGTCATTCTACTTATTTCCTTGCCATCAAATTGATATCTTGCTTTGCATATATGTTATAACTGTGGATGTGTAGGTTGTTGTAATCGTGTTTAGAACTTTAGAATGATATTATTATCCCTGTGAAGTGTCAGCACGAGATAGTGAGGTGATTGTGTTACGATCTGCTAATGTCTCAAGGTTGGTCTCCATAGTTAGGAAGTCTAGTGGGAATAAACTAGGAACTTGGGTGTCGAGTCTGTTTAGTTCTAGGAGAGTTAAATCCATGCAAAGACCTGTATCATGTGAGGGTGCAGTAGCTAAGCCTCTATTTAGTAAACTGTTATTTAGGAGTTATATCTTTATAGAATAATTAAGCAAGCTTTGATAAGAAAAACCCCATGCCCTAGTTCTTTTTATTATCATTCATTTACTTCTTTAGTCATGTTTCCGTCAGAAGAAATTAGTTTAATCAGTCAATCAACTTTATTGATGATAAAATTACTCTCAAAACTTCTAAATATGTATAATTTATTAAAAAGGTTATCCTTTGGGTTTGATACTTATGTATACTGTAATAAGGCTTCCATTTGTGTGGAGTGAGGAATTAGTGCACACCTTTCGGTCAAACCTAAGGGTTCTTGCCTCAGGGTTTTTATTTGTGTGACATTTGCAGCCCATCAAAATTTGACATTGTTTCCAGGGACACTGTTAGTTATATATTTTTAGAAAATATAAGCATAGTTAGAGTTTTTCTTTTATATTTGATATTATTGAAAATCCTCTAGAAATCTACTCATCAACTCATGATCATTCGGTTTCCTTTCAGGTACTCCTAACTTATGTGAAGATCCAAAAGTCTTAACTTCAGGATTATTGTTCGATCCTAAAATTGAGAGAATTCTAAAAAGACTTCACAAAGATAAAACCATTGCAGACGTAGCAGCTATAGAAGCAACTATTCAAGCGTGGATTGAGCGATTATCACGGCCCAATAAGAATTACTCACCACAGAAGCCAGGACGCAAGTGAAGGCTGAACTAAAGACCAACCTAGAAGCCACCCAAGATGTAGAACACGCCTAAGGGTTTTTTATATCCCCAAAGCACCAGCTTAACTCATTAAGTCCAACCTCTAGGAGATCTGATCAATATCAGGGCCCAATGGGCCAGTCTATTGCAAAATTCCACCTTCACAAGAAGGATCATAGATTACTATTGGGAACATTTCTTCAAATTCATCAACCTTTGCTCGATGATGAAGCCATCTGATGCCACTGATGGTGCCATGTGATTGAAACTCTTTAAATACTCTCTAACTGGCAAAGCTAGAGTGTGATACAATGCTCTTCGAGGGGACCTGATAACAACATGGGAAGCTCTGAAAAATCAATTTGTACAGAAATTTTACCCACCCTTGATGACATACTCAATCAAATCACAAATCACAAGATTCAACCAAGTGCCCAAAGAATCCCAATATGAAGCATGTGAATGATTCAATGAACTCCTATGCAAGTTCCCACATCATGGCATTCCCAAAAATTAGATCATCAAAATTTTCTATTGGGGCGTCAAAGACAAAACTAAGAAGTTCCTTAATTCCTCCTCTAATGGAAATTTCATACGACACAACTTTGACAACACATTGAAGATTGTCAACCTTGCCATTATGAATCAGACTCATTGGATCAAACCCATGTGAAAAGGTGTCCTTAAAGTAGCCATAGTGAAGGATTGTTCAGAACTCAAATCCATATCCAAATCATTCAAGACTCTCTCTCTCAAACATGATAACCTTTAAAAATCCTTCAGTGCATATGAGAGGAAGAACCAGATGCGTTACGTGTAAATCATCACACCTGCTTGCAAGTTCTGCCATGCAGTAGATCACAACACAATTTATTTACAACAATTATATGTTGCATTCTATGAGTATGAAGATGGGCAATAGTAGATTGTTACCCAATCCAAAGATGTGAAGTTGATATATAATATCCCAGGGAAAGAGTACTACAATCCAAATCAGGCTCGTAACCACTCAAGTTTCTAGTACAGGAATCCAGATGGAGCTAAGAGCCCCACTCAGCAAACCCCATCATAGGCTACTCAAGATAGAGCACCATTGAACTACACTGGCCCAAACAACTAGGGAAATTATAGATTCAACTTCCCAAGCAAGAACTACCAGTATCGACAACATTATCAGAATTTGAATCAAGCCCACCACTACAAATAGAGCCAGTGCCATCATAAGATCCAATGAAGACACTCCAGTAGATGATGACGAAACACCAAACTCAATTATATAATGCCAAAACCAATCAAAAGGCTTTGGAGTAACAAATCACTCACCTAGAAGCTAGTCAACAACCCTTAGTACGCTTGATTGCAAGTCAAACGAAAAACAACCCCAAGCATCCAGAGAAGTTAAATGTCATAATGACAAGGCTAGGGAACAGGTACTCCACATCCCCAACTTCCACTCCTGCATCTATTCCTCCTATTAGAAATGAAGGACCACAATTTGATACCCTGAGTCACTCGAATGACCATATGGGGATCAGTCCAGTAGAAGTTTAGACACCAGACCCCCTTGTGATGCCAGCTCATCTAGACACCATTAACAACACCTGAAGCACTCATTCATAAACCTCATGTTCCCTATCCAAGTTACCTCAAGCTGTCTAAGCATGAACGACATGTTCAAGAGATTCAAGGACACTATAAAGAAACACCATGTCAATATTCCATTCCTGGATGTGCTAGCTATGGTGCCAACCTAGTGCAAATATCTCAAGACCCTTTTATCCAGGAAGTATATGATTGAGGAGTCCAAAACTATGAAGATAACATAAATGTCCTTTGATGTATTTTAGAATTTGATGCCTTAAAAGCAAAATGATCTCAGCTCATTTGGTATAGATTGCTTCTTAGGATTTTACACTTGCTGCAAGGGACTTGCTAACCTAAGCACAAGCTTATCCATTATTTCATACACTCTATGCCAACATCTTGGTTTCATCAATCTCTTACCCACGACTATGACAATTCAATTGGCTGATGCACCTATAATGAAGCCCCTTGGAATTATTGAAGACATCCCAGTTAAGCTCAGACAAGAGACCTACGTCCCATGCAATTTTTTGGCAATGAAAATCAAAGAGGACAATAAGTTTCCACTAATATTGGGGAGACCATTCTTAACCATGGTGAGAGCTTTGGTAGACATTGAAACTGGGAAACTGGTCCTTTGACCAAGAAAGAAGACTATTGAGTATCAGGTTCTAGAAGATTTAAAGAAGGTGCGTAACTCGATAGAAGTCTTTAAGGTTGGATGGTAAGTTGGGACCAAAATAATCAGATCCCCAGAATGCTCCCAAAGGTAACAAGGACCAGTCCCAGAGCAAGGTATGTACTTCATCTGATCATGATCTAGGCCCTATGAATAACACACCCTACATGATTATTGTGGTAGCATTGGTCAGGTCTACAACATTAAATTGTGATGCATGTTGGGAGGCAACCCAACCTTTTTATTTCTTTCTTTTTATTTTTGATTTTTTTTTAAAATTTTATTTCTTTTCATTTCATAAACATCTTTCACATAAAGGTCATATTCTTGATAACCCAATTTGTTTGATTAATATCTAATGTGATGCAACATGTTCATGATGGAGTTTGTCATCAGTTCATCGAATTGTCTGCCCAATAGTCTGAATGACAGTGTAAGGAACTCACAATCTTGCAAATTGATAAGTGTTAAGGGAGTGTGCTATGTGGCCCAATGAAGATGTGTTACCCTAACCAAATGAGTTCCTTTTTAAAATTTCTCCCCAAATGTATCCATATTTATCTTTCCTAAGAAGCATTGTTACTCGGGAATAACCACCTCTTTTATCCCAACTCTTATCATTATATTTGCCACAACAATATCTTGATGTGACTAAGACTTTCTAGAATGCAACATGCAAGTTTCTTGGGCTAGGTAGCATTTCTAACACCTGCATGGATCATAACCGACTACTCTTTAGGTAGCGCTAAAGTCACTATTCTACAACTATAAAAACACCAAGGCACAGGGATTAGAATGCACAACCATCTTCCCCTTGATGATCTTAAGACCGTGCATTCTTCTTTGCTCCCCTTCGACAATACCGATGGCATCAACAGCTGGCAACCTCAACAGTGTACTTCAATGTTCACGTCTTGCCTCTCCGACGACAGAGGATATACCCTAGCCATCTAACAAGGAACTACAACTTTACTACTCCCAGGAGACCTACATCCCTTGGGAAGTCCCCTTCATTCACCTAGCATACCGGCATGGCCTACTGCCACCCAACTCAGATCCAATCATCAACTGGTTGTTTGATCAACAAGCCATTTCCCTCAAGATACAATGATGGTTGTACGTTGGCTATGGAAAATAGGGTGCACGTCCATGGTCAAACTTGACCCCACCAAATGAGGATCATGGAAACTAATGGCCACGACGAAGCCCAGAGGAGGGCCTCACTAATGGGAGGGGGACCCACTCTTATGGTTTTTATTGTGTTCTCTTAGACGAAGAGCACCCTCCATTCCTTCCATCCCCACCACCCCCATATCAAGTCTACTCCTTCTCTAACTTCCTTCTACCTAGGGATGGGTAGAATTTTAAAGTTGGGGTTGGAGGGTGGGTGGTTTGTCGTCTCCACCACCTCAACTATAACCTTTCCTTTTATCATTCTCAAACCAACTTTCTCCCTCTTTTCTTTGCATCTGTCTTGTTTTTTGTTTTAAAATTATTTGGTTTTGTGTGAGTTGCGGTGCTTACCTAGACGACCACTCAATTGTATGCAAGTTGAAAATATATAAGTAAAATTACTCCTTTTCTTGAACTAACATGTACATAAAAGAAAATTATAAGGAACAAACATGAATTGAATAGATCTGAGCTCCAATGACAACAATTGAGCATCCTTTCCCCTTGGAAATGACAATAAGCAGGAAGACTCAGAAAGGTCAAGACGCACATGCCCTCGATATGACATGAAATAAAATTTGTAAACACTTATCTACCCTACATTAACTAAATTAAATAATATAATATGATAATCTGATTCCAATGCAACAATAAAATGAAGAAGCACAAGCCAACCTCATGTTTCCACTTTTCTTCCATCATTTCATATCTTTTCACCAACCACAAAAAAGAAAAAAAGAATTTTTTATTATATGCCAAACCCTAAGTTTGAGGTGGCATCCCCTCCAAAAATATATCTTCTCTTCAATTTTCTTCTACAGACATGGTATATATATTAGAGGCCAATGGGCCCAAAGAAAACATGCAGTCAATGTAACTACAACCAAATAAAAGTCTCAATTCAAATAGAGAGACAAAGAAAATAATTGAATCCCAAAAATAAGGTCTCGAATTGAATAGAGAAGAGACAAGGGAATGAGTTTGTTCCATGTCTTCTTCTCCCCATTTTATCTAAATTTCATACCTAGGGGACCTATCAAAACTCTCCCTTATATAGCCAATCAACCTTGACTTGTGCTCCCTTCTACCTTGTGTGGACATATCAAGAGTCGTGTTGAGATGAAATCAATTCTTTGCAGGTTCTGAATTCTAGAGGATGGAGGAACAAGCCCCAATCAGGGGATATCTAGGTGTGTCTACGTGACCTTGAAGGACTAGGGTCACTTGATCATGTTTGGTGGATGGGGACCACAAAGTATGCTTAGTTGGGAGAGGAAGATTGGATCCTAGTATCAATTTTTGGTTCTCCTTTCTATTTTTCTTTACTAGGGACGAGTAAAGGTTTAAGTTCAAGATAGTTTGATGAGTATATTTATACTCATCTTCGCAAACAATTTTATTATATTTTAGGGGATGTTGTTTTTCTATTCCTTAGTTTTAGCCTTAGAATTACTTAAATGCAATTATCTTCCTTAATCTGGATTGTAATACACTTTACATACTTTTCGTGCAGAACCAACCAAAAAAATATATTTCATTGAAGGATGATCAAGCCCTCATGATGCTAGACCTCAAGGGAAGGAAAGCCAAAGAAGTTGTCCATTGTCTAATTCTCTAATCACCCAGTCAAGCGATCGGCTCCGCCAGTCGCTCAAATCGAGCTGCTCTCTACCTAGAGTCTTCTAGATTCCTCTGTTCTAATGTGACTCTTCACATCCAACCTACCTCAATTCCACTCACGCTGGTCTTCCAAAGAACCATATATGAGGTCAAGATTGAGTAACCCACGCGAGTTTCCTGTTGTACTGAGTAAGGGCCATGCAATTAGTTGTCTTCGACCACAAGCATTCAACATTAGTGTTTTGACAACAAGGAATTCATCTATAAAAGGAAAATCTCATCATCCATGCTAAGGGTCTCTGATTAATGATTAGAAGCCACATTTGTGTAGTATAAATCCCAGTGAGGAGCAAGGAGGTAGAGGTTATAGTGGAGATATTAGTCATCCTGCACTAGGCGTCATGACCCCTTCCAATCTTCTACCTATCTTTTCGCTATTGTCTCTATCCATGAGTGAGTAGACATTTGTGATGTGGCATGGGGACTAGCCCCAACAACCCATATGTTGTTCTAGCCTATATCTAAACTCAACAATACTATTGCTAAATAAAGTGTTGCTCTACTTCCTTGCCTTGCAAATTGACATCTTGATTTGCATATGTGTTACAATTGTGGATGTGTTGGTTGTTGTAATGATGATTAGAACTTAAGATGGATCCTTTCATCCCCCTGAATTGTCAACAATGGATAGTGAGGTGATTGGATACAATCTACTAACGTACCGAGGCTGGTAGGCCATAGTTAGGGATTCCAGTCGGATTAAACTAAGAACTTGGTGATCAGTCTGGTCAGATCTAGGGGAGTTCAATCCATGCAAATACATGTATTCTATGAAGGTGGAGTAGCTAAGCCTCTATTTAGTAAACTATTATTTAGGAGTTAGAACTTGCTAGAATAATTATGCATGCTTTGGCAAGTGAAACCCATGCTCCAGTTCTTTTTATTATTATTCATTGACTTCATTAATTAGTGTTGCCACTGGCAGCAATTAGTTTAATCAATCAATCAACTTTCTTGGTGATAAATATTACTCTTGAAACTTCTAAATCTACATAACTGCTTAAAAAGGTTGTCCTTTGGGATCGTTCCTTAAGTATACTGCAATAAGAATTCCATTCGTGTGGAGTGGGGATTTAATTCACTACTTTCAGTCAAACCTAAAGGTTATTCCCTTAGGGTTTTTATTGGTGCGACATTCGAAGCGCCATCAGTAATATGTCTAGAATAAATTACTATGACATTCTATCATAAGCTTTAGACAAGTCAATTTTAATAGCCATGAAATTAGCTAAACCGGTTCTCTCCATGTTATGGATGATCTCCTAGACTATAATGATGTTATTGTTATGCGATGACCCAACCCAAAATTGCTTTGGTCTGCAGAAATGAATTTAGGCATTACTCCTTTCAAATGCTCAACTAGGATCGTTGGAGACAGCTTTACGATCATGTTGCTAAGAGAAATGGGATGAAGCTTTTTATAATCAATGGGTTGTTGCACTTTAGAAATTAGTGCTACTAACGAGTCACACAGACCCCATGGAAGAGGAAAACCACTTAGAGCTCTTCTAACCATAGAGATTACTGACATTTTGATAATCTCCCAATGTTGCTGAATGAATACAACATTGATGCCATTAGGTCCACCAACTTTGTAAAGTGTCATGTGATTTACTATGTTTCTGATTTCATCTCATCTACAAGGGCAGCAAATAGGTGGGTTTGTAATTCATTCATTTTAGAAAATGAGCAAGGCATGTTATTTATTGCCTTTCTACTAGGTTGCATCTCTGCTGTAAATTGCTTAACAAAGTTATGCATATTAATTATTAATTTCACCATCGATACTGACCCAGTTTCCTTCTTGTCAAGTATATCTTCTAGCATGGGTTTCTTTCTAAAACAAACTTTATCTATGTCTTCAGTATATCTCACCTCCATCTCTAGCTGAAGCTTGTCTATCTCATCAAGAAGTTTTGTTTTTGACTAATGTCTCATATCATGCTACTGACTGTCCCATTTTTGGATTTTATTAGACATGATATCTATTTCCTCACTAAATTTCATGTCTCTGTTCCACCCTTGATTGAGAAATAATTTGTACTCGAGGTTGCAATCCCATTTTTCTTTTGTATGAAACATGTACTATGTTTTCCTTCTTGTCTGTGCTTTCACTAGCAAAGGATTGTGGTCAGATTTGATTAGCGTTAGATGCATCACTGACCAACCAAGATTCTCTCTAATCCAGACATTGTTTGCAAAAACTGAGACATTCAAATAGCTGACCTCTTTTCTATGTAAATCACGCTCCTAAGAAACCTATATCAGAAATCCCTACTGCTAGAAAAATATCATTAACTTGCCTGCCTCCCTAAACTTAAACAAGTTACTTCCTTATTTTTCCTCTGGCCTGAGCATGGAGTTGAAGTCAATGATAGCTATCCAACTCCAATTCATTGTTTGCCTGATATTCAAAATACATTTCCATAGTAGTTTCCTGTTGGTTGTGTTTGGACTTCCGTATACAAAGGTCACAAACATACAGTTATTAACTTGATAATGGATAAATGGACAGTGATTCAACATAACCTCCACCTTGCAGTCTGGATTCCACATGATCCATGTCCCCCATGTTATTGGGTTTGGACTTCTGTATACAAATGTCACAAACATATAGTTATTAACTCAACAATGGATAAACTGACAGTGATTCAGCAAAACCTCCACCTTGTAGTCTGGATTCCACTGGGTGTGAGTTAGAAAAGCCCAAAAGTCTAATAGTATTATCTGTATTTGTTCTAGATATCCTAGGTTCTAGAGTAGATACAATATCAAGTCTATGGATTCTAATCAGGCTTTGGAGTCTACTTCAGATCTGTCTTTAATGATACTCCTTCTAGCTACTAATACTAATAATTAGAATTTGAAAGGTAGAAAAACATAGTGTCACTTCTTACCCTTCTCAGATTCCTTCCTAGCATGACTATGTAATCTAATTGATCTAAAAGGAGTAAAGGAAACATTCTCCTTCTGTTCTCACTATTCTTGTTTATATCAAGAGGTACATTGTGTTCGACTCTAACACTAAGTTGAGTATCCCCCTTATCTGTGGTATAGGTAGCCTCCAAGTTTTGATTTGAACCCAATGTGTCTCCTTCCATCCAACCTGGTAGCACCTCATCCCCAATAGGATCTTACACTGTGTGGTCATCCTATGAATGCTTCTTGTTTCTCCTTCTGATATCCTTACTTTTGGCCGTATTGTCCTCCTCGATGGTTTGCTTAGTATTGTCCTCGAATGGCTCTTTCTCTGCTTCCTTTTCTGCTAGAATATGCTTCTTCTTCCTGCCTCTTTTGTAAATCTTCTGTACGGGATGGACTTGTCTCTCTTCCTCCTATGGTGTCTGCTCATTTCCATTTTCTACTGTGCTTCTAGATTGTTCCTCAGGTGTCACCTCCTCCTCTTATAGAACCTCATACCTATTTGTTGTTTCCTTTTTTGTTGCTTCTTAAGAAATTGTTATCTGGTCTAGACTAGCCTTCTAGAGTTGAGTAGTTGTCGTCCATGAAAACAAATGAGAACGATCCCCCTCATTTCATTTTTTACTTCCACTGTGTTCCTCCTAGTATGGGTATTCTTTCTCCATCTCTCTTCCTCTTCTACCCAACACACTCCTACATTGTCATCCTTCTCTCGTATATCTTCACCTCTTTCTACACCTCCTCTTTATTGCATTTGTATGCTATGTTCCCAAGTTTACCACAAGACAAACATATCACTAGAAGAGACTCACACTCCATCTTGTATTCATATCCATTAATGAGAATCATTTGCTGGATAGGCTTACTAGTATCCAACTCTACTACAATCTAGCATATTTGCTTTGACACCTATTCATGGTGTACTTGTCCACTTTCATGAGACTCCCTATTGCTCTTACCTCAAAGATGTGAATATTGTAGAGATTGATTGGCAAATTCACCACTCGAACCCATGCTATAATCTCAGAAGGCATTCCCGTAGTAGGTTGGAATGTAGGAAACCACTTCCAAACCATTAAGGGACATCCAAATAACTTTCAAGGACCCCCAATTAAGACCTTCTCATAGTCCTTTCTGTATGACAACTAGATGGTATAATAGTTCATGCACAAGTGATACACCTTTATGCATCCGATTGGTCTCCAGAGAAGATTTAATTCATCATGCATGATTGAGTATCCAACATCCCTTCCCACTAGCTTGGTGATGACAACATATTGGAAGGGTTGTTCCAGTATCTCATTGGCCAATGCTGCAATGAATATCTCTTGAAATCCATGATCATTTTTCAATTCGATATCTAAATGATCCACCTTATATGTAACTTCCTCATCCAGGATAAATTTGTTAGCTGAAATTATATTTACTTCTCTAAAAAAAACATCCCTCAACGATCTTTCATTAGCTAATCCTGGTTTTGATTATCCTTGTAGGTTTTCAGGTTCTCCATTTTCACCTTCTTATCCTTTCTTCTTTTAATGATTCATTGTTTCCTCTCATACATCTGTCAACCGGATGTAGTCCTTCTTCTTCTAACCTAAAATGAACTCCTTGTGTCTACCTCAAATCCAAAATCATACTAAATGCTTATCCTCCCCCTTTCCCTCTATCATCATCTTCCCCTCCCCAATCATGGTTGTCGAACCCTAGGTTTTCCCAGTCAATGTCGCCAGACCCTGTTCCCACTTATGCCTGCCATTTGCAAATTCCTATATCACTTTGATACAAACAATGAGGCAAAAAATTATTGATGTTTAAATACTCACCTTAAGCTCTTCCCAAATAAAGTCCTTAAGACCTTCACCCATATCACTCCAATTATCAGTGTTGATTGGAATCTGTTCTCGTGATGCGACTCCAATATAGCTGCTAAATTATTTTGTGGTTTTCCCAATTGGTTGTCCTTCTAAAATTCATTCCGATGGATTTTTTGTCCTTTACGTCTCTTTTTAACAACCTTAGAAATTGTAGTAAGAACTCTTCTAAATTTTTTGGTCATTGAGTCATCTTCATCAGAAGGCATATCTACAAGAAAAAAATTAGAAGAAAAAAGTATTTGTAAAGCACATAAAAATAGCAATTACAAACAACAACATGAAATGTTACTTACGATTTAAATGGCTTAAAAAATAAAAAAGGTATTAATGAACCGCATAAAAACAACAACGATAAAGAAATATTATGTACACTTTTTACATGGCTTTAAAAAAGGTATCAGTGAACAATAAGAAATGTTATATACACTTTTTACATGGCTTGAAATAGGTATTAGTGCACAACTAATACTTACTCTCACTTGGACATATGCTATTATTTTTATGGACACAGACATCATCAACAAATTTCCCATCATTGTGATCATCTCGAGCAAATATTTCTTCTTTATTATAAATAACAACATCATTTGTAGACATAGCCAAAATGTTCCTAAACAAAGAGGTTCTTCTTCTAAAATGATGTCATCTTCATTATCATCTTCTTCATGGGCTTTCTTCTATGAGATAAGACTACATACAACCCTTATTAGTGGTGTCTATCACATAGAAAACTTGTTTTTCCTATAATGCCATTATAAATGGATTATATTTACATCCCTTTCTATCTAGGTTCACCAAGATGATTCCATCTCCAGTACGTACACCATTATCATTTTCATCCCACTTTCAAAAAAAATTGGGAACCCAACACATTTTGTAGTCCAACTGATATATGTTTTGGATCACACCATAATAGGACATTTCAAACAAGACTAGATTTTTGTCTTTAGCACTAGCAATGTGCAAAGTGTCAGAGACCAACAATACCCCACTATTTTGCATAGTGCTCTTCTCATCTTGAGTTCTTTTTATAGAAAGTGTAGCCACTTATACAATAACCAACAAAAGACAACATGGTTATTTTAGGCCCAACAGATAACCATTTCAAGGTCTTTGAAATAGATCCTGGTCAATGCACAATCTGTTCACTGATGTGATTCTTTAACCAATCGACAAAACAATGAATGTGTGTGTTTATTATATCCTTCTCATTCTTCTATCAATATGAGCTCTTAAATAATCCATTTGTTCTTCCAGATAAGTTTCAACCTTGGTTTTATTTCAGAGGACATACACATGTGCCATGTATAATTGATCAACTGAAAGTCATACAAACTTGCATCCTATAATTTGTTGTCCATCATTTTTTTTGACATGTCATCATTTTGGAAGACCAATGGCTTCACTATTGGATTAAAATTGGGCAAGAAAATCAATAGACTCTTCTACTATATAGCTTTCCACCATACAACCATCGGGTCGATATCTATTCTTCACATAGCCTTTTAATAACTTCATCTATCAGTTGAATGAGTACATCCAACGCATAACACTAGACTGCATAGTTTGACCTCTCTAACCAAGTGCATACTCAAATGAACCATTACATCAAAGAATGGAGGAAGTACATCTCAAGTTGTGACAAGGTGATGATGATATGATTTTGCAATGAGTACATGGTCTTAGGGCCAATGAATTTTAAGAACAAACTATTGAAGAATATATAAAGTTTAGTGATTGCATTTCTGACCAACTTAGGAAGAATGGAATGGATATCCAACAACATAAACAGTTGCATTAACATGTGGAAATCATGTGATTTCAAGCCCAACAGTTTAAAATATGTCATATCTAAAAATCTACTCATGTTTGAAGAATATCCTTGTGGAACCTTAACTCCTTTTAGGAACCCACAAAAGACATAATTTTCATCCTTCGAAAGTGTATAACATGATCTGGGCAAGTATATTCGACATCCCCTTATTTGTGGAGCTAATCTATCCCGAATACCCATGTCAACCATGTCCAATCTTTCTTTGAGGCCATCTTTTGTCTTCCATGGCATATTCAGTAATGTGCCAACCAGACTATCACATATTTTCTTCTCTATGTGCATCACATCTAAATAAAGCCTCACATATAAAGACCTCCAATAACAAAGATCTTAGAATATAGACCTCTTCTTATGGGGACCTTTGAGAATTGGACATTTCTTTCTTTTTCCAACAATTTAACCATAGCAAAGATTTGGTGACTGGATAATGGTTATAGAGAACTTTGTAGTTCTACTTCTCCATTAAATGATTTCTTCACCCTATGAATATTGATGACCCTTAGACACAAACCTGTGACAGACAAGATAAGCAATTTCTTCCCATGTTTTAGTTGGCAGAAAGAGGTCTCCTCTTCACAAATAGGGAAACCAGGATGTCCCTTGATACTATACCCAGATAGATTTCCATATATCAGATAATCATTTATTGTAAAAAATATTGTCACCCTTAGATTAAAATTCTCTTTGCGATATGAATCATACAAGTCAACACCCTTGTCTCATAGAATAATTAAATCTTCAACAAGTGGATCCAAATAAACATCAATATCATTTCCTGGCTGCTTTGGTCCTAAAATCAACAAAGTCAAAAGCATGTTCTTGCACTTCATGCATACATTTGGATCAAGATTATACATAAACAAAATCACATGAAAGGTACTATACATAACCAAAATCACATGAAAGGTACTATGACTACTAAATTATGGGGATTCATTCCATCTGTAGAAAATGCCAGTCTGAAGTTTCTAGGATCGCCGTCAAATTTAGGAAACATATTAATGATTGTCATCCATTGCAGGGAATCCATAGGTTGTCTAAGAAAATCATTTCTTTTTTTGTCCTCAGCATGCCAAACCAACTTCTTTGCATCATCAACATTATTGACCAAGTGCCTAAATCTAGGTATTATTGATAAATACAACAAAAACTTACTATGGCTATCGTCCTTCTTGTATCGTTGTTCTTTACAAACTAGACAACTATCGAGCAAAGTAAGACCATTTTGATACAAAATGAAATAATCGGAGCATGCACGTATCTTTTCATAATCAAGATGCATGGATGAATGCAATTTTTGGCCATATATGTATACAAGGAAGTACATTATCCTCAAGAAGCATATCTTACAAAAGTTGTAGTAAGGTCATAAAGCTTTTAACAGACCTACCATTGCTCACCTTTAGGTGATACAACTTTAAAACATCAGATAATTTGGTGAACATGACACAATCATTGTATAATGAGGTCTCTGAGTTAGTCATTAACCTTTCAAACATTTAGGACAATCTCAGATCTTTTCTTCTACACTATAAGCCATGTCATGTAATGTATCTTCTTCATGTGCCTCAAATTGTTCAATATGATCTACAGTATGAAAAGCTTCATTCTCATCTTGATGTATCCATCAAGTGTAAGTCATATCAAACCATCTTGAAATAAGTGATGAAGCAACGTGTCTTTGTCAACCAATTACCGAAATCACACTTTATGCAAGGATAAACAAGTCTAGTATCATTTCCCTCAAGTTCAATTGCACACCTTACAAATTCATCCACACCTTTTTCATAGTCTATAAATGATTTGATGACATCCAATTTTGATCCATTACTACACAACAATTATGCATGTTGCATAGAAAAAAAGTATAGACATTAAAAAGGGGTGAGTGAAATATGTAAGAGAGTTCTCATAATAATTAAAGAATGTTTAAAACACTTACAGATATAAGAAATTTCATTATGGACAACACCTTAGGATGACCATCCCGTTGCATATTATTAGCTATAGTTAAGAATTGAATAAGAGGATGTATTCAGTAGGGACAAGTTGAAAAAAATAGCAGTGTAAGTAAACTTAGGATCATCTCAAAAGGCTAAGATCTCAAAGCTCAATTCAGGTTTTTGATGCAAGAACTTTGAGAAACTAAATCTGTGAATATGCTGACTAAGGTCCACACTCCATGGATATCTGTAAAAATAATCCTTGAACATCCAAGTACCTTATTAGGCAGTTTGTATCTATATTTCTTGTTTAGTTCTTAATGCTCTTGAGTGTTGGGAACCATGTAGTAAAGACATTCTATATAGTAATTAATCCTCTTTTGAGTGAGACTTTTCTAATTATGCTTGCTTCTAACTGAATGTCTAATTCAATAGATTATGCATAACTTCTCCAACTCACTTGGTTAAACCTTAAATATATATTTTAGTACTTAGGAATCAGTTGGGGCGCTACCATGGTCTAAATGAGCAACTCATGTAAATAAAAATTTATCACTAAGCCAGACAAATGGAATAAATCCAACAAGACATCAGTACACCATGCTACCGACCAACAAACTGAGTCAACTGGAAAGACAAGGATGGGTACATACGCAACATACTAGCATGTTACTTGATTTGTCCAAAGGAAGATATATTCATGATCTACTAGCTTGAGGCAACTCAAATTTTGTTGATAAGATCCTATTTCTCAACTTGGAACAACTAGCAAAATCAAGATCAAGAGAGATGTCACATCATGAGGTACTATAGATAAAGTCATGTTTATAGTAATAAGGACCTTAAGAAGATACCACAAGCAAGGAATGACCCATAAATAGCCTTTATATTATAGTAAAGCATATACTTATTCACTGAACATTGAATTACACTAGTAATCTAGAATCATCATGCCCTTACCATGATCAAGTGATTGCATGTATACACGTATACATAATGGTATTTTTGATGAATCAAATTAGCATGTTACCATCTTGGAATAACTTATTATCAGTAGGGTATCAAAGTCAATTTCTTTAAACAATGCACATAATTGCAAAAAAAGAAAAACCCATGTATTTTTAATATTTGTGGCTGAACTTCAAAATATTATCACATTTGTATTTTTTTACTTAGAAGCTGGACGAACTCTATGTGAATTTAACATGTAGGAAGTTAAATAATTAGAAAAAAAACACCCAACATGTGTTCCATGATACAATGCCTTATAACCAACAATGTCCATCTTGTGGTGGTATTACTATAGTGTTGAGTGGCAAAGGATCTAGCAGTTGGGATACCTAAGCACTAGAAGGAAACAAAGGCTAAACATTGCACCACATATGCATACTTGTACCCTAAAAATTACTCTCTATTCATTTGAAAAGGAGATATTAGATTCTCTTATTAGAGATAAGAAACTAAGACAACTATGTAGCCATTTATATAAATATATAGATGAATGTGTTCTCAGTTTGAGACAATCATATTAATTGCCATGGAATGAAGGGTGGATGACATTCAACTTCTATGTAGTTAATAGATAACAAGGACTTATGAACAAAGGATAAATACAAATATTTTTAGAAACATGAATGGAAATCTCTTTTTATGAAAGAACTAGAACTTAGTGTGTTTTGAGACTTAGTTTTGGACAATTCATACATGCAAAAATTTATTACAAGGATGGTCATAAAGATGAAATACCCGTAGAGACAACAAAACAAAAAAGAATGACCACAAAAAATGGGGTGTGCCTCTGAGGTCATGGGCGACAAAATATAGCCCCAACTCTCAAGGGATGACAAGGTTATTGGGCATAAGCCATGGTAATGTCAACTATTGTATGGTCAATTCCCCTTACAAACAAATTTATAGGGAAAAATAATCTCCTACAGACAATATACAAAAGGTTTTGGGAAAATTGTAACCGAAGTACAAATATCATCATTGCCAAAAGAGACATAAAATACACAAGCCAAGAAACCAACCAATGGTCTATAATGCAATCATAATCATACACAAAATTTAGTTACATGGTAAAGAATCAGTAAACTTCCAAACTATAGAGTTATCTTATTGTTTGAGTTTTCTAATGAAAGCAGATATTAACTATTCTTTTCCCAAAATGTAGCCAGAAAAGTCCTCTTGTAAGGCAATTATGAATCTACCAAATAGTAGCATCCCAGATGGAAAACATTTTGGTTTTGTAACCAAAAGGTTGTAAGGCAGAAAACAAAGGATGTTAACCATGTCTCCCTGTTTACAATATATACTAAAGTTATAGGTTTGCCATTTAATAGCCATTTTTAGTGATTAGATGCTTCTTCCACCTTCAAAACCATAATTTTGGACTTGCAATAAGTTATTAAGCAGTTTTTTAAAATCCTTCTCTAATATCTAAGTTAGGAAGTTATAGCCCAAAAACAACAAACATAAATTCCCATAAAAATTATTAATAACTGAATCTTTGAGCTAACAACATGTGTCAGACTTCATTACAAATTCAAAGCACTAAATAGCTAAGATTCGAAATGGCATAGAGTTTTAATTTGGCACCAAATTGTGTTAATGCTCTCAGTAAGTGGGACATGGATGTGATAGATTTTGTATGAGATATGTCCTACTGCTATACTTAGTGCATTCTCATCTAGACTCTAGGAAATCTACTACTGTGCTTGCCTACTCAACATTTTTCGCATGAACACTCTCAATATAAGGTATTGTTTATTGTTAGTAACTTACATGAAACATAAGGGTTATGTAATATGTGATATTTTAGAAAGATGTTGGGAAATCACTTCTCTCAAGTGCACTAGAGGCATGGAGACCGACCAAGGCCATCTATTGATAATCTAAATGAAATATATGTGCCTCTGATTTGGGTGACATGTTAGGAAAGTGTATCACCATATAAATTTTAATTAAATTGGTATCTAACCTAGGAAGTGGTGTTTTACATCTATGGTAAATAACTTGGTTGTAAGAAGTTATTCTCTATTCGAAATGTAACGCAACATGCTCCTGTGTTTCATAAGTACAAAAAACTTTGTCGACCACCTAACAGTTGCATACTTACATGATTTGATATCATCATACTTATGAATTCATATGAGAAGTAAAGAAACAATGATACATATAACTATAGAAGGCCATGGCATGGAAGGATGACTCTTGTGGAAGCGATATAATGCATATAGATGAACCTTAGATTGAAAACAGCTTCAAAGAAGCATGAGGCTGCATTGTGCTTCTAGCGAAGGAGGAGGACACGACATTAAAATGTCATTGTCTTCACATGTGGCGGTTTCTCTAGGGTTTTAATCTCTTTGTGTCATGCTGTCAAGTGAAGGAGGAGGAGGTGGGGTGCTCTTGGGTAGAATGCAGTAGCACACGAAAACATGGATCTTGGTAGCAGGAAGTTGACAACTCTCAATCCTTGGTGGAGATTAGAGAGGAATGCAAGTGCATGTTGATCCCAGAAGGAAGACAGACACAGGAGATTGGGCAGTTAGTGGAGCAATTGAGGAATTAGATGTTGGCATGCATGGATGAAAAACAGCTCACCTGACTAAAATATATATGCACTATTTTTTTAATTAACATGTAAAACTTTTTTTGGTAGAAAATATATACATGTAACATGTATATCAATGTGTATGATTCATGTTGGGTTAATTAATTAATCTACTATAATATCACATAGGGTGTCAAATAATTGGGTTTGGGTCAATCGGTTCTGGGTCAAAAGATGACCCAGCTAGAGTGTTTAACTATGAATCCCAGACCCAAACCCAAAACTGGATATTGTTCGGCTGACCTCTCAATTCAATACTGACCTAGATTGAGAAAATTAGATTCAAAACCAAATGCAAACCCAAATTTGACAATGATTTATAAGAAAATTAGTTCTGTGATTACATGATCCTAATTAAATTACCTATTAAAAATTGGGTTCTGGTCATTTCCAAGTCAAAACACATTACACAGAGTGTATAACTATCATTCCTAGACCCAAAACCAAAATTATATTTTGTTCGACCGATCTCTCAATCGAAAATAGACCCAGATTTAGAAAATTAGATTTGGAACCAAACCCGAACCCAGATTTGAAAATAATTTCATAAGAAGAAACAATTCTCTTATTCAATTCTCATGATTTACATCCCTATTAAGAAATTGGGTTTGGGTTAGTTTTGGAGGAAAACATATGATCGATAGTTGTTCGAATGACTTCTCAATCTAGAACCAACCTAGATTGAGAAAATTAGATCCGAAACCAAACCCAGAGCCATGTTTGATAATTATTTTTTAGGAAAAATCAATCATAAGGTTAAGTTCTGTCTTATAAGAGTTGAAAATTTCAAAGACTTAATTGCATGTTCCTAGTTACTTGGTGTTAGGTTGACCGAACATATAATGAAATTAATAATGGTATGAGGTACATGTGATAATGGGACATATTGGATGTTAGAGTGAGGCAGAGGAAAGATGAATGAGAGGGGAAGAGAGTGTAGGGATATATGGTATCAGAAACAAAAGGGAAAATAAAATTCTACTTGCCATATTCCCATTGAATAGTAGATCACATCAACATCAATGTAATGGGAATGAGGGTTGCAAGGCATATACCCAGTCTTAGAGCAAGTCTACTGACTATCCCTTGTTGGAGTATTCTTCAATTTGCACTTGGACAACTTCAATAATGCCTCCTAATTGATCACCACAGATGATGGTTGACCTCATCCTCCTATTGAGTGGAAAATGCCTCCTCACCTCTAGAGTAGTCCACGTGGACCACTAGGAACTCTTGTCATTCTAGATGAACGAACAAGAAGGACTTGCTCCTTCTAGTCAATGTGCTAGCCCCGACTTTCTCTCCTAATTGTCTTTCCCTTGCTATCCCTCCCTTTGACGGGTAGGACTTTCTTGAGTTCTCACTTTACCACAACTGTAAGAAGACAATAATTGGCAGAGCTTATTATTGTATCTCTGCAAGGCCTTCACTACCTCTCTATTTATAGGAGGGTCATGGTCAAGATTTCCAATTAATCTGAGAGTCAAAGAGACATATTTTTATGAATTTTCTAGAACATACGAACAACGAACCGGTTGATTCACCATTGATCTGATCGGTTCATGAGTGAGCCATTCATTTCAACCCTTCAAATGGTCATTCCATAATGTTTCCTTTTCACAATTGTTGTGATGGCCCCAATTCTAGAGTTTGATACCCAATATGATATTTGAGGACCGTGAGTATTCTATAGGTGGTTGAAATTAGTTGAGGAATAGATCACCTAATTTTGAAATATCTTCAATTGAAATTGAGTGATTAAAGGTGTAATTGGTGATTATCAAACTGAATTGAGTTCAACTATGGTATATGTGCTCATGAGGTCAAGAGGTCCATTTGGTAGTCATAACAAATTCAAGTGTCCATTGATGAGTTTTAATGTATGTTAAGATCATATCAAGTGTTGTTACATGTGTCAGACCAATATTTGATAATTAAATAATTTGAATTCAAGGTTTGTACATAATATAAGGTCGTTATAAGAATCTATTTGCATGACCAAATAATTGTTTTTTTGTCTCGAAACTTATATAAGAGACAATAAGATATTGTAAGCCTATGTCTAAAATTGCAAGATGTTTGGGGATTTCTATAGAAAGATATAGTCGATTGAAGTTGAGGAGATTAATGGTTTAAAATGCTATGGAACTTTCATAAAATGAAAAAATGGGTGATGAGTTATAAGAGTATGGTTTTATAATCTAGCCCGTGACATCAGTGTCATGCTGGTTCAGTTTTCCTTCTACTTGGGCGTGGCCTAAAGCATGGCAGGGTGGCGTGATCCCAAGCCCTCCACCAGCTTGATCGGATGGCAGATCCTCATCCTCAACCTCCGACTAAAACGGAGCTGAAGCCTAACCGAGTTGTGATCTTCAGTGGCCTGAGAAAAATAGCATAGAAGCCTAGGATAATTTGAGTGTGGGAAGAGATCCGCAATATCTAGAACTAGCCAATGACCCCTCGAAGTAAGGCATATGTGGTGGGATGCGAGAGTTTCATCCCTCGTCCTTACTACACACTCCACTCCTTCTCCATCTCCACTCACAATAGCATAAGGGGGTGAGATAGAGGGATGAATCAAAAAGGATTTCTAGGGGAAAACAATACCCGATCTCTGGAAAGGCAAGGATGGCTTAGCTTCATTGTGTCGAGCCCTAGATGGGACTCCCGATCTCTTCCTAGTTGCAGATGGAAGAGCGGCCTGGAGGGCATGTTTCTGCCTCCACGCCATGCCCTTATCTCTCTCTCTTGAGTTCCTAGAATCTGGGTGCAACTCTCAGCCGCTTCAGGTAAAGGTGATATGGGTCCTTTTACAGATGCCCAATCTGCCTACTGGTCACCGATTCTACCTACAACTGCTAGTCGAGTCGGGTTTCGAGGGAAGTAAGCGATCGTGACCTAGCCGCCAGTGACCCATTCAGAGGTTCCAAGCACACCCGCAGGGGATGGAAGGTCCTGTCCTTGGCTTGTGCTGGCCAACAAGAAGGCACGACGATGGCGATTTCACACCCAGGTCAGGACACACACGACAGAGTCGTGAGAGAAGGAGTCGGGGATGGCTTGTTGTTGGGGTGATCTTGATGGAGGTGGATGCTACCTTGGCGAGTGACGGAGAGGGTAGAACCCTCTCTGGCCACCGAAGCCCAAGCATATGTGGGGCTGCACTCACACCGGAGGACAGCACAGGTGACGCCCAAATAGAGAACGGAGCCAGCGGCTTCACGCTCCAACTAGGGGAAGCCCAGTTAGGGCAGATCGGGAAGAGAGGAGGAGCCAGACCTATTAGCTTGGGTGACAAGTACTTCTTTGTGGCCATGATTACTCACCTGAGGACTTGTTTGTGGTGGCGCCCAGGTCAGAGGATTGGACCTCACGTAAGAGCAGGAGTCATATCTTTTTCGTGAGGGCGAAGCCGTCCAGAACACCCTCAAACCAGCCGGCTCACCAGCTAAAGCAAGCGGTCTAGACTGAAAGCCAACTGGCTCATCAAGTCAACACTGGTGGATTTCTTGCAAGGCCCACATGGTGAGATCTAAGGTCTCTTTTCTACAATCTGACGGCCATAGAAATTACAGACAAGGTAAATCTCTTTTGATAGTCCAGAAATAGATCTCATCTTAGAAAATGCACTATAAATAGAACCAGTATCAAATAAATCCCCCCAAAATGTCCCTAGACTCAGAAAAATGCCTAGTTTATTATAAGCAAGTTAAATCAGACCTTTGAAGTGGTATTATGATTGATTTTTCATTTACAAGATGATGCTTCTTTTAAGATTATTGGTGTAGTATAATCAACATATAGTGGCCATAAAACCTGGAAATATTACTCTTGAACACTAATATAGTTTGGATACTAAATACAACCTTTGATATTAATGAAATGTCCAAATACTAGGTCTTTTGATATTAGAATGGAATTAGATGCTTTTAACCTCATATTAATTCTGGAAAATAGGTAAATCATCAGAAAAATATGAAATCTGAACCAGACCCTTAGAATGACATCTGGATCACTATAAAAATACCAGAGACACATTTTAGATCAGTAACACCTAGATTTGACCTAAATCCTAAATTGAACCTAAATACCATTAATAATGATGAACCTTGTATTAATGATGCTCAATTATATTTAATCAGGTCATGGACAAAGTTCTAGATGATCATGGATATGTGAGGAATATTTGAAATTAGGTATGTGGATATAATTATATGACTAGATTTGCTGGATGTTAAATATATGTACTTGCTTCCTTGTGTTTGAAATACATTGTTGGATGTAGATCTATATGTATTGTCATTTCCGCCTTGAACAATAAGAATACTAAAGAAAGAAAATGGATTTTAGTTACTGATGGTTCATTAATCTCCCTATTATAGAGGGAAAGTATTAATGTAGACTAGCACCTCCCTAATGGTACAAGGTATGCGGGGAGATCCCTAATGGTATAAGGTACGCGGGGATAGGGCCCAATAATATATGTTTGTGCTAAGTCCACCATAGTAATACATGTCCATTGAAAAATGATTAAGAACTTGGGTTTACCTGATTTTCTACCATTAAATAATGTTTCTTTCTCTCTTTCTTCTTTTTCAAGTATTTTCAATATGCCAACATAGTATAGCTCTTTAATTCCACGTACCAACTTTTGTTGATGATTTTGTTTCTCGTATTTTCTAGGTCCAAAGCTAGAATGGGATAAAGGAATAAGATGTGAGCAAGTTGTACAGGTTGTACCTATTGTCTAAGATCCTGCTAGCATACATGTTCATAGACTTGTAAAATTTCTCTTTCAATACACAACTGTAATTCATGTTGTAATAATGTTCATGTTGAATGTTGCGAATGTTATGGTGTATGTCTATTGTTGTACGTTCATGTATGCGTATTTTGCTTCCGCATCACTCTCTCATATGATTGGATGATGTTTTCGGATTTTGACCTCTCATTCCCAATAGGGTATGGAGAAGCCAAAATCCGGGGACGTCACAATTGTATTGGCAATTGATATTCGATTAATGCACAACATGACATCAGCATCAATCCTTGATCCACTCGCATTGATCAACCAAATAGTCAGTTCACAACCTAAATCGGCTGATTCATACATCTAAGACGATCAACTCACTTAGTGAATAGGTCATTTTAGAGTCCAAATTGCCAATCATGTTTAAATTGAATGCCTAACACTTTAGTAATCAATTTAAACCCCATTCATGAATAAACTCCTATTCTAGGTGTATCCTATGTGTGTGACCTCAGAGGTCCAAACTTATGTTGGTAGGGAAATGTCCATCACTGATTTATGACATCACAAGCAATGAGTGGTATCTAGCAAGACATCATTACTACCCAAGTAATTTGGGAAGTTGGAGAACAACTTCAACATACAATCTGTGCATCATCTTTATGGCAGGCCCTATTCAAGGTCATGTTTGATAATGTCTAAGTACATCAAACAACATGTAATGAGTGTAGATATTTTAGGTCTAAGAACAACAATCACCACCATCACTATGAGATATGATTATGACTACTAATCATTGTTTCCACGCACCACTCTCAAGGTGGGTCTGTCCAATACACTATTATCTAACAAGTGTCTATGTTTTTGGTTCGATATGACATATCATGACTGATGAAATTATGTCATAAACCCACACACACTCATCTTATGTGTTATTATTGTCTATCACCCTTCCACAATAGCATTCAACTAGGGACTTAACAAGAATGTATATACTCTTAAAATCTATACGATCTCATTGTTTAGGTCCCTAACCCGAAGACATATGTCATAAAGTGAAATCATTTTTAAGAAATTTTTTATGTAATATCATAATATCACAACTGAATAAAACAAAATAAAACGGAAGATTACCTTTATTATTAATCAATCCTTTACAAGACATGCCATTACAATCATCATATGATTGGATCGCTTGGCATACCTACGAACATAGAGGACCTATTCATTACGTCAATTTAAAAAGAAATTAAGTCCACACGGCCAGAAGATTTTGTATTTTTCTACTTTGGGGATTTGATGAATAATAAGGACAAATCTAATTATATAATATGTTGTACTCTATTGTGTAATTATGATCTATAACAACAAGTCAGAGTCTGTTGTATGATCTTGGTATATAACAATGGGTTACAACATGTTGTGTGATCGTTGTCTATTACAACATGTGAACTCCTATTATGTTATTATGGAATATTTCAATGGGTTAGTATACGTTGTGTAATGGTGGTATATTACAATGATTTATCATGTGTGGTTATTACAGTGGGTCACAACATGTTGTGAAATTATTGTATATAACAACTAGTCAGAGTCTGTTGTGTTATCTTGGTATATTACAGTGGGTTTCAACTTTTTGTGTTATTGTGGTCTATTACAACATGTACCTATTATAGCAGGTGAACACATGTTGTGTGATTATGAAATATTACAATGGGTTACTCTATGTTGTGTAATAATGGTCTAATACAACATGTTATCATGTGACTATTACAATAGGTCACAATATGTTGTGTAATTATGGTATTTTACAATAGGTTTGAGTATGCTGTGATACTGCAATCTATTACAACACTTTAGCACATGTTGTAGTATCACGTATACTACTATGGGTTTGTCCTATTGTAAATAACTTGTGTTGTATAGAATATACAATATACAACACACAGATAGGCTTGTCACAACAACCATGTATGATCACTCAAGAAAACATTAAGGTTTATCTACCTTGAGGAAGTTACTTCTTCAACATCACCCACAACTGATTCATATAATAGTGTCATTGGGTTAATATCTAGCCTATGGCAACAATAATCCTCCATGTTTGACATATATTCCATTGTAATAATATCATTTTATGAATATGTTTGATTTGGTAAACAACTAACCATGTATAAATCTTTAACAATTTGTTGGCATACTATACTCTGATTTCCATATTTTAGATCTAAAGAGTAATATACTTGTACTTCTTGGGGTGGAGATTAATTTCATTATTGAGGATAAGGGTATTAGGTAGAAGAGGAAAATGAGTTCCGAAATAAATATCACATCATCATGGGATTCTTTCCCTTGGTATTCATATCAATACTTATGATTATTCTTATTAATTAAAATGGACAAACTAAATAGTAGAGAAAAAGTTAATTGAACTCATTCTAAGATTTGGATATAGCAAATTCGAAATCATAGTAAGGTCCTTGCCATGGTATTCATAATGATATATGAGTATTTTTAATTATTACATTGCCCATTTTAACAAGTATATAGAAAAAACTAAATTACATTCTAAACATAAAACGTTGGAGATAGGTCTTCATTAAATACACAATGTTTAGAAAATTCAAAGTACATAGACTACAAAGATAGATTTAGAAAAAAATTTAGTTGGGAAATGCCTCTTTTGTGAAGGACTTAGGAGAAGCATCCTATATTCTAGGAATCAAAACCTATAGAGATAGATATAAAATACCTCTTGTTCTAAGTTAAAGTACATACACTGAGAAAATGTTGAAGAAGTTCAACGTGCAAGAGCTGTAGAGAGAAACTTACCCATGTATATTGCAATATGTCTCTCTAGATGTCTATTCCCTAGCTCTTCAGAAGAGAACACACACATGAGTAATATTTCCTATGACTCTATAAATTTTTTTAGTATGCAATGTCATGTACACATCTTGATTTCCCATATGATTTGAGCATGGTGAGAAGATACCAATCACATCTTAGTGAATACTGGACATGCATAAAGAATATCCTTTAGTACTTAAGAAGACTAATGATCAGTTTCTTATTTAGGTGAGGAAGAGTTGGTTGTAAGGAGTTACACTAATGCAAGCTTCCAAAATGATAAGGATTAATATCAATTGCAAGAAGAATTATGTTTGGTCACAATGGAAGAGTTGTAAGCTGGAAAAGTTCCAAGTAAAAGATATTGTCTGATTTTATTACAAAGGTCAAGTATTTTGTTACATCCCCCAAAAAAGAAGTTGTATGGATAAAAAAAATCATTGTTGAACTTGGGGAGGTTCCATCCATCGTAGATGTAGTTAATGTATAGAGTGAAAATAATGGAGCCATTGCACAAGCTACAAAACTAATATCAAATCAAAATTCCATCCACTGCACATAGTACTAAATTTTCATCTCATGGGAGATATCATATAGTGTGGAGATGTGAAGATTTACAAAATACCAACCAAAAGCAATGTTCCCCGCCTTCTAAACAAAGTACTTTAATAGTAGAAGCATGATGATCATGTAGATCACTTAGAATTAGATTCATGAGTTATTGTCTTTAGTGCAAGTGGTAGTGTGTTGGTTTTATGACATGAGAGCTTGTCATATGATGATTATAGTGAGAAACATTGTACTTGATTTGATTAGTAATAAAGGAATTTTCATTTATTATGTTTACATTAGAATGAATTAATGATTGAACATAAAAATGTCCCTGAATGACTTAGTGATGTTTTCTTGTGGGTTGATGATCTAAACATGATATCATGTGTTTTCTAAGAGTATTGATTCTTATCTAAGTCCCTAGTAAGATATTATTATGGAGGTTAGGAGAACAATAAACCATTATGACTAGTATGTGTATTGACTGATGACTATGCCTCACTAGTCATGATATTTTATATAAAGTCAAACATGTAGCTACTTGTTAATCGACAAGTGTATAGAGAAACCCACTTTGAGTATGATACATGCAAGGAAGAAATGGTCACACCCTATGTTCTCAAATATGACTGTTGATGTGTTATGCCCTTATTTATGTAGAATTTGTTTATATGTTGGCTTTCTTTACCCTTAGATCTTAAGTTTTGATGGACTTTGCTTAAGTTTAGATGGCTTGGACGTGCCATAGAAACAAGGAGTGACTTAGATGAGAAATCCATGTTTTAGAGGTCCTTATGATGGAAAATAGCCTAAACAATATAAGCTAAAACCCTTGCAAACCAAGTGAACGTATCCTTTATCCTCTTCATTTCTCATCTTTCTCAAACGGCCAAGGCAGAGCTCTGGACCTCAGGGAGAATGACCAACTAGTACTAAGGTGAGTAGGAACCATCTTCTAGCTCGAATTCTTGGAGGAATTCTTCTTAAAAGGTTGGTTCTATGGTTAACTCACTTAGATTCTTTGTTCTAGCCTACCATCCCCATCTTTTCCTTGGAGAATCACCTCTGGCTGAGTTGTGGAGCTCAAGACGCCATTATAGGGTCGAAGCTTGGAAGCTTGGAGCTCTAGGAACAATGTTTGAGGCGAGTTTTATAACTCTAAACTCTTTGCTTTATATTGCTTATCTTTGTTCTTGCAACGTATACTTAGTTCTTCTTCTACCTCCCTTCTTCCTTGCACTTTTGCAAGAAAAACGGTGGAGTAACCGACCTGAACAGAGGTTGAAGATGATGGGTGTGAATTCCTAGGTAACTTTATCAAATGACCTTGGACCCTTTTGGTCCAAACGGTTGCAAACCGTTTGAAATCAAACGGTCTCAAACCGTTTGATCTCAAACGATCTTGCAAGACCGTTTGGATTGAAACGGTCTCAAGACCGTTTGATAGGGTTGACCAAGGGACAACCGTTTGAGGGTCTGTTGGTAACATATTTAGTTTCACTCCTACAAAGAATCATAATCTAATTCTTAACCAATTGAGAGTTGAAGGCACTTCAACACCCTAACCCTAATCGGGTTGAAATTGTTGTTTTCAAGTATAGATCTTGTTGAGTTTTGGGTTGAAGGACCCAAACGGTCTCAAGAATGTTTGGGGATCCATCCAAACGGTCTCAAGATCGTTTGGTGACAACCCAAGACCGTTTGGAGGTCTAGGGTTGAGGTAATTTGATGGTTTGAGGGTCCAATTACAATAAGTTGAGGAATTGATAAAAATGCTGATTTTAGACCTATTTAGGGTTCATCCCTTATCCAACCGACTTGGTTTTTGGTAAAACTTTGGGAAAACGGTCTCAAGACCGTTTGGAGGTCATCCAAAAAATCTCAAGACCGTTTGGGCCAAGTTTGGGCCCAATTGGAGGTCAATTGATGGGTTCAACCTCCAATTGATTCACATTGTTGAACATTGATGATTATCCGATTGAAACCCTAATTGAGAATGGATTTAACCCTAATTGGCTTTCAATTGAAGGTCAATTTGGTGTTCAATTGATTAAGGCTCATCCTAATTGACTCAATTTATAAGTGGTTTACATGGATTTGGATAATTGAGGGCTTCAACATGCATAACCATAATCGATTGTAACTTTTGAACCATGTTTGAGAACGTTTTGATCAAACAGTTTCAAACCGCATAAGCTTCAAACGGTTTGGAGGTCAACTTTCTCCAAACGGTCAATGCACCCCAAACGGTCTCAAGACCGTTTGGTGGTTGAAGGTTGAAACAGGTTGTTTATACTTAATCAATTGAAGGTGTAATTGGTTCAATGGTGATCTGATCTAAACCCTAATGATAACCTAGGACATTAAGGGACTAAGTGACTAATGATTTGACCCATGATGGTGATCAATGGTGTAATTTACCAAAATGCCATTGAGGGGTTCAATTGAGTAATACCTTGTTTTCATCAAACTCTAATCACATGTTAGTGGTGATTTGACTTATGATAATCAATGAGGACTTGTCCCAACCTAATCTAGAGTGGTGTAATCACCATCTACTAGTAAAAGGAGAGAGATAGTACCATTTATGGTTGAAATTCAAGTAAAGTACCTACAATACATATGAATGTGCATAATTAGGGTATGATCCACCTATGTGAGATCATGGAAACCCTAATTGTGATAATTGATGAATCTTAATCTTACCTGAGGGCTTTAATGATGATGTTTCTCATACATGATGATGTTGTGAGTTCAATTCACCATGAGTTGAATAGTAAACCCTAATTTTAGGGTGATGACAGGTAATGTGAATAGTAAACCCTAATTGATGAAAACCAGGGAACCTAACTCTTGTAAGAATAGGAAGGTACAACTTCTTTGAAATGAATTGTTTACTGTTATCAGTTGAGTTAACCATGCAGGTTCTTATGGGATGATGATCATATCCAGGTAAGGATGATGATACCATATTCATTGAAAGCATGTTATTAGCTTTATGAATAATGAAATACACTGTTGCCTAGTAAGTGGCATCTAATGAGATTGATAGGTTGTGAGAGCCATGAGTATCATCAAGGTCATGCTTATGAGATGACTTGTGATGAGATGAATGAGAAATGATAATTGATGTGAGTTAGACTTGTTACATTTAGTATTCTATTTTCATAGCTGCTATGCTAATGATTAATGTTTGAGAACATGTATGATGTTAAAAGAATACTAAAATGTACCTAACTAATCAAGTAGAACCATACCATGTAGAGCCCTGATCATAGATCCATCATTGTCAGAAGCCAAATGATGGTGAAACAGGTTTTCCTAAGGGAACTCCTGGATCACATACTTTTGAGTATGTGGGGGAATATGGATGTGTAAATCCTTACATCCTAGTGTAGGAATTGATGTAGATGTATCTTAATCCATCAACCCTTCACTATATGTTTATGCTGCAACACAATTCTCTCGAGGAAAACCTTATACCGCATCGATCAGAGATAAACAAGAAATCTCTCGATGACGAAGAGAGTACAGAATGCCACTATAACTCTAAAAATAGCGAAGTACTAGATTACCCTGGTGAGCTATATTAGCAGAGACACAAGATGTCCTACAAGTTATCCTCACTCTGACTGAGGAAGATGAGGTCATAAGAATCCGGCTCTTTTGATGACCTAGGTATGATACCGATGTGACTTAATAAGTGATCGGTTGGAGTATGAGCGGTATACCTCATCTCCGTAGGGCATAATAATGTTTGTAAAACATAATCAACAGCGTAATATATCTGTTAGGATTAACTACAAGATACTTGATTGATGTTACACTGAATAGTACACATGTTCTTCATATTTCTTAAAAGATGAACTTCTGCTTATTACCAAACTGCTGTTGAATACTTTGAGAGATTTTATTGCTTATGTTATTGTTTGAATTGCTATATAAAGCTTCTAGTGGAGAGTTATAACTCTCACTGGGACAATTATTTAAAATTGTCTCACCCCGTAGACTTCAACTTTTTAGGTGGTCGTCGAAGATAGAGGAACCAACATACAGGTGACCAAAACCAGCAGCAGCAGCACTAGGAGAAGCAGTGAATCTCAGGTGGAGATACTGACGGCTGAGTTATGTAGTTAGATAGTCCTATGTCGGCTCTGTACTCTCAGGTCCTAGGAGTTAGTGTCTGAGATTTTGGTTTTGACTCTTGAGAATTTTGTATCATGTTGTATATAATTACTCAAGAAGTAATTATCAGAGATGTAAACAGTTTATTTCCTTTTCTATGGAAGGAGTTTTATGGTTTCAAGATCTTATCTCAAAAAGTTTTAATTTCCCTTGATTTTTGTCTTCCGCTGTTAATCGATTGCTTCCGCTGAGTTTAAATCATGTTTATATCGTGGTTTGGAGATCGGAGCCCACAATGAGTCTCAAACTTTTGATGCCAACTCTTATTTAAATGTCACCTTTGAATACATGCCGACTGCTCATATATTCAAAGATGGCATGGCTTATTACACGTGTCTTAGAACCTCTCTCATGTACATGTCCATAACCACATGCACTAGAAAGGACTAGACAAATATGATTATGCACATAACATTCTCTCTACAAAATCCGATAAGCATGTGTCCCATACCACAAACACATGGGAAAAAGAGAGAGTATGTTATATACAATTCTAGAGTTACACACAAAAATCCAAAACTTCTAGGCACATAACCCTAGTCCTTATTTGAGCTAGACCTCTACTTTGATTTATAATATCACACACTTACTTTTTCTGTACCAAGGGTTAGAACATACGAATCATATTGCTTCTTGGTGGTCATCCATTTATCTTCTCTGATACCATTAATGTAACACCCCTCCATTAGACATATATTATAATTGAGCGGAAGCTTTTATCTTGGAGGAGGAATGTCACATTTATGAAATCATAACAAATAAATACATAAATCATCGTTGAGATTCATACATTTTCTTTACATAGAAAACTATGGTTGAGTTCTATAACATGTCTAAAGATTCCTAAGCATGGAAATCTAAACGTAAAAGTAAACATCTTTATACATTGGATCCCCTAGTATGGATGGCACCCCACCAGTTAGCTCTTCAAGATCTTCTAGCTCCTGAGCTTGCTCCTACCAGTGGGCATCATGCCCCCAGCCATGCAATAAAACCAATGGTAAGTGGATTGAACATATTATAAAGAAAACTTAAAACTAAAATAAACATATAACATTATACATTTGAACATTTAAAAGACATTCATTTTCTTTTAGATAAATTTCTTTTATCTTAACCTATATAAGTGTCCTCGGGTTTGCACAAATGTGCCTCTTCTCTTATGCACCGAAGTGCCTCTTAGGATGCACCGAGGTGCCTCTTCTCTTATGCACCGAAGTGCCTCTTCTCTTATGAGGAACTTATATAAGTTTTATTTTATCATTCTCTTTCTCTTAAGGCTCTTATCTTTACATTACACTTTATTGGTAACATTATCATTAGGATTCATGAAGGTGATACCATACAACATAAACAACTCAATACATCTTAATCTTACTGAATTTAACAATTAGGAACAGTAAATAACATAAACATGACATTCATTGCAAACTTCATATATGTATAATTAAATCAAGTAATTTAACTATGTACAATTGTATGGACCACTTACCTTGGAGCAAAGATGAACCTAAGATAGTATCTCCGATCCTTGAGGCAGTGTCTGGATGTGATTTGCAAGAACATAGGCTAGTCTACTTGGAGCGAAGTTGATCCTAAGATGATCTCTCTAATCTTTGAGGCAGCGGTTGGATGTGATTTACAAGAACATAGGCTATTGTGTTCTTCCTTGGTATGCTAGGATCATGGGGGTCCCTTTTATAGGTGTTAAGGGTCTAGAACTTTCTAGTCTAAGTGGACTTAAATTTTTTAATATCTTTTGTCATTTAATTAAACATTGACATTATCTTAACTCCAATATATTAAAAAGGTAAATAGGTAAAAACACATTTCTCTTTGTTAATTACTAAAGTCCAACTTTTTGGTTAAACTAATTATCTTTTATTTGTGAATTTCCTTTATTATATTTTGTATGAGATATTTAAGAGATAATGCATTATTGTTTACTTTTATTTGTTTATCAACAAATATTACATTAACTAAATTACCATTACATTTTATTTGTAATCACAAAGAAAGAGAGAAAATGTGAGAGTTGTACCATTCCTTACATAATTACCATAATGTCTTATTTCCATGTAAATAAGGCCAAGACACATTATTTCATTTTATTAAAAAAATCAAAAAATGGAGGAAAGAGAAAAAGAAATTTATTTTTAATCTACAAGTACTAGTTGTAGAGTAAGAGTATATAATGTGATTTCAATGTGTTACTAAAAAATTTGTTGAATGTCATTACTTACTCCAATATAATTCATAGTTGTTTAAAACAATGTTATAACTATGTAACCATACACCATTTTTTAATTGTCCATATCAATTACATAAATTTTATAACATCTTCTCATCCATAATGACATTTCCGTTTTCATATAAAGCTTCCTAGTTGTGTTGGAAAGGTGATTGGTAAAAACCCACATTTTTTGTAGTCTCAAATTAATATATTTATACCATTGTATTCAATTATTCAAAGTTTAGAACGTAAAAAAAAATCAAGCTTTCTTTCTAGCTTCCCTTCTACTATTTTAAATATATGGTCTCATGTTGACTAATTTTTACCAACAATTAATTAATTTTTATATTGCATGTCTTAATTGGATTGACATTATGATTTATATTTATTTGAGAGGTTAAAAAAAATTTGTAACAAAACCAAATTTGGACCACACATTAATTACATACTCTAAATCCTTCCTAGTCAGAAAAATTCAAATTTTGAGTATCTTTTATTGATAATGTCCATATTTGTATATACTTCATTTTCATGCATTAAAAGGTGATATAATAGATTCACCTTAATTATTTCTTTGACTCTAAAAATGAGATGATCAATATTTATTCACATTTAAGTCTATTATGCCTTTATGGAAAGATTTTATTTAAGAAAGAGACTCGATAGAAGATAATGTTACATGTATGCAATAGGGGAAAACAAGTAATATCCACATCATGTGATTGATGAATATTCTTTTCCTTGCATCCAAAATTAAGCTATTAATTGCATTGAATTTTTCTTTGTCTTTTGTCTATCCCAAAGAGGAGAGAAGTAGTGAATTATACTTTATCCATTTTATTTTAAAAGCTACAAAAGAAAGTAAACTTCTTGTTCAAGCTATATGTTTATTATTTCAAATTCTACTTTTATTTTCTAATTTTATTTCTTTTAAACATTTTTAAAGATGAGAGAGAGAAAAAGAGAAGGGAAATCATTCATTCAACATTTTAAATTAATTGCAATACACGATGGAATATGTATAAGAGAAAGTGTATTTTTAATTATATATATATATTTTATTTGTCTTACTTTATTTTTTTCTATACGAAATATCATTCCATGACTTTTTTACATTAAGCCCTTCAACTATTGTTATTTTAATAAAATTCATTTTATAATTTTTTTTTTGTGAAAAAAAATTGGGGTGTTACAATGTAAATCATGATATGCATAAGATTTGAATCTTTCAGTAAGAGTTTTCTAGAAGAGGATCTCCTTGCAAAATAGTTTTAAATTTTAGTGATTTTTATTAAACTATTTATGGTTATTCCACATAATTAGTAACGATTTAGTTGTCGGTTTGGTGGCGGTCGTTATAATAGGGCCTTGTCTCTTAGAGAGAAGTTGAACCCTTTGTAACAGATTACTTCTTGTAGTACCCTATTCACCTTCAGGGTGTCACTCATGTTTTTATAAGCATCAAGATGGTGGTAGGGGTTTTTATCAAGAGAGTTTTCACCAAAAGTCCTTGTATCATAAAAATGAGGGAGGGCTTCAACTTGAAGTTGGAAACATTGAACCTTAGTACGATAATGGGGTCCCTGGACTTATTGATACAGGTAGTTGATAAGACTCTAAAAGATAGATCTCCGTCTTCTTTACCACTATCTCATTCTGTGGTCTTGGAGAAACACAAGGATGAGGTCCTTTTGCTTCATGAAAATGGTCTTCGTCTTCTTCATGGTGATTTTCATCCTGACGATCGTCGAGGTTCTCAATCATTCTATTATGTGAAGGCATGGCTTCATTGTGATGAGTGAGATGGGATCTAGTTTGTACTAAACTTCCTAAAATAAATTATACGATCAAGGTTAGAAAATAAACATGTGACATGAGGTTTTTAATGATGAATAGAGTTATGATATCTAAAATGTATAGTTAAGTCTGTCGCTAGACTTAAGGAACAAATGTATGCTAAGTAGACTTTGGTTTCTCATCAATTCCAATTTACCCTGTCCCTAGAAAGGTGCCAAAAATTGACCGCCTCAAATTATACATCCAAAAAGGAGCAAAATTAGTGTAATCAAACTTTATATTTGTAAACCAATACTTATACGTCTACAACTATAACAATGATGCCTTGTGTAGTAAATGGGGTTGATCTCAGGGACACGAGCGGTAGTTGTAAAAGAATCCTTGGCCTTGGCTTAGTTATGCCTAACCAAAAGCAAGACATGTGTTCCTCACAGAATGATAGTATCCAAACAACAAAGTAATAAACAAAGGAAAAGTAAATTTATATGAACAAAACAAAAGCAAAATAATAATTATTAAGTGTGTTTTTGAATATATCAATGGATGGGAACTTGGATTGGGTTCACCATCTAAGATCCTTCACCATCATGCAAAATCTACACCCATTGTATACCTTTAGCAATATTACTAGCAATCATCATAAGTATTTGTTCCCTCCTCTCTCAAGTTTAGGATAGATCTAGATCATAAGATTGTATCTCTCTTGAGATAACAAACAAACAATGAATATAAAACCATATGTTCATTATCTTTAGCATTCCAATATTCTCATGTATTCATACTACTCCATAACTCTTAGATGTAGGTTAATACTACTCTCTCGAGGCATTAACAATCAAACAACACAAGATGGTAGTTAATCATACAAGTGAAGTATTAAGAACAAGAGTAAGAAGATAAACATTGCTAAAAGTACATACATCAATGGCTATAGGTATTAACATGCTCAGACAACCTTAGTGGCTACTTCCAACCCAAGAAATGAACTATCCACTCATGGTGATGAGTGATGTTGTGGATTTACAAGCGGATGAATTTATGAATGATAAATGAAGGGGAGTGGAGGTGGTCACAATGAAGATAGAAGGAAATGACAGATGAAAACTCAAATATAGTAACCAATAAAGAGGTACTGAAGCTTGGGGAAGACCTCCTTCTTTGCTCTTGCATTGAAGGGTTGGTGAATCGTGGACAACAACTCCCATCCTCCATCTTCTCTCAAAGAAGGTGTTCTAAACTAGCTGAGGAAGGTAGAGTTCTACTAAACCTTGGAATCTCATCCTTTGTTGCTGCAAACTGATTGAAGGGCTCTTATTCTTTTCGGAGTTGGAATAAGTACATAACTGAACAAGAAATTTCCTTGCCTGCCCAATTTCTAATGAATCAATATATCCATTCATTCTTATATAAGTAGTCAGTCTTTGTTTGTCGACCTAGATAGGGATTGAAATTGTTTGAACAACTCGCGTAATCGTTGACCTCTTGCCAATTGATTTTGATTAGCTTTATCAAGATCAGAAGCAATGAGCAAAAGTTAATGGCAAACGGTGCGGCGATATCACTTCATCATCAAGGTGGAGCAATGAGTGTGCTGTTTATAGCCTCTAGTTTTGTGCTTGGGGTGTTTGTGGATGAGCTTTGTCTGTGCCCCAAGTACCTCTGCCACATGTCTTAGGGCATGAGCTCAACTAACATGGCAGTGGTCGCACATATATTTGCCTTTGGTTGACATAGTCTGTTGAGCCTTTGATAGATGAATGCCCAACCAAGCCATCAGTAGATGAACGCTTAGCCGATCCATCAGTGGATGAAAGGCCAACTGAGACATTGGTTGATGGATGCCCAACCGAGCGATTGTTTGTGAGGTCTACAAGCCTTCGAGTGATGACGTTCGGAGCCGTTAGAAGGCGGCCTTCATTGTGGCTCCTTTGGTAGGGAGTCTTCGACCCGTCAGGCTTGCGGCCATCGGTGGTGAGGACCTCGGCCCATCATCTAACAAGCGGGGCCTCTGGTCCATCTTCGGTTGGTGGAATGACCCAAACCATCAATTGTCGCAGTATGACCAATGATCAATGCTTTTTCTATGCAAAAATAGTAGTAACCGTCTAATGAAGCAATAAAAACAATTTACAGCAAATGTAGGAAAGCTAGAGCAAGTCTATACTAAAGAGGGAAACTTAGGATAAATATAGACGTACGACATCCACAAAATTGGATGTTATTAAAGATTTCTCATTTAAGTATGAGTGGAAGGTATTGGCCATGTGAGCCGTATGGGGGTGTAAAAATTAAAGAATTACTAGGCTGCTTGGTTTGATGGGATTTATCAAAATAAAGCACAGATACACGCGCACTGCTTTCCTGTCTCGCCACACCACACCACATCTGCCTAATTCTTGGTTCCGTTTCCGTTTATAAGAGTCGTCTTCTCAATTTCATTGGTTGAACTATTTAGTAAGAGGAGCTATTTAAGAGAGAATTACGGCTCGGATTATGTAAGTCCAAACATTTTTAATTGTTGTGTGTGAACTGCTGTTAGGATCAAACTTCTTGCTACTTCTAGTACAACTACTTAAGTAGCTTCTCCTTTGTTCCATCTGTCACCTACTGATTTGTCCGGCTTGTAGTTTCCCACAACTTATACTTCTAACGACACGTAAGGGCCAATGAAAAGTTTGACACTGTTATTTCGTTAACTGTTAGCACTGGGACGGAATACCTGAATAACTATGAGCTGACAGAAATAGCCGCCGTAAAACTCGTGATGGTGGAATTTATCTTAACCAGTCTAAAAATCTTGTAAACTCATTTTATGTACTAATTATTTTTAATCACGCTTTTCATAACTTTATGTACTATCTCCAATATAAAAACTGTAACCGCGCGGTTGCAGATGGCATATCATCCGAGGAGCCTGAACAGAGCTAAATTCCAATGCCGCAACTATGCTCTCCTCCGGAACTAGTTACGTGAAAAAGCTTTATAAAAAGAACAAGTTTGATGCTGTCGTTATTCTTGATTCATTTTTTTTAAAGGAATTTTACTTCTATAAATATTTATTCTCACACTCTCCTATTAACTTTTATTATCTTTAATATTGTATTTCTCTCTCTATCTTACGGAAACGGTTCCTTAATTCTCTCGTTTCTAACAACCAACACAAATATCTTTTACCGTAGAGACTTTTTCACAGACAAGTCATCTCTCCGCATATTTTCAACAAATTTTATATGTCACGTGAATGTGCACGTGTGCGTTCACTAGTATATCCCAACACGTCATTTGCTCCACAAACCCTTCCATGCTTATTCAGCAAGTCAACGAATATACATGAACAGTTACAGGAAAATATTGCGTCGTTTGTATGTAATAGGCCCTTGTATATATTTTTTAACAAAATCTCCATGTTTCAGCTGTTAAACAAAATCGGTGGCACCGTAAAAAAAAATCGGTGGCAGTTGATTGCTATGCTTGAGACCCTACCCCGCCTGGATCAAACCAGGATCACCCTCACTGGCGGACCCAAGAATGTAGAGTGGGTAAGACTAACCTACCATACACATTTTTCTCTCGTCCCTTAGTCATTGATAACTTTGATAAAATAAAAATAGTCCATATTTATGGTCATGCTAAAACACCAATTTATTTAATTTTATTTAAAGAAGAAGGAAGAAAAAAGCATGTTAAAATTAGCAAAAAGATCACAACATATGGTATAGCACACTTTTGAGACCCCCAGCATTCAAGTAATAGCGTACAATGGTCTTTTTGTTTTTTATTAACGTCTCATCAACGATCAATAATGACCTGTTTAGATCTGTATTGTTTAGTGTATTCTCGTGTTATGCTCATATGATTTATTGTTAATTATATGCATTTTTTCCTACTATAATTTTCAAAAGAGTAGTCACCAAAAGTAATATTTAATTCTGGTGATATATTTGTTTTATTATTTGTATTTTGTGTATCGTTGTGGGTATCAATGTTATTGTTTGTACTTTAAAATAATTAAAACATTTAATATTAGGCTATTAGTGATTCACTAAGTCAGTACAACTATGTCTTTACATATATACATTAATACACATAGCAAAAATACGATGCTATATTTGTACACACTAATGTAGAGAGCTTGATTGTACTACTCCAGTTGATGGGTTAATTTCGAGTATACCTCTGGGTTTGATTTGTGTATACTTTATCATAGTCATAGTCCAAAATTTAATAGAACTCAAGTTTCATTAATTATCTATTTATTTTGTGTAAACTAGAATAAGAGAAACCAGACCATATATTTATTGGCTAATGTATTTTGACTAGAAAACAACAACAATAATGTCTCTTTCTCCTTCCTACTCCGTCTCTATCTCTCAATTACTTCTCATTCCATATCTATGTCTTAGTTACGTAATTACTATCACTTCTTCTCACATTGATTGTTCATGTATAAATGGCGTATTCAATGTTTAGTAACTGTGAGATGCAGTGATTGTAAGAGAAGAGAATTTGATGGGTCTTGAATAACTAATAGTTTAAAGATTAGAGGGTAATGACCGGGGCTATTAGTATTTTTATGATCGGCTCCGCCATTACGAATGTCGGTACATATTTCCACCCAATTTGTTATCTTTAATTTTTACCACCTTGTCTATCTCTTTATGTAATATTTATGACTCTTCGTCTCTTCCAATATTTTATGTCTTTACTTCCCCGTTCTTAATTTCTCATACTCCTCAAATTCCAAAGTCCCTATTACTTCCCGCACGTAGACCAATGACTGTTTAAATCACCGGGATTTATGATACTGAGCAGATTTCGTCTTTGTGCAGTTAGCCACACTAATAAGTAGGTGAGACCAAATCCAATATCGGTCATTACTGTTGGAGTTTATGGTTAATGGAGGGTGAGGCAATGGCCTCCATGTATGTTCCTGTACCACTCATAGAATATCCACATGCTTGTATAATTTGTCGCCGTCAATTGCTACGGCCAGAGCTGGAATCCGCGGTCGACATGGAGGAGAAGATGATGGCAAAACATGGAACAACGTAGATGTATCCCGATCCATACATGCATCATGACTGTCCCGGAGTGAGGCATACATGCATCTTCGTTTCAGTTGTTACTTGTTAAGCCGTCATCCACCTTCCTCAGTTCAAGCCGTAGTGAGTGGTCACTCCTGTTGTGTTTTCTTCTTTCAGAGTTTAACATGGGTTTTAAGAAAGAAAAATTCATGACACAACCGGACACCTACCCGCTGACCCACCCGGTTTTAAGAAAGACTGAATCCCTGTACGTTTCGAGATGTATTAAGATACAATACAAATTCTGCATGCTTATTCATGTAAAATCCATGTAAAAGTATGTCTCACTGCCCCACAAAATTTACCAGACTCTCTTATTTGAAATTTCATTTCTTGCGTTTAGTTTTTCAATTTTTAAATTTTTTATTGAACTATATTACCTTCATGGTTCTTTACTTTGTGTTCATTCACAAATTCGTGTGTACTGTACTTTTATCCTTTATATTGAACTGTCTTATCTATATTATTTCAACTATCATAATATTATTTTATTTATTATTACGAATGCATTACCTACCTTATTTATTAGACACAGATATAATACTGAATATAATCAGCTATAAAATGCATCCATACAAATATTTGTCCAGATGGTCAATGTTACTATGAGATTCCATAGGTACTTTATTACTACGAGATTCTTCTTATGCTTCTAGACCAGTTATATAATTATGCTTGATTTTATAATTTGCTAGGTACTATACTTATGCTTGAGTAAATGAGTTGAAATTAACAAATGGCTACCGTACTTATGGATGCATTTTATAGCTTATTCTTGATCTGATGTGCACTGTACTTTTGATATCATTAACAAGTGGATACTCAACTTATGGTTGCATTTTGTAAATTTTTTTTGTCAAGATGGCAAATGTTGCTATGGGATTCCGTAGGTACTGTGCTTATGCTTCTAGACCAGTTATACAATTATGCTTGATTTTGTAATTTGCTAGGTATTGTACTTATGCGTCAGTAACTGAGTTGAAATTAACAAGTGGGTACAATACTTATGGTAACATTTTATAGTTCATTTTTTGATGTGATGTGCACTGTACTTTTGAGATCATTAACAAGTACTCAACTCATGACTGTATTTTGTAAAAAAAAATTGTCCAGATGACCAATATTGCTATGGGATTTCATAGGTACTGTGCTTATGCTTCTAGACCAGTTATACAATTATGCTTCCAGTTATACAATTATGCTTGATTTTGTAATTTTCTAGGTACTGTAGTTATGCACTATACTTTTGAGATCATTAACAAGTGGGCACTCAACTTATGACTGCATTTTGTAAATATTTTTGTCCAGATGACCAATGTTTCTATGGGATTCTGTGAGTACTGTGCTTATGCTTCTACATCAGTTATACAATTATGCTTGATTTTGTAATTTGGTAGGTACTGTACTTATGTTTGAGTAACTGGGTTGGAATTAACAAGTGGGTAAAGTACTTATGGATGTATTATATAGTTGATTCTGGACCAGATGTGCACTGTACTTTTGAAGTCATTAATAAGTGAGTACTCAACTTATGTCTACATTTTGTAAAAATAATTTGTCCAGATGGCCAATATTGCTATGAGATTCTATAAGTACTATGCTTATGCTTCTAGACTGGTTATACAATTATGTCTGATTTTATAATTTGCTAGGTGTTGTATTTATGCTTACATTTTGTAAATTTTTTTTGTTGAGTTGACCAACGTTGTTGTGGGATTCTATATGTACTGTGTTTATGCTTCTAGACCTGTTATATAATTATGGTTGATTATGTATTTTGCTAGGCACTGTTAATTGAGTTGAAATTAATAAGTGGGTACAATACTTATGGTTGTATTTTATAGACGATTCTTGATCTGATGTGCACTGTACTTTTGAGATCATTAACAAGTGGGTACTCAACTTATGTCCTGTATTTTGTAAAAAAAAATTGTCCAAATGACCAATGTTGCTATGGGATTCAGTAGGTATTATACTTATACTTCTAGACCAGTTATACAATTATGCTTGATTTTGTAATTTCCTAGGTACCATACTTATGCTTCAGTAATTGAGTTGAAATTAACGAGTAGGTATAGTACTTATGGTTGCATTTTATAGCAGATTCTTAATCTGATGTGCACTGTACTTTTGATATCAATAACAACACTCAAATTATGGCTAAATTTTGTAAAAAAAAATTATTAGATGACCAATGTTGCTATGGGATTTTGTAGGCACTGTGCTTATGCTTCTACACCAGTTATACAATTATGCTTGATTTTATAATTTGGTATGTACTTTACTTATGCTTGATTAACGGGGTTGGAATTAACAAGTGGATAAAATACTTATGGATGCATTTTATAGTTGATTCTTGATCAGATATGTACGATACTTTTGAAGTCATTAACAAGTGGGTACTCAACTTATGTCTGCATTTTATAAAATATTTTTGTCCAGATGACCAATGTTGCTATGAGATTCTGTAGGTACCGTGCTTATGCGCTTATGCTTCTAGACTAACTATACAATCATGCTTGATTTTATAATTTGCTAGGTACTGTATTTATGCTTGTATTTTGTAAAAAAAATTGTCCAGTTGACCAATGTTGCTATGGGATTTCATAGGTAATGTGCTTATGCTTCTAGACCTGTTATACAATTATGATTGATTATATATTTTGCTATATACTGTATTTATACTTGAGTAATTGAGCTGAAATTAACAAGTGAGTACAATACTTATGGATGCATTTTATAACTGATTCTTATTCGGATGTGCACTTTCCTTTTGGGATTATTAACAAATAGAACGCGACTGCGGGATTGCGGTGGAGTGCGACTGTTGGAAAGTCGAGGTGTGGCGGAGCGCGGGTGTGGGAGATGTTAGTTTCTCACATACTATTCTGGAGATGAGGGGCTAGAGATTTCCGGTGGAGAGAGATGAGGGTTTGCGCAGCTAAATCAAATGAAAATACCAAATAGAGAGTGGGAGAGAGTTTCAGGAGAGTGGGAAAGAGTGGGAGAGAGGAGTGTTGAGAGTGGGAGACAATTATTTCAGGAGCCGTTATTTAGCTAGGTATCCATCGGAAAGGAGTTAGGGCACGTCTTACCGAGAATATAGGTGGGTCAGTGGGTATAAATATGACTATGTGTAGGGTAGTTCCTAATAAACTAAGAAAAATTCTACCTACAGTCACTTATCCACCCGGTGGTCTAGCCGGAAGTTGAAAACACGTGATATTTAATGCATGGCACAATGCTCCACCTGCTGCAGTAGACTGTTTAAATTATTGCTCATGCAGCAGCCATGCAAATCTCATATAAAGTGTAGACATGTCTGCAGCCAATTTATTCTGCATGTCTATACATGCAAAAATTATGAAAGAGATGATTATCTCTCCACCAAAAATGAAATATGTATTTTCTCTCAAACTTCGATTTCCCTATAAATATTGTACGTACCATTTGTTTATGTTGAACCAGTTCTGCACAGTACTGAGTAAGTACTGTACTTTTGATTCGCACTGAAATAAAAATTATAGTGGGATACTGTACTTACTAATTTGTTGAGTAGGCGTAATTAGGTTTGTTAATGATATGAGAATAATATTTAGATACAACACTTATTGTTGAATTGTACAACTGATTAATGGTTTGTTGGGTACTGTACTTTTGCTTCTTACAGAAATTAAAATCATAATAGGGTACTGTACTTACTGAAATAATTTAGTAGGTAATGTACTACAACTTTATACATTGCATATTTATCCCCACTGCAGATTACGTAAGTACTGTACCTACAATAAATACATATACATTCACAAATGAATTTGAGAGGTACTGTACTTATGTTTGACAAACTTGGTTGGAAATTAATAATTGGGTACAATACTTATAAATGCATTTTATAGTTGATTATGGACCAGACGTGCACTACATTTTTGTAAAAAAAATTATGTCCAGGCGAAAAATGTTGTTATTGGATTTCGTAGGTACTGTACTTATACTTCCAGATTAGTTATACAATTATGCTTGATTTTGTAATTTGTTAGGTACTGTACTTATGCTTGGTTTTATAATTTGGTAAGTATTGTACTTATGTTTGAAAAAACTGAGTTGGAATTAACAAGTGGGTACTACACTTATTTTGCATGGATTTCGTAGGTACTGTACCTATGTCCAGATGAATACTGTACTTATTTTGTATGGATTTCGTAGGTACTGTACTTAGTTGGAATTAACAAGTGGGTACTCTCTGACCATCACATCCTTTACATGATGTACTGTACTACACATAATGAGTACATACTCATAAACAATGTTGGGCAAGTACTGTACTTATTTTGGACATACTCATAAACAGTGATGGGCAAGTATAGTACTTGTTCTTCAACTCTCTGACCATCGCAACCTTTACATGATGTACTGTATGACCGAAGTAGAAAGATTGATGAAAACTGGGAAACAGACGTACTGTACTAACGTGCAAATATTGGTGGGCCGGAAGGAGGAGTTGCAAGAGAGAAAACAAATTAGTAAAAATGAGGGCTAGAGAAAGGAGTGGAGAGAGTTAATTGCTGGACAATAAAAGCCGGCTGCATGGAGTTAATTGGTGTGAAGTTATTTCGTATTAAAAGTCTGCTACATGGAGTTAATTGGCGTGTATTAAAAGCCGGCTAAAAACCTACTGTATGGAGTTAATTAGCATGTATTAAAAGCCGGCTGAGACCACATTTTTGTGTACTCCCCATATTTTTTTTTTGTTAAGCCAGGGGTCGCTTTTATTCATCCCACACCCCTCATGTGGGCACAATCATCAGAAATTACAGCTCCTGCTTATAACAGCGCAGGTAAAAAGCAATAAGCTCCAGAAATATCATAACAACCTAACCAACAACACTCCACAAAACAATGTAAGGGACTCTACGTTTCTCTAAAGCCGCCATACCTCTTACTCTACGTGGTATATTCAGTGTATCTGAAGCAATGAATGGCTCATTCAACCTGCTGCCCCATTTCCCTAGTTCACGAGGTATCGAGTTGATGGCCTTGTGAACCAAGGACCCATATATCGTAGCAGAATCAAGCTCCTCTCGCAGCTCCCTAACGAACGGTGACGTCTTCCATGGTTCCATCCCGTTGTTTCATAAGATGTCATGCACATACGCCTCATCAATCTCAATACACGAAATGACTAATGCATGGTCTCTCGCTATCTTCAACCCGATAGCACATGCTTGCATATATGCAAGTATGTAATCTTTACTCCTGAGCCAAGCTCTGAACACAAGGCAGATATTAGCCCTGTGATTTCTTATAATTCCCACCGCCCACCTTCGATACACTCCTTGGTTATCCCTATCTCTCCTGATCGTGAGGTTGAGCTTAAGGTTATGCAGGTCATGAGTCTTCCATCTCACCAGCTCTATCTGTCTCATCAAGACTCGCGGCTCGGTCAAGCTCGCCTCCCTCATCCGTGCATAAATACTGTTATCTGTATCTAACACAAAAGATCTCCTCTTTAGCTGAACGTTCAGCACCACAATAACCCAACTCCATTCATGAGAGAAAGGTCTATGTTGCTCCTCAAATCTAGCTTGGCATCTCAACCGCCATATGCTATACGGGATCATAACCGCCAGGTTTCCAGCTAGCCACTCTTTTAGTTTCTTCCTCTTCCCCAAAACACAGGTATCTATTAGGGATCTGACGTCATTAGGTAGATGCATATCTGTCAGCTCGGCAAACTTACCCCAAAAGAACCCCGCCATTTGTCCATGGAAGATCAGGTGTCCAATGCTCTCCTCGTGCGGCTCCTCGCAGCAGTTGCATCGAGATGCAAAGGGAATGCAACATCTAGCTTTAATATTATCATCCGTTGACGTGGCCCCTCTAACAGACTTCCAAATGAAAGCCGCCGCCTTAGGGAAGCTACTCTTCCAAACCCACTCTAACCCAGCAGGACCTTCCCTTCCGTCTACCATTAGTAGCTTTTTGAATGATCTCATAGAGAATACACCTCTCAACCCCAGACTCCATATCATTCTATCATCCACATCAGCGATCCACGCGTTAGATTCACGGATGATATCCAACCCATCATCGTCAACTATCGTCCTCAGTAAATCCTAATCCCATCCCTGGCCTTCAATCCAGAAGTCTTTAATAAGAAAAGGGTGTCTTCTATCACTCGCGAATCTAGCATGATTTGTCAAACGCTGCTCACACCACCTCGAGTCCCAGAAAGGAATTTCACCTCTCCCTACCACCCATCTACACATAGGGAACACCCGCGGCATCATATCCCATATACGTTTCCAGTACGGAGAAGGAGAAGGTCCCAACTTCAAGGAACCGGGAAAGACATTATCACGACCTGCTACCACATTGGTATACTTCCCTCTGCAGAAACTGGCCCATATTGAATTCGCCGTCAACACCTCCCAACAAGCCTTCCCAACGAAAGCATCATTTATCAGACGGAGCGATGGAAACCCCAGCCCGCCTTGAGATAGAGGTCTTGCAACTCTGTGCCAACTGAGCCAAGCTTTTCTGTGTTGTTCATCCCTACCCGCCCACAAGAAATGAGAAAGCTTCCTCTCAATGCGGTCTGCAATCCCCACCAGAACGCCAATCACAGCCGCCGTATATACAGGAATGGATGATAGCACGTGAGCGATTAGTAGTCTTCTTCCCGCAAAGGATAGGAGTTTGGATTTCCAAGTTGTGAATTTATTAACAATCTTCTTCATCAAGAACTCAAAGTCGTTGAGTCTCATCCTTCCTTTTGTTATAGGGATACCCAGGTAAGTGATAGATTCCTTCGCTACCCCCATATCCATACAAACTGCCACACTATTTATCATCTCCAAATCTTTCCCACCTACTACACATATGGATTTATCTTTATTGATTCTTTGCCCCGTGGCCCTTTCATATGCCTCAAACGTATCCCTAACCTTCTCCATCGATCTCTGATCAGCATTGAAGAATAAAGCAATGTCATCCGCGTATAATAGAATGCTTGGCGGAATCACCTCCTCCCTGATCTTGAATCTCGAGATGTGTCCCTCCACTTCTAACTTCAGAAATTTTCTATACAGAATCTCCTCGAAAAGAATGAACAAGAAAGGGGATAGCACACAACCTTGCTTGAGTCCTCTACTCATCGGAAAAAAACCTGCAGTTTCGTCCCCAACCGTGACGGTAGCCCATGTATTAGAAAAGAAACTTAAGCACAACTTCACCATATCCGTACTAAACCCAAATTGCTGCATCACTCTCCATAGAACATTCCAGTCAGTCATATCGTACGCTTTCGACATATCATACTTCAGAATCACATTTGGTGTCCCTTGGCCTCTATTGATGTCGTGCATCAGCTCCTTCGCAAGCCTGACATGATGAGTGATGTCAGATCCTTTAACAAAAGCCCCTTGTACCTTGGAAACCAGTATCAGCATCATGGGAGCCATCCTATCACTAAGAATACGTGCAAGAATACGGAGGGCAACGTTTTCAATAGAGATTGGCCTAAAGTCCTCTGGTAGTCTCTTTGGGAAATCCACCTTCGGAATAAGCAGCATTCGGCAGCAGAAAAGACCCCTAAAGCAAGGCTGTCCCCTAAAGAAAGCCTTTGTCATCTTCATAAAATCCGCACCAATGATTGACCAAGCAGCCCGGAAGAACATCCCAGTGAACCCATCCGGACCTGGAGCTGCTGAGGAGTCCATCTTTAGTAGGGCCTTCACAACCTCCTCTTCACGGGGGACAGCGAGAAGGGAAATATTTTCATCCATAGATACCAACTCCGGGATATTATGCAAGAAATCCTCCAAGTCAGGTACATTTGTTTCCACCACCTCATTGAAGAAATGTTTATAGAGGTCCACCGCCACCTCCGCCATTATATTAGGATCCGATATACACGTGCCATTATGCAAATCCACGCTGTTAAGCCTCCTGCGCTTCCTTCATGCTTTGATGGTAGCATGATAAAATTTCGTATTACGCTCCCCGTCTTGAAGCCAGCTTATCCTCGCTTTCTCTTTCCACATCGCCTCTTCTTCATCCAACAATTGTTGCATTTCTTTCTCATCCGTCCTCAGGTTAGCTTCATTCGCCATAGTTGGGTTCCCATCGAACGCCACCTGTGTAGTAAACACCACATCCTCCAAGTCTTTGATGCGCTGCTTGATTTCGCCATAGGACTCTTTGCTCCATCTTCGCAAAGCTGATCTAACTCTTTTAAGCTTGTGACAGAAAACGAAGGACGGGTGTCCAGTCACCTGTTCACTCCAAGCCTGTTCAATCACCTTTAAACAGTCTTCGTGCTCGAGCCACGCCTTCATGAAAACAAAATGTGCTGTCTTTCGCTCTAGTGCTTGATCGCCTGGAATTGTCACTATAGGACTGTGATCAGAAACTCTATCTCTGGTTAAGTGTATCGATCTAGTTGCGGGCCTCGCCACCATCCATGCCTCATTCACTAACACCCTATGTATTCTCTGCCACATAGTAGGTGTAAGAATCTGCTTGTTCACCCAAGTGAATTGACTGCCTTTAAACAGAATTTCATCCAAAGCAACATCCGCAATCAAGGTGTTGAAATCCAGCATGTCCTGATAACCTGGTGTGTTCCCGCCTCGTCTCTCCCTTATATTACGTACCACATTGAAGTCACCTGCAATCATCCATGGCTCATCACCTATATGTTCCGCCATTGTCATTATCTCTTCCCACCGTGATGTGTTGCCTATGTCTCTTGAAAACAGAAGGATTTGTATCTATGTCTGCGTAGAACCAAATCTTCCCTTCCTCCTCTTGATTATCCACCGTCCAATCAAGCCTCACAATGTCCATGAGTTCCGCAGCCTGTTCAGCATGGAGAAACGGCTCAAACAAACAAACCACACCTGGTTTATATCTACCACAAATTCTGCTCAGAACTCTCCTCGTAGGATTATTAGATGCCCCTCTGATGTTCCAAAAAATAGAAGTAAAGTCCATATTAACTTTGTGCCGCCGTCACCACCAAAGATGAAAACGATCAGGGGCTATATCCCCCCTCCAACTCCGACCAGTATCCATCAAAGAATTCTCCGTCGTAGTCTGAGTGTCTCCTCCTGGAATGATACCGTCAGTGGTACCGGCTAGCATCCCCATCTCTTCTATGTCTGCTATGACTCCTTCCAGATGTCCTCCTTTGATCAGCATAGTCACCCTCAAGGAAAATGAAATCCTCCAATCGTCTGTTCGACAAAAATCTGTTGTTGCCCTCTCTATCCACAACCACTCGTCTTGGTGATCTATGGTGCTGCCTGATCGGGGACGGGCTCTGCGCCTGGGGTATCGCTCTAGAATCCGAAGTTTTGTCTGACACAACCACCATGGCATTAGATACAATCGTCTTCCCCTGCATAGATAAGGCCTCCCTAGGTATCCCTGACTCTCTCCCAAACTCAGTAAGTTGCGTGCTATTGGACCCCACCGGCCCTCTTGCCAATATGAAGAACTGCACAGATGTCCGACGCTGCCCGTAAGTAAGAGATACAAATTGAGGGACATCTTTCCTGAATGCCTCAACCAGGATAATCAAGCCAGATAAGTCATCTTTTTCCTTCTGCCAGTCTGAAATGAACCTCAGTTTACCGAAAGGTGATATCATCTTCTCCATCGTGTCATCATCTCTGCAGGTAATAGGGATGTCTGCTACCCAAAACTAGAAAGCCTCCTTCCGTTGGTGCTGTTCTCCATTACTCATGAGTTACAAATCAATTTTTGTTCCGTGCACATCCGGTACACCCTTATCCTTTACTTCCTTTGCCTCCTTATCGCATGAGAAGAAGGCAACAACCTTACGTTCCGCAAATCTGTATAGGTCCGCCGCATTGGGCCAGCACTGCCGCAAGAACGGGCAAAGCTCCTTCCATTGAACACCATGTGGCCATGATATCTCCACCGCCCTCTCAAGCGCCGTCATCTTCGCTTTGCGCATCTCGTCGTCAGGACCGACATCAACATCGATGCGCTTAGGGATGTGTTGCGGACCGCCCCTGGCCGGGATGCCCGACGACAACGGTGGAAACGTCGCCCTGGAGTGTACGTCTGGTGGCCTCGGTCTCGGCATATACTGCGTGCATCTAGCAGCCACATGACCCGGCCTACGACACTTATAGAAAACCTTGCTTCCTCTACACTGCGCCTGCCAATGGCCTCTCCCCATACATCTGAAGCATGTGTCGTGAGGGATCCCGTATAGCGGTGACTTCCTCTGTGGCCGCTGCGAGACGACCGGCTGTGTGATGGGTGTCGGAACAGGCTCCTGCCTAGGGATTGGGTCAGCAAGAACCTCCGTCGTTCTGATCTCAGATGACCGCATCACTTGATTCACCGGACCAGTATGGTCGATCGGCGGGCAGTCCGACTCAGACACCATAGGAGCAGTTACGTCTCCTCCCTCCCTCGGTGGCGGCGGTGGCGCCCCCTCATCATCAGGACCCTGGGTATCATCCTGCGGCTGCGTCGTCAATGGGCTACTAGACGCTGGAACTTCCGTCCGCTCGGGCCCAGCACGATCGGGTCGATCATCCCTCCGCTCTTCCACCACCGAAACCCTAGGTGGCGAGTCATGCAGCGTGTCTTCACTGGTCATCACAACCCTAACGTCAGGAAGCACCTCCTCCGGTGAGACTGCAGTCGATATCATCTTGTTTCTCCTCTCCGCAACGACCTGTTGCGTCCCGCGATCTCGCGTGGTCTGTCTTGTCACCCTATGCAAAAGGGGGGAGGGCAACATCTTGATCAGGTACTTACCCCCTCATGCACGATACGAGAGCTCAGCTCGAGCACGATACGATACTCTATGCTCTCGTTTCCTCTGTAACGGTTTGCCAACGCGTATCGGCTACCTTTCTCGCGTCTCAGTTTAATTTCTATCGCCCGATACGGGAGCTTTGATCAAGCCGATACGGGAGCTTTGAATAAGCCGATATGAGAGCACTTAACGCCTGTGTTAATCGCCCGATACACTCCTGTGTTGTCACGGCCGAGAACTAATCTCTCGATACGTGAGCTCTCCCTGGTACGGGATCTCCTCACCGCCCGATACGGGAGGATCAACCGACCCTCTGCTGCGCCAGATAAACTACCGCCCGATACTCCCAACCTCACCGCCCCAAACCCTGCCGGGATTCATCGCCCGATACAGCAAGGACTCTCTCTCTAGAAGAGCGGTTGGCTGCTCTCTCCGGAATCCCGCTTCCGCTCCCCTACGCCCCTTGCTATCAAATCTATCAGCGCTATCGCCCGATACGCCAATCACACCCTGACGCCCGATCCTAGCGCACGAGACCAGATCTGCTGCTACTCCATGCAAACTCCTGACGCCCGACACCAGCGCACGACACCAGCTCGCACGACACCGGAGCTCCCTCTTCCGCCCACGACCCCGGACCCCCTTAGCCACACCTTGTGATGAGGTAAAGGTACAAGAGTAGTAGCTGTACTCCCCATATAGGGGTGGGTGGCCGGGTATAGAAGTAACTGTGTATAACTTAGCTCTAAACTAAGGGCAGGTATCGAAGAATAGGCAGAGGCAGTGACCACCATGTGCAGGCGGCGCTTTCCACTTTCCACACGAAAACTGACCGGTGCTTGGTTTTGCGTGTCGTCCGTCATCCTGAAACTGGACCACGTTCTTGCCCGGGACCGGTAAACGTAGTAGTGAAGGAACGGAACTCGACCAAAATTTGGACTGCATGCATGCAGGTGATACGAGGTACACTGCTGTCGCTGGCAGTGCGGTCCTGGGTCTCGTTGTCGTGGGGCATTTCTGCCATATTATCATTACTGTGTGTTTCATGGGAAGCACTCATCATTTGAAAGTTCGAATGGTCTTACACTGGCAAGTGGCAAATGAGCCCACGTTGTTGCCGCTGGGCGCAAGTACTCGAGTACAAAGTGGCATGGACCAGTTCAGGTCTGGACCTAACACTTACACTACAATTTTCTCATCTTAGTATATTACAAAACATTCAAATTGCACGAACCATGGATAATCATTAAACCAAATTAAATGAAATCTCAATCACGCAGCTTGTTTTGGGGATAACAATAGTCAAAGTCGTGTTTGGTGTGGATTTTTGTCATTTACTCCGTCAAATTCCGAATAACCGACAATATATAAATAAGGATGGTGCGTGTAATCTTACAATATATACACATGCACGATTATTTTTAGTTTTGGTTGGGCAGGTAAGCCAACCTCTGACTTGGAGAATACTACTTTAGATAAATTTCAAAATTTTAGATGCCAAATCAAACTGCTGAACTACCTTAACCTAAACCAAAGCGGTTTTATATAATTTGATGAACATATTTTGGTTCGGGTTTACACCTACCCATGGTATTGTGGTATGGCAGAAGTTTTACCCTCTGATTTTAGCTGTGAAAGGTAGGGTGGGTGGCGAGAAAAATGTGACACTAACTGCACATCTGGTTGTGAATGCAGACTAGTGACACTACACCCCTTTCGAATCTCTCACTCTCTCTCTCTCTCTCTCTCTCTCTATATATATATATATATATATATATATAGAGAGAGAGAGAGAGAGAGAGACAGAGAGAGAGAGAGAGAGAGAGAGAGAGAGAGAGAGAGAGGGGGTCAGGCTAGAATATACTCGAGTCCATTCAGAGCAGAATACACTCAAGTAGTTTTTTATGATGCAATATTTTTTTCAAAAATCTAACCCATTGATCTTCTTAAACATCTTGTGAATAGGTCATATGCAAAATTTGAGCACATATGAACATTTATAGGTCATGTTATAAAGACCGCAAAAATTATGTATTTCAAATTAGTTTCGCGCGTCGATTTTATTGCCCTTGGATGAGTGACTTTCACTCATCCAACTGGGCTCAAAATTTGTATGTAGCCTAGTTATAGTATGACAGTGAATATCAATTGTTTACATTTTGCAAAAAATAGTCTTGATATACAAACACACTTGAGTGTATTCGTGCGATCTATACACTCGAGTGTATTCTAGCCTAACTCTCTCTCTCTCTCTCTCTCTCTATATATATATATATATATATATATATATATATATATATATATATATATATATATATATATATATATATATATATATAATAGGGCCGATCCTATGAGAGCCCTCCTACCGTGAGAGCATGGGAACCTTTTTAATAACGAAAAATTTTGAAGGTTTTTTTATAAATCCACTGTATGGATGTGAAAAGCAACATTGCCATTAGCTTCACACAAAATTATCACGACCGAACATCGTTTGCTCAACCATATATACAATTTACATATATTACATCTAACGGTCAGTCAAGAATACAATATGAAGCATTAAAAACTTTTTTATTACCACGGACAATCCGTAAGTCTGATGTATATGAATTTTTTTGGGTAGATAAATACAAGGATATATTTTCAATCCATATGGTTGCATCTGAAAAAATTGATCATCTTTGGGAGTTATTCAAAGGGCTCTCATGCTCTCACCATCTTAGGGCTCTCACTGGATCATTCTTCTCTCTCTCTCTCTCTCTCTCTCTATATATATATATATATATATATATATATATATATATGTGTGTGTGTGTGTGTGGGGGGGGGTGGGGGGTTGCATGTGGCTATGATTTTTCAAAGAAAGATTGATAATATTAGAAGGAAAATTATGAGAGGCAAAATGGAAAGAATTATGTTGTTATGCATGCACCTTCCTCAGTTCAAGCCGTAGTGAGTGGTCACTCCTGTTGTGTTTTCTTCTTTCAGAGTTTAACATGGGTTTTAAGAAAGAAAAATTCTTGACACAACCGGACACCTACCCGCTGACCCACCCGGTTTTAAGAAAGACTGAATCCCTGTACGTTTCGAGATGTATTAAGATACAATACAAATTCTGCATGCTTATTCATGTAAAATCCATGTAAAAGTATGTCTCACTGCCCCACAAAATTTACCAGACTCTCTTATTTGAAATTTCATTCCTTGCGTTTAGTTTTTCAATTTTTAAATTTTTTATTGAACTATATTACCTTCATGGTTCTTTACTTTGTGTTCATTCACAAATTCGTGTGTACTGTACTTTTATCCTTTATATTGAACTGTCTTATCTATATTATTTCAACTATCATAATATTATTTTATTTATTATTACGAATGCATTACCTACCTTATTTATTAGACACAGATATAATACTGAATATAATCAGCTATAAAATGCATCCATACAAATATTTGTCCAGATGGTCAATGTTACTATGAGATTCCATAGGTACTTTATTACTACGAGATTCTTCTTATGCTTCTAGACCAGTTATACAATTATGCTTGATTTTATAATTTGCTAGGTACTATACTTATGCTTGAGTAAATGAGTTGAAATTAACAAATGACTACCGTACTTATGGATGCATTTTATAGCTTATTCTTGATCTGATGTGCACTGTACTTTTGATATCATTAACAAGTGGATACTCAACTTATGGTTGCATTTTGTAAATTTTTTTTGTCAAGATGGCAAATGTTGCTATGGGATTCCGTAGGTACTGTGCTTATGCTTCTAGACCAGTTATACAATTATGCTTGATTTTGTAATTTGCTAGGTATTGTACTTATGCGTCAGTAACTGAGTTGAAATTAACAAGTGGGTACAATACTTATGGTAACATTTTATAGTTCATTTTTTGATGTGATGTGCACTGTACTTTTGAGATCATTAACAAGTACTCAACTCATGACTGTATTTTGTAAAAAAAAATTGTCCAGATGACCAATATTGCTATGGGATTTCATAGGTACTGTGCTTATGCTTCTAGACCAGTTATACAATTATGCTTCCAGTTATACAATTATGCTTGATTTTGTAATTTTCTAGGTACTGTAGTTATGCACTATACTTTTGAGATCATTAACAAGTGGGCACTCAACTTATGACTGCATTTTGTAAATATTTTTGTCCAGATGACCAATGTTTCTATGGGATTCTGTGAGTACTGTGCTTATGCTTCTACATCAGTTATACAATTATGCTTGATTTTGTAATTTGGTAGGTACTGTACTTATGTTTGAGTAACTGGGTTGGAATTAACAAGTGGGTAAAGTACTTATGGATGTATTATATAGTTGATTCTGGACCAGATGTGCACTGTACTTTTGAAGTCATTAATAAGTGAGTACTCAACTTATGTCTACATTTTGTAAAAATAATTTGTCCAGATGGCCAATATTGCTATGAGATTCTATAAGTACTATGCTTATGCTTCTAGACCGGTTATACAATTATGTCTGATTTTATAATTTGCTAGGTGTTGTATTTATGCTTACATTTTGTAAATTTTTTTTGTTGAGTTGACCAACGTTGTTGTGGGATTCTATATGTACTGTGTTTATGCTTCTAGACCTGTTATATAATTATGGTTGATTATGTATTTTTCTAGGCACTGTTAATTGAGTTGAAATTAATAAGTGGGTACAATACTTATGGTTGTATTTTATAGACGATTCTTGATCTGATGTGCACTGTACTTTTGAGATCATTAACAAGTGGGTACTCAACTTATGTCTGTATTTTGTAAAAGAAAATTGTCCAAATGACCAATGTTGCTATGGGATTCAGTAGGTATTATACTTATACTTGTAGACCAGTTATACAATTATGCTTGATTTTGTAATTTCCTAGGTACCATACTTATGCTTCAGTAATTGAGTTGAAATTAACGAGTAGGTATAGTACTTATGGTTGCATTTTATAGCAGATTCTTAATCTGATGTGCACTGTACTTTTGATATCAATAACAACACTCAAATTATGGCTAAATTTTGTAAAAAAAAATTATTAGATGACCAATGTTGCTATGGGATTTTGTAGGCACTGTGCTTATGCTTCTACACCAGTTATACAATTATGCTTGATTTTATAATTTGGTATGTACTTTACTTATGCTTGATTAACGGGGTTGGAATTAACAAGTGGATAAAATACTTATGGATGCATTTTATAGTTGATTCTTGATCAGATATGTACGATACTTTTGAAGTCATTAACAAGTGGGTACTCAACTTATGTCTGCATTTTATAAAATATTTTTGTCCAGATGACCAATGTTGCTATGAGATTCTGTAGGTACCGTGCTTATGCGCTTATGCTTCTAGACTAACTATACAATCATGCTTGATTTTATAATTTGCTAGGTACTGTATTTATGCTTGTATTTTGTAAAAAAAATTGTACAGTTGACCAATGTTGCTATGGGATTTCATAGGTAATGTGCTTATGCTTCTAGACCTGTTATACAATTATGATTGATTATGTATTTTGCTATATACTGTATTTATACTTGAGTAATTGAGCTGAAATTAACAAGTGAGTACAATACTTATGGATGCATTTTATAACTGATTCTTATTCGGATGTGCACTGTCCTTTTGGGATTATTAACAAATAGAACGCGACTGCGGGATTGCGGTGGAGTGCGACTGTTGGAAAGTCGAGGTGTGGCGGAGCGCGGGTGTGGGAGATGTTAGTTTCTCACATACTATTCTGGAGATGAGGGGCTAGAGATTTCCGGTGGAGAGAGATGAGGGTTTGCGCAGCTAAATCAAATGAAAATACCAAATAGAGAGTGGGAGAGAGTTTCAGGAGAGTGGGAAAGAGTGGGAGAGAGGAGTGTTGAGAGTGGGAGACAATTATTTCAGGAGCCGTTATTTAGCTAGGTATCCATCGGAAAGGAGTTAGGGCACGTCTTACCGAGAATATAGGTGGGTCAGTGGGTATAAATATGACTATGTGTAGGGTAGTTCCTAATAAACTAAGAAAAATTCTACCTACAGTCACTTATCCACCCGGTGGTCTAGCCGGAAGTTGAAAACACGTGATATTTAATGCATGGCACAATGCTCCACCTGCTGCAGTAGACTGTTTAAATTATTGCTCATGCAGCAGCCATGCAAATCTCATATAAAGTGTAGACATGTCTGCAGCCAATTTATTCTGCATGTCTATACATGCAAAAATTATGAAAGAGATGATTATCTCTCCACCAAAAATGAAATATGTATTTTCTCTCAAACTTCGATTTCCCTATAAATATTGTACGTACCATTTGTTTATGTTGAACCAGTTCTGCACAGTACTGAGTAAGTACTGTACTTTTGATTCGCACTGAAATAAAAATTATAGTGGGATACTGTACTTACTAATTTGTTGAGTAGGCGTAATTAGGTTTGTTAATGATATGAGAATAATATTTAGATACAACACTTATTGTTGAATTGTACAACTGATTAATGGTTTGTTGGGTACTGTACTTTTGCTTCTTACAGAAATTAAAATCATAATAGGGTACTGTACTTACTGAAATAATTTAGTAGGTAATGTACTACAACTTTATACATTGCATATTTATCCCCACTGCAGATTACGTAAGTACTGTACCTACAATAAATACATATACATTCACAAATGAATTTGAGAGGTACTGTACTTATGTTTGACAAACTTGGTTGGAAATTAATAATTGGGTACAATACTTATAAATGCATTTTATAGTTGATTATGGACCAGACGTGCACTACATTTTTGTAAAAAAAATTATGTCCAGGCGAAAAATGTTGTTATTGGATTCCGTAGGTACTGTACTTATGCTTCCAGATTAGTTATACAATTATGCTTGATTTTGTAATTTGTTAGGTACTGTACTTATGCTTGGTTTTATAATTTGGTAAGTATTGTACTTATGTTTGAAAAAACTGAGTTGGAATTAACAAGTGGGTACTACACTTATTTTGCATGGATTTCGTAGGTACTGTACCTATGTCCAGATGAATACTGTACTTATTTTGTATGGATTTCGTAGGTACTGTACTTAGTTGGAATTAACAAGTGGGTACTCTCTGACCATCACATCCTTTACATGATGTACTGTACTACACATAATGAGTACATACTCATAAACAATGTTGGGCAAGTACTGTACTTATTTTGGACATACTCATAAACAGTGATGGGCAAGTATAGTACTTGTTCTTCAACTCTCTGACCATCGCAACCTTTACATGATGTACTGTATGACCGAAGTAGAAAGATTGATGAAAACTGGGAAACAGACGTACTGTACTAACGTGCAAATATTGGTGGGCCGGAAGGAGGAGTTGCAAGAGAGAAAACAAATTAGTAAAAATGAGGGCTAGAGAAAGGAGTGGAGAGAGTTAATTGCTGGACAATAAAAGCCGACTGCATGGAGTTAATTGGTGTGAAGTTATTTCGTATTAAAAGTCTGCTACATGGAGTTAATTGGCGTGTATTAAAAGTCGGCTAAAAACCTACTGTATGGAGTTAATTGGCATGTATTAAAAGCCGGCTGAGACCACATTTTTGTGTACTCCCCATATTTTTTTTTTGTTAAGCCAGGGGTCGCTTTTATTCATCCCACACCCCTCATGTGGGCACAATCATCAGAAATTACAACTCCTGCTTATAACAGCGCAGGTAAAAAGCAATAAGCTCCAGAAATATCATAACAACCTAACCAACAACACTCCACAAAACAATGTAAGGGACTCTACGTTTCTCTAAAGCCGCCATACCTCTTACTCTACGTGGTATATTCAGTGTATCTAAAGCAATGAATGGCTCATTCAACCTGCTGCCCCATTTCCCTAGTTCACGAGGTATCGAGTTGATGGCCTTGTGAACCAAGGACCCATATATCGTAGCAGAATCAAGCTCCTCTCGCAACTCCCTAACGAACGGTGACGTCTTCCATGGTTCCATCCCGTTGTTTCATAAGATGTCATGCACATACGCCTCATCAATCTCAATACACGAAATGACTAATGCATGGTCTCTCGCTATCTTCAACCCGATAGCACATGCTTGCATATATGCAAGTATGTAATCTGTACTCCTGAGCCAAGCTCTGAACACAAGGCAGATATTAGCCCTGTGATTTCTTATAATTCCCACCGCCCACCTTCGATACACTCCTTGGTTATCCCTATCTCTCCCGATCGTGAGGTTGAGCTTAAGGTTATGCAGGTCATGAGTCTTCCATCTCACCAGCTCTATCTGTCTCATCAAGACTCGCGGCTCGGTCAAGCTCGCCTCCCTCATCCGTGCATAAATGTTGTTATCTGTATCTAACACAAAAGATCTCCTCTTTAGCTGAACGTTCAGCACCACAATAACCCAACTCCATTCATGAGAGAAAGGTCTATGTTGCTCCTCAAATCTAGCTTGGCATCTCAACCGCCAAATGCTATACGGGATCATAACCGCCAGGTTTCCAGCTAGCCACTCTTTTAGTTTCTTCCTCTTCCCCAAAACACAGGTATCTATTAGGGATCTGACGTCATTAGGTAGATGCATATCTGTCAGCTCGGCAAACTTACCCCAAAAGAACCCCGCCATTTGTCCATGGAAGATCAGGTGTCCAATGCTCTCCTCGTGCGGCTCCTCACAGCAGTTGCATCGAGATGCAAAGGGAATGCAACATCTAGCTTTAATATTATCATCCGTTGACGTGGCCCCTCTAACAGACTTCCAAATGAAAGCCGCCGCCTTAGGGAAGCTACTCTTCCAAACCCACTCTAACCCAGCAGGACCTTCCCTTCCGTCTACCATTAGTAGCTTTTTGAATGATCTCATAGAGAATACACCTCTCAACCCCGGACTCCATATCATTCTATCATCCACATCAGCGATCCACGCGTTAGATTCACGGATGATATCCAACCCATCATCGTCAACTATCGTCCTCAGTAAATCCTAATCCCATCCCTGGCCTTCAATCCAGAAGTCTTTAATAAGAAAAGGGTGTCTTCTATCACTCGCGAATCTAGCATGATTTGTCAAACGCTGCTCACACCACCTCGAGTCCCAGAAAGGAATTTCACCTCTCCCTACCACCCATCTACACATAGGGAACACCCGCGGCATCATATCCCATATACGTTTCCAGTACGGAGAAGGAGAAGGTCCCAACTTCAAGGAACCGGGAAAGACATTATCACGACCTGCTACCACATTGGTATACTTCCCTCTGCAGAAACTGGCCCATATTGAATTCGCCGTCAACACCTCCCAACAAGCCTTCCCAACGAAAGCATCATTTATCAGACGGAGCGATGGAAACCCCAGCCCGCCTTGAGATAGAGGTCTTGCAACTCTGTGCCAACTGAGCCAAGCTTTTCTGTGTTGTTCATCCCTACCCGCCCACAAGAAATGAGAAAGCTTCCTCTCAATGCGGTCTGCAATCCCCACCAGAACGCCAATCACAGCCGCCGTATATACAGGAATGGATGATAGCACGTGAGCGATTAGTAGTCTTCTTCCCGCAAAGGATAGGAGTTTGGATTTCCAAGTTGTGAATTTATTAACAATCTTCTTCATCAAGAACTCGAAGTCGTTGAGTCTCATCCTTCCTTTTGTTATAGGGATACCCAGGTAAGTGATAGATTCCTTCGCTACCCCCATATCCATACAAACTGCCACACTATTTATCATCTCCAAATCTTTCCCACCTACTACACATATGGATTTATCTTTATTGATTCTTTGCCCCGTGGCCCTTTCATACGCCTCAAACGTATCCCTAACCTTCTCCATCGATCTCTGATCAGCATTGAAGAATAAAGCAATGTCATCCGCGTATAATAGAATGCTTGGCGGAATCACCTCCTCCCTGATCTTGAATCTCGAGATGTGTCCCTCCACTTCTAACTTCAGAAATTTTCTATACAGAATCTCCTCGAAAAGAATGAACAAGAAAGGGGATAGCACACAACCTTGCTTGAGTCCTCTACTCATCGGAAAAAAACCTGCAGTTTCGTCCCCAACCGTGACGGTAGCCCATGTATTAGAAAAGAAACTTAAGCACAACTTCACCATATCCGTACTAAACCCAAATTGCTGCATCACTCTCCATAGAACATTCCAGTCAGTCATATCGTACGCTTTCGACATATCATACTTCAGAATCACATTTGGTGTCCCTTGGCCTCTATTGATGTCGTGCATCAGCTCCTTCGCAAGCCTGACATGATGAGTGATGTCAGATCCTTTAACAAAAGCCCCTTGTACCTTGGAAACCAGTATCGGCATCATGGGAGCCATCCTATCACTAAGAATGCGTGCAAGAATACGGAGGGCAACGTTTTCAATATAGATTGGCCTAAAGTCCTCTGGTAGTCTCTTTGGGCAATCCACCTTCGGAATAAGCAGCATTCGGCAGCAGAAAAGACCCCTAAAGCAAGGCTGTCCCCTAAAGAAAGCCTTTGTCATCTTCATAAAATCCGCACCAATGATTGACCAAGCAGCCCGGAAGAACATCCCAGTGAACCCATCCGGACCTGGAGCTGCTGAGGAGTCCATCTTTAGTAGGGCCTTCACAACCTCCTCTTCACGGGGGACAGCGAGAAGGGAAATATTTTCATCCATAGATACCAACTCCGGGATATTATGCAAGAAATCCTCCAAGTCAGGTACATTTGTTTCCACCACCTCATTGAAGAAATGTTTATAGAGGTCCGCCGCCACCTCCGCCATTATATTAGGATCCGATATACACGTGCCATTATGCAAATCCACGCTGTTAAGCCTCCTGCGCTTCCTTCATGCTTTGATGGTAGCATGATAAAATTTCGTATTACGCTCCCCGTCTTGAAGCCAGCTTATCCTCGCTTTCTCTTTCCACATCGCCTCTTCTTCATCCAACAATTGTTGCATTTCTTTCTCATCCGTCCTCAGGTTAGCTTCATTCGCCATAGTTGGGTTCCCATCGAACGCCACCTGTGTAGTAAACACCACATCCTCCAAGTCTTTGATGCGCTGCTTGATTTCGCCATAGGACTCTTTGCTCCATCTTCGCAAAGCTGATCTAACTCTTTTAAGCTTGTGACAGAAAACGAAGGACGGGTGTCCAGTCACCTGTTCACTCCAAGCCTGTTCAATCACCTTTAAATAGTCTTCGTGCTCGAGCCACGCCTTCATGAAAACAAAATGTGCCGTCTTTCGCTCTTATGCTTGATCGCCTGGAATTGTCACTATAGGACTGTGATCAGAAACTCTATCTCTGGTTAAGTGTATCGATCTAGTTGCGGGCCTCGCCACCATCCATGCCTCATTCACTAACACCCTATCTATTCTCTGCCACATAGTAGGTGTAAGAATCTGCTTGTTCACCCAAGTGAATTGACTGCCTTTAAACAGAATTTCATCCAAAGCAACATCCGCAATCAAGGTGTTGAAATCCAGCATGTCCTGATAACCTGGTGTGTTCCCGCCTCATCTCTCCCTTATATTACGTACCACATTGAAGTCACCTGCAATCATCCATGGCTCATCACCTATATGTTCTGCCATTGTCATTATCTCTTCCCACCGTGATGTGTTGCCTATGTCTCTTGAAAACAGAAGGATTTGTATCTATGTCTGCGTAGAACCAAATCTTCCCTTCCACCTCTTGATTATCCACCGTCCAATCAAGCCTCATAATGTCCATGAGTTCCGCAGCCTGTTCAGCATGGAGAAACGACTCAAGCAAACAAACCACACCTGGTTTATATCTACCACAAATTCTGCTCAGAACTCTCCTCGTAGGATTATTAGATGCCCCTCTGATGTTCCAAAAAATAGAAGTAAAGTCCATATTAACTTTGTGCCGCCGTCACCACCAAAGATGAAAACGATCAGGGGCTATATCCCCCCTCCAACTCCGACCAGTATCCATCAAAGAATTCTCCGTCGTAGTCTGAGTGTCTCCTCCTGGAATGATACCGTCTGTGGTACCGGCTAGCATCCCCATCTCTTCTATGTCTGCTATGACTCCTTCCAGATGTCCTCCTTTGATCAACATAGTCACCCTCAAGGAAAATGAAATCCTCCAATCGTCTGTTCGACAAAAATCTGTTGTTGCCCTCTCTATCCACAACCACTCGTCTTGGTGATCTATGGTGCTGCCTGATCGGGGACGGGCTCTGCGCCTGGGGTATCGCTCTAGAATCCGAAGTTTTGTCTGACACAACCACCATGGCATTAGATACAATCGTCTTCCCCTGCATAGATAAGGCCTCCCTAGGTATCCCTGACTCTCTCCCAAACTCAGTAAGTTGCGTGCTATTGGACCCCACCGGCCCTCTTGCCAACATGAAGAACTGCACAGATGTCCGACGCTGCCCGTAAGTAAGAGATACAAATTGAGGGACATCTTTCCTGAATGCCTCAACCAGGATAATCAAGCCAGATAAGTCATCTTTTTCCTTCTGCCAGTCTGAAATGAACCTCAGTTTACCGAAAGGTGATATCATCTTCTCCATCGTGTCATCATCTCTGTAGGTAATAGGGATGTCTGCTACCCAAAACCAGAAAGCCTCCTTCCGTTGGTGCTGTTCTCCATTACTCATGAGTTACAAATCAATTTTTTTCCCGTGCACATCCGGTACACCCTTCTCCTTTACTTCCTTTGCCTCCTTATCGCATGAGAAGAAGGCAACAGCCTTACGTTCCACAAATCTGTATAGGTCCGCCGCATTGGGCCAGCACTGCCGCAAGAACGGGCAAAGCTCCTTCCATTGAACACCATGTGGCCATGATATCTCCACCGCCCTCTCAAGCGCCGTCATCTCCGCTTTGCGCATCTCGTCGTCAGGACCGACATCAACATCGATGCGCTTAGGGATGTGTTGCGGACCGCCCCTGGCCGGGATGCCCGACGACAACGGTGGAAACGTCGCCCTGGAGTGTACGTCTGGTGGCCTCGGTCTCGGCATATACTGCGTGCATCTAGCAGCCACATGACCCAGCCTACGACACTTATAGCAAACCTTGCTTCCTCTACACTGCGCCTGCCAATGGCCTCTCCCCATACATCTGAAGCATGTGTCGTGAGGGATCCCGTATAGCGGTGACTTCCTCTGTGGCCGCTGCGAGACGACCGGCTGTGTGATGGGTGTCGGAACAGGCTCCTGCCTAGGGATTGGGTCAGCAAGAACCTCCGTCGTTCTGATCTCAGATGACCGCATCACTTGATTCACCGGACCAGTATGGTCGATCGGCGGGCAGTCCGACTCAGACACCATAGGAGCAGTTACGTCTCCTCCCTCCCTCGGTGGCGGCGGTGGCGCCCCCTCATCATCAGGACCCTGGGTATCATCCTGCGACTGCGTCGTCAATGGGCTACTAGACGCTGGAACTTCCGTCCGCTCGGGCCCAGCACGATCGGGTCGATCATCCCTCCGCTCTTCCACCACCGAAACCCTAGGCGGCGAGTCATGCAGCGTGTCTTCACTGGTCATCACAACCCTAACGTCAGGAAGCACCTCCTCCGGTGAGACTGCAGTCGATATCATCTTGTTTCTCCTCTCCGCAACGACCTGTTGCGTCCCGCGATCTCGCGTGGTCTGTCTTGTCACCCTATGCAAAAGGGGGGAGGGCAACATCTTGATCAGGTACTTACCCCCTCATGCACGATACGAGAGCTCAGCTCGAGCACGATACGATACTCTATGCTCTCGTTTCCTCTGTAATGGTTTGCCAACGCGTATCGACTACCTTTCTCGCGTCTCAGTTTAATTTCTATCGCCCGATACGGGAGCTTTGATCAAGCCGATACGGGAGCTTTGAATAAGCCGATATGAGAGCACTTAACGCCTGTGTTAATCGCCCGATACACTCCTGTGTTGTCACGGCCGAGAACTAATCTCTCGATACGTGAGCTCTCCCTGGTACGGGATCTCCTCACCGCCCGATACGGGAGGATCAACCGACCCTCTGCTGCGCCAGATAAACTACCGCCCGATACTCCCAACCTCACCGCCCCAAACCCTGCCGGGATTCATCGCCCGATACAGCAAGGACTCTCTCTCTAGAAGAGCGGTTGGCTGCTCTCTCCGGAATCCCGCTTCCGCTCCCCTACGCCCCTTGCTATCAAATCTATCAGCGCTATCGCCCGATACGCCAATCACACCCTGACGCCCGATCCTAGCGCACGAGACCAGATCTGCTGCTACTCCATGCAAACTCCTGACGCCCGACACCAGCGCACGACACCAGCGCGCACGACACCGGAGCTCCCTCTTCCGCCCACGACCCCGGACCCCCTTAGCCACACCTTGTGATGAGGTAAAGGTACAAGAGTAGTAGCTGTACTCCCCATATAGGGGTGGGTGGCCGGGTATAGAAGTAACTGTGTGTAGCTTAGCTCTAAACTAAGGGCAGGTATCGAAGAATAGGCAGAGGCAGTGACCACCATGTGCAGGCGGCGCTTTCCACTTTCCACACGAAAACTGACCGGTGCTTGGTTTTGCGTGTCGTCCGTCATCCTGAAACTGGACCACGTTCTTGCCCGGGACCGGTAAACGTAGCAGTGAAGGAACGGAACTCGACCAAAATTTGGACTGCATGCATGCAGGTGATACGAGGTACACTGCTGTCGCTGGCAGTGCGGTCCTGGGTCTCGTTGTCGTGGGGCATTTCTGCCATATTATCATTACTTTGTGTTTCATGGGAAGCACTCATCATTTGAAAGTTCGAATGGTCTTACACTGGCAAGTGGCAAATGAGCCCACGTTGTTGCCGCTGGGCGCAAGTACTCGAGTACAAAGTGGCATGGACCAGTTCAGGTCTGGACCTAACACTTACACTACAATTTTCTCATCTTAGTATATTACAAAACATTCAAATTGCACGAACCATGGATAATCATTAAACCAAATTAAATGAAATCTCAATCACGCAGCTTGTTTTGGGGATAACAATAGTCAAAGTCGTGTTTGGTGTGGATTTTTGTCATTTACTCCGTCAAATTCCGAATAACCGACAATATATACATAAGGATGGTGCGTGTAATCTTACAATATATACACATGCACGATTATTTTTAGTTTTGGTTGGGCAGGTAAGCCAACCTCTGACTTGGAGAATACTACTTTAGATAAATTTCAAAATTTTAGATGCCAAATCAAACTGCTGAACTACCTTAACCTAAACCAAAGCGGTTTTATATAATTTGATGAACAGATTTTGGTTCGGGTTTACACCTACCCATGGTATTGTGGTATGGCAGAAGTTTTACCCTCTGATTTTAGCTGTGAAAGGTAGGGTGGGTGGCGAGAAAAATGTGACACTAACTGCACATCTGGTTGTGAATGCAGACTAGTGACACTACACCCCTTTCGAATCTCTCACTCTCTCTCTCTCTCTCTCTCTCTCTCTCTCTCTCTATATATATATATATATATATATATATATATATATATATATATATATATATATATATATATATATATATATATATATATATATATATATATATATATATATATAGAGAGAGAGAGAGAGAGAGAGAGAGAGAGAGAGAGAGAGAGAGAATATATATATATATATATATATATATATATATATATATATATATATAGAGAGAGAGAGAGAGAGAGAGAGGTCAGGCTAGAATATACTCGAGTCCATTCAGAGCAGAATACACTCAAGTAGTTTTTTATGATGCAATATTTTTTTCAAAAATCTAACCCATTGATCTTCTTAAACATCTTGTGAATAGGTCATATGCAAAATTTGAGCACATATGAACATTTATAGGCCATGTTATAAAGACCGCAAAAATTATGTATTTCAAATTAGTTTCGCGCGTCGATTTTATTGCCCTTGGATGAGTGACTTTCACTCATCCAACTGGGCTCAAAATTTGTATGTAGCCTAGTTATAGTATGACAGTGAATATCAATTGTTTACATTTTGCAAAAAATAGTCTTCATATACAAACACACTTGAGTGTATTCGTGCGATCTATACACTCGAGTGTATTCTAGCCTAACTCTCTCTCTCTCTCTCTCTCTCTCTCTCTCTCTATATATATATATATATATATATATATATATATATATATATAATAGGGCCGATCCTATGAGAGCCCTCTTACCGTGAGAGCATGGGAACCTTTTTAATAACGAAAAATTTTGAAGGTTTTTTTATAAATCCACTGTATGGATGTGAAAAGCAACATTGCCATTAGCTTCACACAAAATTATCACGACCGAACATCGTTTGCTCAACCATATATACAATTTACATATATTACATCTAACGGTCAGTCAAGAATACAATATGAAGCATTAAAAACTTTTTTATTACCACGGACAATCCGTAAGTCTGATGTATATGAATTTTTTTGGGTAGATAAATACAAGGATATATTTTCAATCCATATGGTTGCATCTGAAAAAATTGATCATCTTTGGGAGTTATTCAAAGGGCTCTCATGCTCTCACCATCTTAGGGCTCTCACTGGATCATTCTTCTCTCTCTCTCTCTCTCTCTCTCTATATATATATATATATATATATATATATATATATATATGTGTGTGTGTGTGTGTGTGTGTGTGTGTGTGTGTGTGTGTGTGTGGGTGGGGGGTTGCATGTGGCTATGATTTTTCAAAGAAAGATTGATAATATTAGAAGGAAAATTATGAGAGGCAAAATGGAAAGAATTATGTTGTTATGCATGCATAACAAAAAAAATTGTCCTATTTTACCTCCCATTTTGATTATGTATGGCAAGTCTCATATTATAAGTCAGGCCAATCACAGACATTTGAAGAGTCAAAAGTATAAGAAAAGTATTTGATGAGAAATACCAAGGAAAGGTGTAGGAAACCCAAAGTTTGTATGATAAAGAGGTGTGGGAGCACAATCATAAGTCTCGAGGCTTAGGGAATATCTACAAGTATCCCCAATATGGTTTTTGAGAAGAATAGTCTTGATTAAGAAGTAGGGTTCATCTTTGGAGAACGAGATGAGACTTTCATTTGTATAACCTCAGGCATAGGAGAGGGTGATCCCGGGTCCAGGGTAGCATGATCAGAGTTAAGTAGTAGGATGTCTCTTTATAGGGGTGAACTTCTCAATCCGTCCTATAATAATCACGACAATTATAGACAAGAAATTACTCAAAATCTAAAAGAAGGTTAGAAATCATAACCTATGGAGTAGTTGTTTGTCATCAAAGAGTCTTTGATTTCTTTCATCCATATACTATTATAAAAAAGGAAGCCATGCCAACATATATTATTTGTCCTAATTGTTAGCTCAAACATGACAATACAATTTTGTAGTTGCTATTAACATATTTTACAATAGAAAGATATTTTATCCATCATTAATATTCTATTTATTCCGTCATCTCTCTCATGACTACCTCATTTTATTTTAGAAATACCTTTCTACTACCTAAGTTTGACTCCCCATCAGGTTAAAAGAAAAAAAAACCTAAAAGTTTCAGATCTTTTCGCCTCCTCTCCTACAACCTCACGAAGAGAGTCAAGCACAATTGGTTTCGATCCCCATGGACTTCGATCCCTTAGCCACACAACTCACCCCCGTCTATCCATTCCTAGTCGATCCATACACACCGACACACTGAACCCTCTTCTAGAGTCAAGCATTAACCACTACACCTACCCTCCCACCCACCTTCCTCTCAAAACTGCTCAGAGTGGATTGTTGGTGGTAGATCTAGGTAGAATGCAAACAAGCGACAACTAATCAAGGGTAGGAGGCAAGTATAGATCTAGGGAAAACATCTATCATAGATCTAGGGTAGGAGGAGAGGACCACTCTAGAGTAGAGACTCCAAAAGGCGACAACCGATATACTACATGAGGAAGCGACAAAAAGCAAGGTAAGAGGCCACCAATTTGCTCCTTGTCCCATGCTCATCTATTTACTATCTGATATGAACTCTTCATTATTTCTTCTTCCCACATTAGTGGGTGATAAAAGGATAGAGGAAGGGATATGGACCCAAGAAAGGAGGTAGTAAGGGGCAACTTAGGAGGGACCACTGTAATCCTACAACAAAAAAGACGACTGGATTAATGTTTACTTTAAATGTGCCCACATGGTATGTTGTTTTTGCTTCCTCTTTATGCTGAAATGTCTACACTTGCATATCCCTGCAAGTAAATTATATTTGATGTTTTGAGTTTCATATATTTAGATTGTTGACAAGTTGTTTACACAGTTTCTAGTGGTATTTTTAGGCTTGGTTGTTTTAAACTGAGTAGTTGTAAGCCCCACACATATATGTATTATCATATTCAAAGATAGACTCTGGCGGATTTAGAACCAACATGGTTAAAAAAATAGAAATTGATATATATTCTACAAATAAAAATTTATTTTTTATTCTAGATAGATAATAATATTTGCTTAAATTATTAGTGTCTTCAACAAGAGGGAGTTCCCTCCAGTGGGATCCATGATGGATTTTATAGGGAGGTTGAACCTAGTGATCTTTCTCCTACATCCTATAGTCCTACCATTGGATGCCAATGTTTTCACTCTTCTCTCTTTTTGCCCCTGTACAAAACATGGTAACTTTGTTATATGGTTGTGATTGACATTATACCAACACTTGTAATCTAGATTATTCTAAAAATATAAATTTAGGCAAGTACATAGATAACTCTATAGAATCCATTGAATCCTAGTCAGGGAAGGCCACTACCCAGCCATTTAACAACCATGTTCTAACCAAATAGCATCAATCAACATTCCCTAATAGTATATTTCCCTTGGTGTTTCTTTTTCTTAGAATTTTGTGTCTTATTGTGTACTTGGAATGTGTGCAAGACAAGTTCCTAATTTCGTTTATCAAAATGGTGCAATGTTGAAGGATGTATCATTTAAGAAAATGGAATTCAAGATTGAATGATGTCCTAACTACTGTCAAATTTGTTTGTAAAAGCTCTCACTATTTCCAAATTTGGTATTACATCAAGCTATCCATACTTAGATAACATCAAATCAAACTAGTCGATGAAAAACTATGATACGATGAATTCGTGTTGACTTCTTCCCTATTGTAAGTTAATAAATTTCCTTACAAATAGAGAGATCGGGAAAAACCTAGACTTCATAATTTTTTTTTATTTTTAGTTAGTGGAGCAATGAAGACAAAAAAGGGTCAAGAGTCAAGATGCACTAGACAAGGTAAATACATTACCTTTTCTCCTTCTATTCCTGTGTAAGATTATAATTTCTTTTGAAAACAACAAAGCTGCAAGAGTCATTCATGGACAAGCTAACACGATACTTTTTGTTGAAAACAACATAACTGTAGGATCCATTCATGGACAAGCTAACATGATTCCTAAGATAGTTGGGTTTGTTGAATGCATCTGTCCATTGTTTTAGAGATTAGATAAATAAATATCACTACCAATAACTTTCATGTGAGTATGTTTTGGACCTATTATTGGAACGCCTATAATAAATTCATACCACCAAAAAATGTAGCATAAAGGCTAAAATGAAAGTACAAGATATGTTAAATAGTTATATAGTTATCTAAGGGTAAATTATAAATATATTAACATTAGAAGTTGATAATTACTGTAGCTCCCATCTCCTTACACACTCAATGATGGCTTATACTTGGTTGCTTCTCCACCCATTTCTTAATGATACTCATGGTTCCTTTAGGCCCTAGATTTGACTCCTAGAATTAAATTACATAGTAGTTTTAAGAAACAATATCATTAGAGTTTCCTTTCACAAGAACGTTATATGTGGTGATATTAAATAGAAGAATTAAAAACACCAAAGAAATTACGTATGAGGTTAGGATTTAGATGTAGCAAAAAGAATTACCAAAAAAAGAGAAAACAACAAGATTCAATAATGCTTCACAAGTTTTTTTAATAATATGTTGCAACTTACAACATTACTTTTTGTAGGAAGAGAACTGACAAGGCGATGGCCAACTAAGATGAAACAATGAGCAACCAACTTGCAAGACTTAATAGGGACTAGTTGAGATTAATAAAAGAACAATGCAACGATGGCAACAATGGATGAAAAATAAAGAACACATAGATCTATATAGTTTTTAGGGCATTGCTTAAGAGGTCTGTTGAAAAAGTCCTACTACTTTGAATATATAATTTCAATTCATGTTTGTGATACAGAAATCATATTTATTTTTGTTTAATATTTATAAATAGATGGTATTAATTTAAGGTTGAAGGCCTTCCTATGACTAGTCCATAATGATAGAATCCTGACAAATGAGTTGATATTTATAAAAAAGATGACATTCAAGAACCTTTGTTCAAGATGTGGAACAAAAGTGGAGACAACACTTCACACTCTCAGAGACTATGCTTCATCAAGCGAATTTGGACTTGACTTCTTCCTAGTGAGGCACTCCTCTTATTCTCCTCTACAACAACTTTAGACTGGCATTCCTACAATCTAGTTACCCTGAAGAGAACAACTGGATGGAAACATTTGTTCTCAGTCACATGTTGGCTCCTATGGAAAAATATTATCACTTTTGTTGTTAACAATAACCCATCAAATAGTGAGAAATTGATTTTCTCAATCACGTCTGAAATAGTTTCCATTCTTCAAGATCTGCACAACATTCAAAATGTACCCACCATTCTCCTCACTGGCATGCTCCACCACTCAATACAATCAAATAAACATTGGTGTTGCCATTAACAAAGGGTTTTGATCTCATGGCCACGAGTTGTATTCTCTAGGACCATAATGGGGCCTAGATACATGGCTTAGATAAGGTGAGCTCTGGGCAATCTTGCATGAGATAAGAACTTCCATGGGTCATTTTCCTAACACAATGGGAAGTATAGTCTCAGAAATAAGTAATTTAGTCACCTTCTTCTCTTATTCAATTGATTTGCTGCCCAAATACAAACTCGTTGTAGATGACATTAGAGAAGAAATATGTCATTCAAAAATTAAAAAGATCTTCCATCTTAAACTATCTCAAAACTACCTTGTGGACCTCCTTGCAAAACATTGTCGGAAACAGTTGAAGAATATTGGTCCATGTCACAACTGTCCTCCCTTCCTTCTCTCCACATCCCTAGAAGACACCTCTAATGTAATTTGAGTGTAGCATTGTCTCACTCAGTGTAAAAAAAGAAATATACGGTAAACCAAATTAAAGTAAAAATGTATTTACATGTAATTTTGTATGATTTATGAATTTGTATACTTTAGAAATTCAACTCATATTTCCTATCTTAAATGTTTTGATAGTTAAAACAAGGTTATAAAAACCAAAACTGGACCTGGGATGAGTGAGTCCACTGGTTCCAAGTTCTAGTTCAATAAATGGTTCAACCAATAGACTCATTCAATTTCTAAAAGAAGAGGTAGGAGGGGGAAGGAGTTAGAAGATGAGGATATGGATAGGAAGAGGTAGATGGGTGAAGAGGATATAGAGGTAGAAATTCAGTAAGACATGGAAGAGTGATGACCTCAATATTATGAATTTTGTTCTAATAAAAAAAATAATGAGAGAATAAAATTAGAGTAAGTAAGGAAAAAATAAGGTTATCACTACTACAGAAACAAATTTCAACGTCGCTTTTAGCGGCGTCGATTTTTTACTTAAACCGAAACTATTAACATTCAATGTCGGTTAATAAGTACATCCGACATCTATATTTGAAGACCAGCCAAACACGAGTATCACTTTTCATTCAGTGTCGGTTGAAGAAAAAAAACCGACGCCTAAAGTAGCCCTCAAAATCCAAATTTTTCGAGAAAAAAAAAATTGCGCCAAAGTATCAGATACAACGTCGGTGTTTTACTTATTAACCGATGCTGAATGAAGATAAAATTTGCGCCAAAAGTTCTAATATGGGTGTCAGTTTTCTTAGAGGAACCGACACTGATAAGGGTGTGCGCGCCGCCCCTGCCAAAAAAATTAGGGGAAAGGAATGACCAATGGACGTCGGTTGTCTTGGATAACATATGCTTAATAATAAATGTGTTGGTTGTTATGGATAACTGAAGTCTTTTAGTAACTTAATAGCCCCCACGCAACAACAAACTCTTCCCCTTTCTTCTATTTCATCGATTGATTTTGTTGCTGCGTCGCCGCCCACCGCCTGCTGTTGCTGTTGCTCTCCTCACCGACGTCGCTGCTGATGCTGCTCTCCTCACTGGCCTTCTTCGGTGAAAAACCACTAGAGGGGGGGGGGTGAATAGGGTTTTATGGATATTTTAAAATAATTTAACTCAAACAACCACAATTGAGATAATAAGAAGGAGACAAGGTGTTTAGAGTGGTTCCAACCTTAGCAAATACTAAGGCAGTGAATCCACTACCCGGTTGCTTACCCAACTGGGATTTTAAAAGTATTAAATTTTATTACCTCTCAAAGATTTTACATAAAATTACAATACTTTCTACACCCTTTGGAAAACCTTCACCTTGAAGTAGTTGCACCAATCTGGAAGCAACCTTCTTGAAGTAACTTCAAGCTCCCCCTTGAAGTAGCCTTCCTCTTGAAGTAGCTTCCCGTTGCAACAGCCTTCTAGAAGTAATTCAAAGATCTCCTTCTTCACCAAGAAGATCAAACCCTCTCCAATCCGTAGCCTCCAACCCTAGGAGTAGCAAGGAGAGTACAAAAAATAAGAAAGAACAAGAAAGGAAATGGAAATTACAATTACCACTTTGAAGCACAAGACTTGATTTGCCTATATCAAGCATATTGATCTCCTAACCAATGAGTATTGAAGTGTAGGTTTAGTGGATAAGAGATGCTAGCCTATAGGACACGAATTTGGAACAAGGGAAATGAGTAGCCAATGCTAGTGTTTCTCAATTGCTCAAAACAGATTGCCAATTGTAAGTATGTAAGCTCAAGTATTGCACAAGTGTGTGTTTGGGTGTCCTAAGGCTTGCCCTATTTATAGGAATGGCCTACAAGTGCTTAAGGATGTTCTAGACACTTTCTAGGGGGTTCTTAGTGCTTAACTAGCCGTTAGGTACACATTAGTTGCTTTAGCAACGACTAGTTAATTAACTCAGAAAATTGCAAACAGAACACTTCTCAGTCGAAGACTTGTCGACCGAGAGTCCTTCTCGGTCGAAGTCTTATTGACCGAGGGACTGTCTGGAGCAAGTGTGTATAACATTCTGATCCAACTACCTTGTCTGCTGTGTCTAACGGCTACGTGGGTCTTTCTTGGTCGAAGAGTTTGTCGACCGAGAGTGTCTCGGTCGAGAAGTTTGTCGATCGAGAATAACCCTATTTCAACATTTTAAACTAAGTACTAAGTGTGTGTATGAGTGTGTAGATGTGACACTATTTTAGGAGATGACCTATCTAAGTGTTGTGATTGGCTAGGGAAGATCTAATGCTTGATTTACATGATGTCTAAGTACTTGTACATTATATACTTGTACAAGTTTTTACATTTGATTACATTCATGACTTAAAGCAATTTTAGCATATAGATCTTCCAAGTATTTGTCATCCACCTTATTCCTGTAATACTCAAGTAGCACGTTAGATCGACAATAATGAAATGTTTGTCATCATCAAAACTAAGGTATTATACTAATGTCCAATTTAGCCAACAATCACCTCCTTTTTGAAGATGACAAACATTTTCTAAATATAAAATAAGGAAATATAAATCATGTGAGTTTCATACCTGAAATTTACCTTTTGTAGCCATTCTTGTTTTGCAAGTGAATGCTGGCTGAGATATTATGAAACTCATTTTAATTGTATGTTTTTGATTTTATATTATTTCTCCCCCTTTGTCATTTCAAAAAGGATATCCAATGAGTAGGCGAATTGCAAGTCATCTGGATAGAGGGTTGGTCAATGAGAAGTGGCTGAATATGTTCCCCCATACTTGTATGAAACTAGGATCACATCCCTTCAGTGATCATTCTTGGATGAAACTCGAGCTTGTTAATCAGACCCCGTCTCCTAAACCGTTCCGATTTCTAAATCTATGGTGTGACTGGCCTGATTTTAATGCTATTGTTGAGGAGAGCTGGGCTACTGAGATAGAGGGTAACCCTCTGTATATTGTGCTCAAGAAGTTGCAAAGGACAAAGATGGTGTTGAAGAAATGGGCTAAAGACAAGGTTAACTTGCCTAATCTGACTAGGGAGGCCGTTGACAGCTACAATAGGGCAGCACTTAAAGCCAGAATGAGTCCGCTTGATAACCAAGCTATTGAAGATGAATGTAAAGCAGAAGATAGACTGAGACAGTTAGAAAAAGAAAATGAAATGTTCTATTGGCAGAGGAGCAGAATGAGATGGGTGGCTGATGGAGACCGTAATTCTAAGGTTTACCATAGTGCTGTAAAGAAGAAAGAGATGCTTGAGACCATCCATGAGCTAATTAATGAGGAGGGGCAGTCCGTAGGGGGGAAGACAGAGATCGCCCTCAAGGCAGTTGAGTTTTTTCAGAAGCTTTATAATCAAAATAGTGATTGCACTAGCTGTAAAGATGAGCATCTTCCTGGAGCTAGAATCAATGCTGACATGAATGCTGAGTTGTGCAAGATCGTTGATGAAGAGGAAATTAAAGTTGTTGTATATTCCATTCATTACTCGAAAGTGCCGGGGCCATATGGGTTCAACAACAAATTTTATCAGAAGATGTGGTACCTCATAGGGGCCGATGTGTGCAAAGCCATTAAATGGTTCTTCAATGGAGGATGTATGGTCAGAGCAGTCAATCATGCCTTTATAAAACTGATTCCCAAGTCTAAGTAGGCTTTCTCAATAGGTGACTATAGACCTATAGCATGCTGCTCGGTTTTGTATAAAATTATAGCCAAAATTCTTGCTGGTAGATTGAAAATGATTCTTCCGAGCATCATTTCAGCCGAACAAAATGCCTTTATCAAAGGAAGACAGATAGCTGATTGTGCACTGCTAGCCAATGAATTTTTGGTGGATTTCAATAAACAAAGAACCTCTTCTAAAACCTGTATCAAAATCGACATTAAGAAGGCATATGACTCAGTGAATTGGGAAGCCCTGTGGCAGATCATGCATTCTATGAATTTCTCGACTATCTGGGTTAACTGGTTGAAAGAATGCATAGAGACGACTTCTTTTTCTGTGTTGGTGAATGGGACGCCTGCTGGTATGTTTAAGGCTACTGATGGTCTGAGACAAGGTGATCCTTTGTCTCCTCTACTGTTCACGATTATGATGGAGGGGCTCACTAATGCTATCAAGGTGGAAGAAGATAGGGGAAGAGTTAAAAGCTTCAATGTTAAAGGCTGTAAAGTGATGGCACACCTTATTTTTGCTGACAATGTGCTTCTCTTCTCAGCGGGCCATGTCAGTCGGTTAAAAGCATATAAGAAGGTCCTCATCAGTTTTGGTCATGCCACTGGGCTGTACATTAGTGCGATAAAGTCCCACATTTTCAACTCCAAATCTTGTGATTCGAGAAGAGGTAGACTTAAAACAACCATGGGAGTCAAGAGGGGCGTGTGGCCGACTAGATACCTAGGCGTGCCCATCATGGGTGGCAGAGGTACAGTGAAAGAGTTCAATATGCTGGTGGACAAAATAAAAGACAAAGTGGATAAATGGTCTGGAATCAACATTTCCATGGCGGGTCGCATGGTTTTAATTAGAACTATCATTCAGAGCATGGTGAGATATTGGGGTGATCTGTGTGACATTCTGGTGGCCTATCTGAACAGAATTAAAGCTATGTCTGCTTTTTTTTTGTGGGGAGGAAGAAGCCATGGGGTGTCCTGGTGCAATCTGGCCAAACCGTATAAGAAAGGTGGTCTACAAATTACGGATGGGCATAAAATTATGGAGGCTTGTACGAGGAAACACATCGATAAATTCTACAATCAAGCTGATAACGTTTGGGTCCATTGGATGACGAAAAGATATGGACCTGACCTTATCCTGGCGGATGGATCCAATCCGTCTAGGATCTGGAGGAGGATGTGTAGCCAGTTCAGTGAGAACTCAGGGACACCACATGTTGATTCTTTGGGTCATGCTAGTTCTCTTACTACTGTACCCAGCATCAACATAAGTGTTGAGCCTGATGTGCCATGGTTCCAAGTTCTTTGGGGGCAGTTCCACTACCCCAAATGGAGCACGTTCTTGTATAGAGCCAAACTGGATAGATTACCTACGTTTGACAGACTGGAGACGTGGGGTATTCAGATTGATAACAAATGCTACTTGTGCAACACGGAGGCGGAGTCGAAGGAACATCTATTTTTTGAATGCCAGTTCACCAAGAACTTATGGAAAATTACATGTGTACGTAATGAATGGGGTCATCATGTGCCCAACAATATTGATGATGCTATCAACTGGATCCTTTCACGCTTTTGTAACATGCCTAAGGAGATCATCTTGGGTGGCTTGTTCCTCACGTGCGTTTGCTATCATGTTTGGAGCGAAAGAAATAAGAGGATACATAATAGGGGTAGTTTGGACCTTAACTGCCTGCTGAAGTGTGTTAGTAGGGACATGTGTTGGGCGTTTTCTGTTAGGCCTGAAATGACCTCTAACCTGAGTTCAAGATCGAAAAGATATTGGGGTTTTTGTAGATAATACCCCTAGTCTGTTGGTTGTCGTTGGCCTCTTTGTTTGTTTGTTTCGAGGTTTTTGTAGATAATACCCCTGATCAGTCTGTGGCTGTTGGCCTTTGTTTGTGTATAGCATGCTATACGGTCTTTTGGAAATAATATTTACCTATTTCCAAAAAGGATATCCAATATAATCATTGAGTAGGACTCTTTATTGCTCCCCATTAATGTTTTGCTATGCTCCCCCTTAAAGAGATATTCAATTTTAAAAACAAGTAATGCATTGTCAAATTTAGCCAGAATTTATTGTTCAATCATTTTCAAAATTTGTTTTTTGACTCTTTTAGGTTCATTGCATATATTACTCCCCCTTATTTGTATGCTACACTATAATATTCTTATATAACATGTATATGTTCAGATGAAGCCATTGAAAAACACTTGTATTGATAACAACTTTGTGCTCATACAATTTAGAAGATGACCCATAAAGCATGACATACTTGCTTATAAAAAGATATCCATTACAATCAATACAAAGATAGCCATTCCATCACAACCATTACAAGGATATCTCATAATCTCACAGAAAAGATCGAAGGATTACATCAATGTCTGGGTCTTTCCCGAGAAAAGGCTCCGCTCCATAATATTTGACCAGTGTCTGCCACTCTAAGGCGCCTGTCTTGGTTAAGGCATAAGCCTCCAAGAAGGTGGGAACACGATCAAAATGAAAGTGGGCAACATTGTCTTGAAGTTGAATTGAGGAGAACTGAGTATGTGTGAGATCAGGAGATGGTGGAGGTGGAATTTGATAGTAGTTGTAGGAAGGATTGTATGGATTTATCATGCCAGGATTAAGGGAATATGGATATTCATTAGGTTGGTCAGGAGAGAGGGCTTGCATTCTTTGGTTTAAATAAGTCATGGCATGGTGATTGTAATCTAATTGCCTACTCAGGTGATATTGGGATCCAACTATGTATGTCAAGGTGTTTGTAATAGGATCATGGGGTAGGTTGGTGGGAGGGGTGGTGTAGGTATGTCTTGGGTGGATGTCTCTCCTTTAATCCTAGCCCTTTTGTGGCCAAAGTCGATTCCCATCTTCTCCACTGTATTTTTACTTATCTTTTGAGGTTTTCTATCCCATGTGTAACCTAGGTCCTCAATATTCTTCTTAAGAAAATGTTGAGTGATTTGGCACACAAAGTCGGAATAAGGTGGATTACCAGAAAACTCAAGCATATTCTTAAGGATGATATGAATGAAATTTATGGGAATACCTTTTACAATGGCATAGATAAGGTACATACGAAAAGTGGGTACTTCAGATTTGTTTGCTCTAGGATGGATATTGGTGGCAACAATGAGATTTATGATCCTAGCTTCATGTTTTAAGTTTATGGCATAATAGGTACCCCTATCTTCATGAAAAGTGGTATTGGATAGAAAGATGGCTCTTTTGATGTCACTAAGGCTAGTTTTTAATGCCAGTGAGAGATTAGATTTGTAGAGCATATATATATCTTCTGGGGAAGTAATAATGTAATTATTGTCTAGGATATTTGAGAAATTCTAAGGTCATAACTAGTTTTTAAGATTTGATTTTGACCTATTATTAAAAGCACATTTTGAATAACGATACTAAGATTAAGTATAGTAAAATGATGTACAAATAAGCATTTTGTCAAGCTTTGTTTTAGGTCAACCTTGACTTCGACCACAACACCCCTTGGTCAAATTTAATTTCAACCAAGAGGCAAATTCTGCAAATTTCCAATTTGAACATTCATATGTGAAGTATAATTTCTGCAGGTAGCTTTAAATAAATATCAATTTGAAGCACATTAAGTGATACCTATTATGAAGATGTTTTTGTTTAAAATTTTAATATAGGCATCATAATGAAGTTTTTGTCTTTGATTGTTGTTTTGTATTTATTTTGAATGATGTCTCCTAAGATTTTCTATAGATACATAAATATCAATTCCCATTTCTTCTTGTACCCTCATTTTTAGATTAATCATAGGATTCTTTAGAGACATGTATCCTTGAAAGCAAGATTAATATCTTAAAATCAAGATTTTTCTTTTGATTTCTTAGAACAAACAAATAGATAAAACATTAATATTTTTGTTCTAAGAGATACTGTTTGGCTTGTCATAGCATTATCATTCATTTATTTTAAGCCATTCACACAATAATCATCATCTATTTTGTCAAGATGCATATATGCCATATAGTTTTACTATTATGCAAATTGGCACTTTCATTGATTGCATCATCTATATTTGTAATGTGTTGAATCACAATGATCATCCATTTATGGTTTGTATATATATGGATAAAAATTATTTTAATGAAACATAATGATAATGGCACAATGATTTTGATGGAACAGTAGAAGCATATCCACAATACAATGATCAAGATAGAAGCATGTAATTTCATGAAATACAATGATTATGACCATTTAAATTTTAATACTCATGGTTCCTACAGAGCTTACCCCAACATAGTTGGGATTTAGGCTTAGATGATGATGATGGTTCCTACATAGATAGACCATGGAATACTTGGGATAAACCATGTGGATTATGATAAAATAGTAATTTCCTTGATTTAAAAACAACATGCTTCATAATTTTCAGTTTTAAGCCAAATCATGTAGAGGATAAACCAAAATAATCTAATTCATGGTTCATGGATTTTCAAGTTTAAGACAAACCATGAACATGCTTAATAAACTTTTTCAATCAATGAAGAGAGTATGTTCAATATCAGTTTTCATATAGCTCTTTTGCAATATGTTTAAGAATTTCATACTCATAAGGTTATACCTTCATTCAAAAATTCATGATGCAAAAGGTCAATATGTCTTGATTAAAAGATGATCTCCAAAATTTTTGATCTTCAATGAAATCAATTTTTATTATTGCTGAATTGATTAGCAAATTAAAACAGTGTAAATAGGTTCAACAGAACTTGATTCAGTCGAACTGTTTGTCGACCGATTTTATCTCGGTCGACATTTTTCTTGACCAAGAATGCTCCTGTTTGTACAACATTTGTTAGATTTATTGCAAACTTGAAAATAGTAACCTTCTCGGTCGACTAATTCTTGACCGACAGTGTTCTCGGTCAAACAATGTCTCGACCGAGATTGTTTCTGTACTATTTTTCAGTAATTTATTCTATAAGTAAAACATAGATCGCTTTCAATTCAATTATGTAATTTATAGATCAGTTTAGTTGAGATAAAATATATAAATATCAAAGTAATATGTAGATCAAATCTCAACTAATCATATGCAATTTTCTAGGTTTTGAGAATTCAAACTAAAACAAGTTAGTTGAAGATGTATATTTATAAATTTTAATTTCTTGGATTACCTTGGTGCCTTATTACGTTAAGTTGAGATAGACATAGAGATATACAACTTAGAGTCCTTGGTCATATCTCAACTTAATTTTATTCATTTAGTTTGGGGGCTTTGGAACCCATACTAACTCAACATCCTTTTTCTTGTAGGGACATGAGAAAGAATAATGTTCAAGACGCAAACAATAATGACAACATATGGAATCAACCTCATATCTCTTTCTATGATTTTGTTCTAGGTTGTTCTTGGGTACATATGTATATGTGCCTTTAGGTACATACAAAGATTGATTTTCTAACATTTTTGTCTTTCTCCAACTAGGTTTTTGATAAGATTTTCCTTTAGGATTATAACCTAGTCCTCTCCTTCCAATTTGACGATACAAATCATTTAAATTTTTATCAAAGGTGACATTATTACTCAACCAACTAACTTTTTATTGTAGCTTAACAATCTCATCCATTCTTTTATTTATGTCTAACTTTGCTTGATCTAGATTAGATAACAAGGAATCTCTTTCTTTCACAATAGTATCATAATCTAGATGTGTACACAAGACATGTTGTTTTTGAAGATCATTTACTTGAGTTTGCAAATTTATCTTTTCTAGGGATAGAAGATTGCAATTTGCTTCTACTGATTTTAGCTTAATATTATGATCTTCAATAATCTTTTTAAGATCTTCATTTTCAGATGTGAGAGCAAGAAGTTTAGCATGTAACTCATCATTTTCTTTATTATATTTCTTTAATTTCTTCCTGCACTCAATATACTTATTATGTGTCTCTTCAAGACTAGCAATTAACTCTTCTTTGGATAAATAAAAAAGGCTTACCTCTTCTTCTTCTTCACTTATTGTAGCAATAAAGCAATTTTTGTGCACCTCTTCCTTCTTTTCTCTCCATGGGAAACTAAGTGTTGTGTGGCTTGTTCCTAGGCACCAATTACAACTTTTTGAAGATTGGTTCATGCTTTTCTTTTGCTAACGGTTGTAGACACCACCACCCTTTATTCTTCAAGACTCGATTAGAGCTCCTTGAAGCCTGCTCTGATACCAATTGAAAAACCACTAGAGGGGGGGTGAATAGGGTTTTATGGATATTTTAAAATAATTTAACTCAAACAACCACAATTGAGATAATAAGAAGGAGACAAGGTGTTTAGAGTGGTTCAAACCTTAGCAAATACTAAGGCAGTCAAGCCACTACCCGGTTGCTTACCCAACCGAGATTTTGAAAGTATTAAATTTTATTACCTCTCAAGGATTTTACATAAAATTACAATACTTTATACACCCTTTGGACAACCTTCACCTTGAAGTAGTTGCACCAACCTTGAAGCAACCTTCTCGAAGTAACTTCAAGCTCCCCCCTGAAGTAGCCTTCCTCTTGAAGTAGCTTCTTGGTGCAACAACCTTCTAGAAGTAATCCAAAGATCTCCTTCTTCACCAAGAAGATCAAACCCTCTCCAATCCACAGCCTCCAACCCTAGGAGTAGCAAGGAGAGTACAAAAAATAAGAAAGAGCAAGAAAGGAAATGAAAATTACAATTACCACTTTGAAGCACAAGGCTTGATTTGCCTATATCAAGCGTATTGATCTCCTAACCAATGAGTATTGAAGTGTAGGTTTAGTGGAGAGGAGATTCTAGCCTAGAGGACATGAATTTGGAGCAAGGGAAATGAGTAGCCAATGCTAGTGTTGCTCAATTGCTCAAAACAGATTGCCAATTGCAAGTATGTAAGCTCAAGTATTGTACACGTGTGTGTTTGGGTGTCCTAAGGCTTGTCCTATTTATAGGAATGGCCTACAAGTGCTTAAGGACGTTCTAGACACTTTCTAGGGGGTTCTTAGTGCTTAAATAGCCGTTAGGTACACATTAGTTGCTTTAGTAACGACTAGTTAATTAACTCTGAAAATTACAGACATAACACTTCTCGGTCGAAGACTTGTCGACCGAGAGTCCTTCTCGGTCGAAGTCTTATCGACCGAGGAACTGTCTGGAGCAAGTGTGTATAACGTTCTGATCAAACTCCCAACTACCTTGTCTGCTGTGTCTAACGGCTACCTGGGTCTTTCTTGGTCGAAGAGTTTGTCGACCAAGACTATCTTGGTCGAGGAGTTTGTCGACCGAGAATAACCCTATTTCAACATTTTAAACTAAGTACTAAGTGTGTGTATGAGTGTGCAGATGTGACACTATTTTAGGGGATGACCTATCTAAGTGTTGTGATTGGGTAGGGAAGATCTAACGCTTGATTTACATGATGTCTAAGTACTTGTACATTATATACTTGTACTAGTTTTTACATTTGATTGCATTCATGACTTAAAGCAATTTTAGCATATAGATCTTCAAAGTATTTGTCATCCACCTTATTCCTGCAACACTCAAGTAGCACGTTAGATTGACAATAATGAAATGTTTGTCCTCATCAAAACCAAGGGATTATACGGATGTCCAATTTAGCCAACATTCTTCTCTCCTGCTCACCGGCCTTCTCCTACTCACCGACCATATCCTGCTCTCCTTCTTTCCGACCTTCTCCTGCCCGTGGTTCGTTGCTCCGGTGCCTGCCTTCTCCTGCGCCGTGCTTCATTTCTCCGGTGCCTGCCCCTACTCTCTTCTCACCCTGCTCTCCAAGCCGCTGCTCTCCTACCCAGGTAGGCCGCTGCCCTTCTTCTTCCTCCACCTCTTCTTCCTCCTGCTCCCTCTCCTTACCAAATGGATAAAAGCAAGGCCACGACAGTGTGGGCTGGCCACGGCCGTAGCCAACCCACACGGTCGTGGCCTTTCTTTTATCCATTTGGTAAGGAGGGAGTAGGAAGAAGAAGATACAATTGCAATTGAATACTAATGCTAGACCTAATTATGTAAATTTTAATGCATGTTGAATTAAGATATTAAAACCCTAATACATATTTCACCATAATCTTGAATTAACTATATTGCTGAAATCTTATGATCAATCTATGTAAGATATTAAAACCCTAATGTTAAATCTCTGATTTTGTAGTGATGTGTCACCCTAACATCTACATGAATCCCTATTGTATGATGTAGATTGATGATAATGCATGAGCTAGTTTGAAATTTTGAAATCATTTATGAATCTCTCCATCCCCAGGTCATAGTAATTTATGTGTAATCTTTATCTTGATGATGAACATGCATGGACACTCGAAATGTTGAAATCAATGTTATAGAATGATAGCACATGTATATGTTGGCCTAGAAACCCGTCCAAGATTTACTCATTAGGATTAAATCTTGGATAGTCCCTGATTTGGGACTGTTCTTGAACACCTAATCTCACTTAGGATGTAAGTGTATAATGTGTATTTGGTTTTCGAGAAAATTTCGGCAGCATTTCCCCGTTTGTTCTCTAAGTACATATGTACTTAGAGAACAATGGGGAAATGTTGCCGAAATTTTCTCTGGAAAACCAAATACACATTATACACTTACTAGTGAGATTAGGTGTTCAAGAATGGGATAGGTGTACACATTTATTATATATTAGAATGACAACACATGTCCCCAGACCCTAATCTTGTTGTAATATATACTTGTATTCTCTTTGATCATAGAATGGATAGATCATGGATGTCCATTCGCAATCGCTGCACCCCAGAGTTTATTTCTGGTCTTGACCAATTTATCAGATTTACCGAGGAACATAGGAAACAACCTGGAGATAGGTTCTACTGTCCATGTAGGCATTGCGGTAACAACTTGAAAGTCAGCACTGGTGACGAAATCAAAAGTCATGTCATGTGCAACGGGATTATACAAGGCTATACAGAATGACACTGGCAAGGAGAGATTTCAAATCTGAAACCAGTGGATGTCAATAGCAGTGCTTGTCTGGAAGAAGAAATTTCCTCCGATGACGTAGATGTGAATGAACTAGTTCCAGTAGACATCATTGATGTGATGCTGGATAGTTGTGGGGTAGAGCACACCGATCCACCTCCCATTTTTAGAAACATTGTGGATGATGTTGAGATATTGTTATACACACGTTGTACTAAGTTTACGAAGCTTAGCGATGTGTTGAGATTGTATAAGCTGAAAGATAACAATAGATGGAGCGACAAAAGCTTCACGTCATTATTGTCTTTGTTGAAATAAATGCTTCCTGAAGGAAACGAGCTGCCAATCTCAACATACCAGGTAAAGAAAATTGTTGTGCCCAATGGGAATGGATGCCAAGAAGATACACGCATGCCCGAATGATTGTGTATTATTTCAAAAGGACTATGTGGATTTGAAAGATTGTCCAAAATGTTGTGCGTCACAGTATAAATTGACGACTTCGGGGGAGTCCAAAACTAGTTCTCCTGTCAATGTGATGTGGTGTCTACCTATTATATCAAAGTTTCAATGCTTGTTTTCCAATATGATAGATGCGAAGAATTTGAGGTGGCATATAGATGTTAAGAAAAATAATGATGAGATCCTACGACATGCGTCTGATTCCCCATAGTGGAAGAAGATTGATCTATTGTACCCTAAATTTGGTGAAGAAGTCAGGAATCTAAGACTTGCGCTTTGTACATATGGGATGAATACATATGGGACATTGAGCAGCCAACATAGCACTTGGTCAGTCATGCTTGTTATATACAATCTTCCTCCCTAGCTGTGTATGAAAAATAAGTACGTAATGCTGTCATTGTTGATATTGGGTCCTAAACAACCTGGAAACGATATCGATATTTATATTGAACCTCTAATTGATGACTTAAAGAAACTCTGGGGTGAAGGTGTGATGACCTATGATGCTTCATGAAGAGAGACATTTTGTTTGCATGCTATGTTGTTTTGCACTATTAATGACTTTCCAGCATATGAGAATTTGTCAGTGTCAAAGGAGCTAAAGTGTGTCCTATATGTGAAGAGAACACTGATTCAACAAGACTAAAACATGGTGGTAAGACTGTATATCTCAGTCATCGAAGGTTTCTTACAAAATCCCATTCGTATCGTAGGAAGCGCAAAGCATTCAATGGATTGAATGAGGAACAGAGTGCACCTAAACCTATACCAGGGGAGGTTGTTTATGAAAGAGTAAAAGACTTTTTCAATGAATTTGGTAAGAGATCACAATGTACTATGACCACACGGAGTGGCAAATCTTTATTCAAGAAGAAGTCAATATTTTGGGATCTTCCTTAATGGAGTTCTTTGACAGTCAGGCATTGTATCGATGCCATGCACGTTGAGAAAAATGTTTGTGATAGTGTGATTGGTATGTTGTTGAATATACCAGGTAAGACTAAAGATGGGCTAAAATCCAGACTAGACCTATGTGAAATGGGAATAAGTTCATAATTAACATAATTATGTGAAATGGGAAATCGGAGAACATACTTACCCCCCACTTGTTACACATTGTCTAGAAAGGAGAAGAAAGCTTTTTGTGAAGTTTGGTAAATGTTAAGGTGCACAGGGTTACTCATCCAACATCCGTAGATTGGTATCAATGAAAGATCTGAAGTTGATAGGTCTTAAATCTCATGATTGTCACACTCTAATGCAACAAATATTTCCTATGGCAATTCAATCTATATTGCCAAAGCATGTAAGGTTTGCAATCACCAAACTTTGTTTCTTTTTCAACAGTCTGTGCAGCAAAGTTATTGACCCTGATACTCTCGATAATTTGCAAAGAGAAGTGGTTGTTACCCTATGTCATCTTGAGATGTATTTTCCTCTGTCGTTCTTTGATATCATGGTACATCTTGTTGTCCACTTGACTAGGGAAGTGAAAATGTTGGGACCAGTTTTCTTGCATTGGATGTATCCCTTTGAACGATACATGAACGTTTTTAAAAGTGATGTTCGAAATCGTTATCAGCATAAAGGGAGTATTATTGAGGGTTATGTGGTGAGAGAGGTTATGGATTTTTGCAATGACTTTCTTAGTGGTAATGACACTCCTAGTAATGACAAGAATATTGAGGAGTAATTTGGCAAAGGAATTTTGAGATCACGGGTGAAAGTAATCAGCCGTGAGTAGTTGGAACAAGGCCACTTGTATATTTTACACAACATGGACGAAGTGATTGTTTATATCGAGGAACATACCAATTTCATCAAGAGATAATATCATCAAGCATATACAATGTGGCTTGCTAGACATCATAACAAGACATTTATTAAGTGGTTTGAAGATAAAGTCTTACATCAACTATCTCAAACACCAGATGATATTACTGAAACTATCAAATGCCTCACCTTTAAACCAAAATTGAATGTTATGTCTTATGAAGGGTATGACATTAATGGATTCACATATTACACAAAGTGCTAAGATGATAAGAGTTTCGTCCAAAATAGTGGGGTCACCCTTCAAGCGTTGACTATGTTTTTTGCAAGTGCAAAGGATAAGAGTCCACATGAAGCTAAAATGTCATATTATGCTATCATTGAAGACATATGGGAGTTTGACTACATAGATAAGAGTTTGAACTTTACAATGTGAACTTTACAATGTGAATGTGAACTTTTAGATGGCTGAGCATTCTCTTGATGACCGTGCTGATGATTACTATGAGGGTGAGGACATCAATGCACCGCCTCACAATGTAAGTTTTAAAAATATATCATATATTTATATCTATATGTCCATTTATAGTTATATCTTGTAAGTGTGTTTATTTTGTCAAATTTTAGGTTGATGATGCACATGTACCCTCTGAAGCACTTGAGGCACTTGATGAGAAACACCAAAAAGTTGACAAGAGAAGGGGCATCACTATGATGAAGAAGTTAATAGCGCAAAGGGGAAATGGACCCAAACTTGTTGTGGATTTTGATAACACAGGAAATGCAATTGGAGTGAATTGCAATTCGTTTGTTTCATATCTTGGGTATGCTACTCATAGTCATTGTGGTTGTAAGATAGATTCTTGGCATAAAGTTCCTAAGGGGAAGAAAGATGTAATATGGAATGATTTATGCGTGAGTTATTATTAATTTGCAATTCTATTTTGTAGATTACTATTTTTTTGGATACTAGTTAATAGAAATTCTATTTTGCAGAGTATATTTAAATTGGATGAAAAGCTGCATCGTAAATGCATGATGCAATGTTGTGGGAGAGTCCTAAGGAACTATAAGACAAATCTCACCTGAGAATACATAAAAGAAGGTGATAAGAGGAAGAAGACAACCACTGAACAGTGGAACTTCCTGGACCAAGAAGAATGGGACGTGTTTGTTGCTTCAAGACAAACTGATGAATTCAAGGTATTAGGCGTCACTCCCAATTTAATTAATATACATTGTATTCACCTATTCAAGATTAACATTTGGTGTTACTAACCAAATCATTAATGTGCATACTAACTAGGCCCTTAGTGAGGTGCAAAAACCAAGGCGTGCACTGAATGTGCATGACCACACAATGGGTCCAAAGGGGTATGCAGGCATTCACCAAAGACTACAGGCTGAGTGTACTGCTCAGTCTGCTTCTACTCAGGAGTCCTCTACTATAGGTACCAAACCTCTGCCTCGCCATGATATCTGGATAGCTGGGAGGCAAAATAAGAAGGGAGAAATAAGGAAACTCACAACTGTTGAGGCGGCTGCAAAAATGGTAAAATACAACTCTTAAAGAAATCGTTCAAATATTGACTATTTGTGGTGTTTACTTAATTACAAATTTTTGTTTTGGCGATTAGCGGGAGCTGCACGAGCTGAGGAAACAAGGCAAGTTCAGCCCTGAGGGCACAAGAGATGAATTGACAGTTGCTCTGGGTAACCCAGAGCATCCTAGACGTGTTAGGGCTGTAGGCGCTGATGTGGGCATCAAAGCATTCTTTGGGCCATCCCAGCACAAACACGTCCCAAAAATGGGACTTTCATAAGAAGAGGTAACCTATTATTTCTTTATAATGTTACTATAAAAGAGAATTCAATAATCACAAGCTAACGTTTCTTTTATCCATGTATAGGTAGATAAGATAGTTGATAGGAAACTTGAAGAAGCAATGAGCAAGTGACAGGCGTCTCAGACTGCCACTCAGTAGACAGTACCTATGGCATCCCGCTCTACTCCTACTACATAGGTTGGGAGTAATCCTATAGACCCACCACCTAGCGCATCCGCTGTAAGTGTTTTTATGACATAGTAACTAGTCTTTTAAAGATGATATGTTTTCAAGATGATATATTTTCAAGATGATATATATATATATATATATATATATATATATATATATATATGTGTATATAACATTCTTTACACAAAAATTTGTAGGGGTTGAAGCCATGCCGTCTAAAAATTAAAGAATTTGTCATTGTAGAGGTGTCGACTTACCCATCCCTACCAGGGGAAATGTTTCATGGGTCTCCATTACCAGTTGGTTGGGTTCGTGTGAGCCCGATACCTATATTCCCCAATTGGATGGATCTTCCATTGCCATATGCCCACCCAGATTGTGAAACACTTGGTGAGATAGAAGGCGGAGTGATATTGTGGCCAAAAGTAGATGTCCTCTATACTCAAACTGTATGGTAAATTTACATTATATTAAATTGTTAGTGTGTGTATATGATGTCAATTGATCGGAAATTATATATATATATAGGTTAAAAAGAAGACACCCAGAGCATCTAGGCCTCCACCTCCACCTCCTACATTACCAAGTTGGGTTACACAGGACCTACCTATCCCGTTAGGTCCTAATTGCAGGGGTATGGAAATATGGTTAGGCGAACATGATAGAAATTTCCCTATAACTGTTTCTATAGATGCGGATGCTGCAGGTCAATCATACGAAAGCAAACTATTTATACAAGATATTTTGGAGTTGTTTCGACATGATTGGCAGAATACATCTATGATAGAGCTTTGGATAAGGTGAGATCATCTTTATACATCCATATACCTTGTGTAGGATCTGGTGATCTGGTTTCTTATTTATTAATGCATACATAATATATGTTTTGCAACTACTTAGATAAGATATGTGCAGATTTTTCATTTGAACATGTAGGATTTTTGTTTCCATCTTTGATTAGTCTAGTAGCTAAAGACCCTCCGTCAGTTCAAAAATACTTTTGTGATGCTTTTACAAATTTTGGTCAAAATAAGAAGATGGTGATAATAACTCCATTCAAAATGGAGTAAGTTTACTTTGCTTATAATTTGGACTTAAGAAAGTTACATTTTTATTGTGGATTTTGAGTTATTAATTTTTAACTTTTTTACCTCTAGTGGTATACATTGGGAGTTACTAGTTATTGTCTCCGAGATATTCACTGTCTATTATCTAGATCCTAAGTGGACTAAATTGAATTTAAAATATGGACATAAAGTAAAAATGGCATTATTCCGGTGAGAAATATTTCATTTTCATATTCGTTAACATATGTTATTACATTACTATTTAATTATGCAATGTACTATGTTACATTAACATGTAGGGGTTTATATGAGTTCAAAAAGGCTGGAGGAAAGGTCCTCAGGAAAACGAACCAACCAATTATTTGGAAAAATGTGGAAGTAAGTTCCTGACTGCAATGTGTATATTATTTATGTGACAATGCTTAATTAGTTATATTTTTTAATATTTTATATGTTTCAATTTATAGTGTGCTACACAAGACAACGGATGAGCATGTGCATACTATGTGATGCGATTTATACACATGATTATCAAATATGCCGTAGTGGACATCGATACCATTCCTGAGGTATTATATATAGTATCATTAGATAATATGAAATATATCAATCTTATTTATATATTATTAATTATATATATACATCATTCTCTTTGCAGGTGTTTAAAACTTACCACACTACAGGAAAGGCCTTACCAGATGTACATGCTCCCTATACGATGGAAGAATTAAATGATGTAAGAGAAGAATGGTCAACAACCATACAAGTAGTGGGGGTTTTAACATATAATTGGGATGTTGATAGCGAATAATGACTAAAGAATGATATTTTGTAAATAAATTTCTGAATTATAATATGTGTGAATATTTATTCATGTGTCTGAATGTTTATACATGTGTGAATGTGAAAATGAATGAAACTGCTGGCTGCTATATGAATGTTTCTACATGTGTGAATGTGAAAATGAATGGAACTACAAATTGCTACATGAATGTTTCTACATGTGTGAAAATCGAATGGAACTGCAGGTTTCTAAATGTGTGTGAAAATTAATGTTGTTAATTTTGCAGGTTTGTGGCCTGTTGTTGGCTGATATCAATGGATGTCGTAAAACCTGCAGTTCATAACTGAACTGCAGGTTTCTCATCCTACGACCAGCAACAACAGGCTTGTAGAATGATAAGAAAAAAACATGAAATTCATATTGGTTATTTGTTTAAAACTGACGATAAATGATTACAACGTCAGATAAATAATTATAACCGACACCAAATGCATGTGATGTGGTGTTAGTTATCAATGATAAACCGGCGCTGATGGTTCTAGCGTCGGTTTCCCTACAAATAACCGACGTCGATTTCCCTAATGAGGCCAGACACCACAGTCGTGCTGGCCAGCACGGTCGTGGCAGCGGGCCAGACACCACGGCCGTGCTGGCCACCTCAGTCGTGACAGCAGACCAGACACCACAGCCGTGCTAGCCAGCACGGCCGTGGCAACGGGCCAGACAACACGACCGTACTGGCCAGCATGATCGTGGTAGCGGGTGAGATGGCGTCGGTTATCACTAATAAACTGACACTCATAGGGCCCCAGATGGCACCCTTTTTGTGGCGTGAAGGTTTATGGCGTCGGTTTCAAAGCTAATAACTGATGCCTATACCCCCTGCTGGCACGTTTTCGGTGGCGCACGAAGGGTTGTGGCGTCAGTTTGAGAATCGACACCGAACAGTTGGCCTTTTAGCCTGCGCCCACATAGGTGTCGCATTAAAACCGACACTAAAGGCCTTAAATAACCGACACTAAAGGCAGGTTATGTACTAGTGTGTAATTGATGAATTTGAGATTTCAATAAAGAGTCTTTGAAATCCTTCAAATTTCATAAGTTGTTTTGCAATGTAAAGTTGTCAAATTATAGAAATTCATGATTTATATCATGATTAAACATTGGTTGTGTAATATGAAGAGGAAACACCGAATTTCTATAGAATTCTAAGATGAATAAATTAATTGTACAATCAAATTATGTAATATCTTTTATTTCCTTGCACGTAAAGTTTAGAGTAACCAACTATCCTAGTGGGAATAAACTATTAAACAAACATGAGATGGTTATTTAGGAAAGATAAATCTAAAATTTTGAAAGGAAAATAGGATTAATTTTGATCAAAAGTGATTATGTCATAAAATTTCTCAAAGTTTAAGGAAAATGTATTAATGACTATCCTTCTGTAACAATGTATACTTTTTATAACCAACATGGACATATTAATGGAAAGAAAATAAGTAACACCCCTAAAGTTTGTGATAATATTCATATCAAATTATTGGTCAATCATGAACTTCTCTTTCTCAAAGTATTGCTTGGTGTTAAATTAATGTATGAGAGAGTGATCTTTTTATCTCCTTTGGGAAGGAGGAAATTGGAATGAGTAATTATAGGAAGTGTGATGATGAAAAAACCATGCCTTGTCACTTTTGAAAATTCCTTGAATGTTGAGGAATAGGGAAGAAGGGGAACAAAAGGCATAAAAGGGTGTATATATAGGGGTTATGATGTGCATGATTCATCCAAAGCAAGAAAATCCTTCTCCCCTCTCCCTACAAACCTCTTTGTGGATCATCTTCCTTCCCCTCACTTTCCTTTTCCTACTGATATGTTTATATAGATGAAAGCTAAAGGGTCTTTTTCTTCACCTAGGCATAGCCTGTATGTAACTGGTCCACCCATTTTTTTCTCATGTGCCTACTGCCGCCTAGTTGAGGACCTAGGCAGTCATCTGCTGCTTGTACCTAGCTTCTACTGCTCGCCTTGGTGTTGATTCTCTACCTCCTATGTCATGGCTTCCTCACATGATGATCACCGCCGTTAGGTTACTACTGTCAAGCTGGATTGGTGCAACTACCAGCATTGGGTTTGTTCCATGGAGATTTATGCTAAATCCCAGGGGAAACATTCCCACCTGACGTGTGATCCACCTCCTGCTCCTTCTTCTACTACTGACTCCAAGGATATTAAGTCCTATGATGACATGGATTCTCAGCAACAACAAAACGAAAATTAGTGTTACCTTACCACGTCTACCTACATCTAAGAAAATGTGGGATCAACTGGCTAACACTTACTCTCACAACAAAAATCCCAAGAAGGTGTTTGACTTAAATAAGCAACTAACTCGTTTACAGTTCTTGGGACCTGACCTTGATGATTACTTCTCTACCTTCAAGGGACTCTGGGGTGAACTAGAGACCTACCACCCTTTGTCTACTAATTTGGCTACCATGCAACGTCAATGACAGGATTTGTAGGTAGTCTAGTTTTTGTGTGGTCTTCCTGAGTCTTATGTTGGAGTTTTGGATCAGATCCTTGACAGTGATCCACTGCCTACATTGCAAAGTCCCTTTTAGCACCTTCAGTGACTGCCTGCCTCATCTTTTGAGTTACCTTCTAAGACTGGTGATACTACTACCCTAGCTGCTATGTCAGGCTGTGGTCGTGGTTGTGGCCATGGCCGTGGTCGCTTTCAGGAGAACCACCCTCCTCTTAGATCTGTGAGGGGTCATGGGTTTTTGGACGTGGTGCGTCCTCTAGCCCTCCCAATGCTTCTCGTCCTCCGTTTGTTCAGTGTTTCTACAATTTCTGTGGTCGGTCTAACCACGTTGAAGAAAAGTGTTGGGAGAAGTATGACAAACCTACCTGGGCCAATGCTTCTTCTGAAGCCAATGCTACTTCTGAGATAGCTACCCAGCTTCAAGGTACTGAATCGTCCAACTCTACTATTTCTGATTTCATCCGTTCAGAGGTGGAACGCCTACTACTCGAGCGCATTGGGTCATCATCTACTGCTACTACTGGAGCTCATGCTACAACCTACTCTGGTTGTGATTATGCTTTTCTAAGTGCACTCTCGTCTAATACTTGTAATACAAAATGGGTGATTGATTTGGGTGCTTCTTCTCACATTTCTAGAAATCAGTCTCTTTTCTCAAATTTATCGAAACTGATTTCCAAATCCGCTATTATGCTTGCTGATGGCTCAAAATCTACCGTGTCTGGGATTCATGACATTGTTACTCAATTTCTGTTGAAATCTTCTCTATATGTGCCTCGTTTTCCTCTAAACTTACTATATGTTAGCAAAATTGTGCGTAGCCTGAACTGGAGTCTCACCTTTGTCACTTGTATTTGTACTTTTTAGGACCTTCGCACGAGGATGAAGATTGGTGGGGGGCATGAAGGACTTGATGGCCTCTATTATCTGGATAAATTGAAAAAGATTGACACTCTAGCTCTAGCTTTAAAACTATCATCTTCAGTTTCAGCTTTGCAATGGCATTACAGACTTAGACATCCGTCATCTGAGAAAATAAAGCATGTCATTTCTAGTGTAGGAACACACAGTTTCCAGTGCGAGTCATGTCAGTTAGGAAAACAGTCTAGAACTGTCTATCCTAAATGATCTCAGATTAGTAGTAAAAATATTTTTGATCTTTTTCATGTGGATGTATGGGGTCCTTGTCATGTTCTAAGTTTATTTGGAAATAAACACTTTATTCTATTTATTGATGATTTTTCTCATGCCACATGGTTATTTATTCTGAAAGATGATCTCAAGTATTGCCAACAATAAAAAATTTCTTTGCTGAAATTAAAACCCCGTATTCTATTCCTATTAATTCTGAGAACATATAATGCTTTAGAATTTGTTCATAAAGAAGTTGAGCTATTTTTTTCATTCTATCGGTACTATTCATCAAACATCGTGTGCCTATACACCTCAACAAAATGGAGTTGCAAAGAGGAAAAATAGACATTTACCTGAGGTTACTAGAACCATCATGCTACACTCTAATGTTCCTATACATTTTTGACCAGAGGCCATCCTTACTTCCTATTTTCTAATTCATCGAATGCCTTCTTCTGTGATTGGTAATAAGAATCATGTACCTGTTCTACAACTAAATATGCCTCTTTTTTCTATCCCCTGAGGATATTTGGATCTACCTGCTTGGTGCGTTTACTTGGACCGAATTATGTCAAATTATCTCCTAGAGAAGAAAAATGCATTTTCTTGGGTTATTCACATACTCAAAAAGGGTATAGGAGCTATAGTCTTACTACTAAAAATGGTTCACGAGTAGAGATGTGTTTTTCTTTGAGGATACACCTTTTTATTATGCTAAAGGGGATACCTTGCATTTAGATATAATAATAGCACCATTACCAGTCATCAATGATTGCATATCTGATACTTCACCTCCTGAAACTACTTCTCCTCCGCTTATTGTGTATCAACGCATGAACCGATCACCTACTACTGAAGACCCCCCATGCAACACCAATATAATCCTCTATAAGGTCCTACACCTACTGAGGTAACTTCTAACTTAGATTTGCCTATTGCTCTCAGAAAAGGCACTCGTTCTTGTACCTCTCATAATATTGCTAATCATGTTTCTACTACACATCTGAGTATTCATGTCAGTAATTTTGTTGCTGCTCTATCTTCTATTGTTATTGCTAAGAATATCCATGATTCTTTACAAAGTTTTGCCTAGACAAATGCAATGACAGAGGAGATGACTGCACTTGCTGAGAGAGGAACTTGGGAGTTGGTGGATCCATGTCTTGATTGCAACCCAGTTGGCTGTAGATGGGTATATGTTGTGAAGTATTAACCAAATGGAACTGTGGAACATCTGAAGGCACGCTTGGTGGCCAAAGGGTACACTCAAACCTATGGTATTGATTATTTTGATACGTTCTCTCCTGTTCCAAGTCTTAATTCTATCTATGTACTTCTTTCTGTTGCTGTCAACTTAGATTGGCCTCTTATTCAACTGGATGTTAAAAATGCTTTTCTGTATGGTGATCTTCAAGAAGTGGTCTATATGGAGAAAACACCTGGGTTTGTTTCTTAGGGGGAGTCACACAAGGTTTTCCATCTAAAAAAGCTATATATGGACTCAAGAAGCATCCTCGGGCATGGTTTGACAAACTGAGTAAGATACTGACTACCTTTGGATTTCTAAGATCACATGTTGATCACTTGGTCTTTACTAAAAAGACATCATCTGGTATTGTTCTGATTGTTTATGTTGATGATATCATTCTGTTTAGCAACAATACTACTGAAATTCAAGCTACTAAAACACACTTGTGCAAGCATTTTGCTACTAAAGACTTGGGAAAGCTACGATATTTTTTGGGCATTGAAGTGTCCAAAACTGCTAGTGCTCTTATCTTATCTCAGAGGTAGTATGTTCTTGATCTTTCACTAGAGACTCAGATGCTTGTAGCGCATCCTGCTGATACTCCTATGGATCCCAATGTTAATTGGGATGATGAAGCATCTCCTATAGTTCCAGACGATAAAAAATATAGGAGACTTCTTGGTAAGATGATTTATCTGACTGTAACTAGAGCCGGTATTTCTACTATTGTTGATCTTCTTAGCAAGTATCTTGATAAGCCTAGATAGTGTCACTGGGATGTTCTTTGTAATATTCTGAGATACCTGAAGAAATCTCCTGGCAAAGGCCTCTGTTATAGAAAGCATGGACATTATTCTCTTGAAGGCTGTTCTGACTTGATTATGCGGGAAGTAAGATTGACAGGAAATCTACTTTAGGATATTGTACTTATGTTTGAGGAAATCTTGTCACTTGGAGGAGCAAAAAACAAAATGTTGTTGCTAGATCCAGTGATGAAGCTGAATACAAGGCTATGGCCCACACTGCTTGTGAACTACTATGGGTACAATCTCTCTTGAAAGACTTCGGTGTGGAGTCTTCTACTTCTATTCCTATGCATTGTGACAATAAAGCTGCCATCTTCATTGCTAATAATCATGTGTATCATGAGCACACAAAGAACATTGAAGTGGACTGCCATTTTATCAGAGAAACTATCTTATCTGGTTGAATCTACACTCCATTTACCCACTCGGAGGATCAAGTTGCTGAGTGGCAAAGAAGCATTTTAGCTCTCTTGTGGACAAGTTGGGCATGATTGATATCTATTCTCCAACTTGAGGGGGATTGTTAAATAATGTCTTTATATATTCTGTTTTCTATTTTCCTTTTCTATATGGACCTGTGTAATTGTTCCACTTATATATATATATATATATATATATATATATATATATATATATATATTGGATACACACATTGTGTAACCCTACAATTTCTCATTTTTCTTTTTTCATTGAGACCAAATCATAGTACCAACCCTAGAACCAAAGCATAGATCGAACCATGTTTGTGGTGACACTTTAGGGTTATATATGAATGCAAAATGAATGATTGATTGGTTGCTCGCATCTACCTTCTTTGTTTGGATCTATATATACTTGAAGTATACTTCAAGACTGGACAATGAGGTACACGGTTATTTATGAGTACATGCATTACCAAAATTTGAAGTCTATCTAGGTTTTCTCAAAGTCTGATGAAAAAACTAACCTTTGTTATTTACTTCAGTTCATCTATAATGATAATATGAGTATAAAACAAAGTGAAGTATCATATTTTGAATCCTGGATTACATGCATGAAGGGGTAATGGACATAATTCCAAGGATGGACAATGATTACACTTAAGTTAGTAGATCAAGAATGGATTAGAATATGTAATAAAAATACAAGTTACTATGTGCCAGTATTTGATTGCTGAGAAACTTATGTTGTTATTACACATGCAAAAATTTTGGTTGCACCACATACAAAATATAGGAAGATGTTGATCCATGTTTTTGTCAATGTTTTAGGTAACTTCCATATGTAAAGTCATGAGGACATGGTGAATAAGAGGAAATCAATTTAAGATAAGTCAAGGAGGATTATCTACATAGTTTTAGTACTTCTTCTCATGTATAAGTTAGTTTTGTTTTGAGAAGGTCATGTAACTCCTTAGAGAAGCCTTATTATATATTCTATGTGATTCAAGTTCAACTAATATATTCAAGCCTTATTATATATTAGCTTTGGCTTCTGCTGTTGTTCTTGAAGGTGTGCTTGCGTTTTGGTTATTTGTTGCTGCTGCTGGAGTTAGTAGTGATGGCTGAGTTGATGCTGGTTGCTTCCCTCTCTTTGATGATCAATGATGATTGAGTTTTCTTTGTTGTTTGCTGTTCGGTTGTTGATCCCTACCTGGATGATACTTTGTGCTTGATCTTTATCTGCTGTTGCAGCTGTTGGTTCTTTCTTCTGAAGGTGCTGCTAGTTGCTTGCATTTAGGCTTCCTGTTCCTGTTTTCTGCTGATGCTGCTGCTGGTTTTCCTTATCTGTGGATGACATGCTGTTGGGTATCTTGGAAGCTTCTGCTGCTGTCTATCTGCTGCTGCTGGTTTTGGTTATGATGATTGAGATGATGTTGGTTGCTTCCCTCTCTCCGGTGATCAGTGATGGTTGTGATCTTCTTTGCTGTTCGGTTGGTTTCTATCCTTCATTCTGGTTGCAACTTTGGTTCTTTTGCCATGGAATGATTGTTGCTGGTTTGGGGCAGATAAGCCTGATCTTCTTTATTTGATTGATATTGCTCTGATCCATGGTCTACTCTATGGTTGGTTGCTTTGTTACGGTCTGCAGATCTCTCTGTCTTTTTTCTGTCATGGATGTCAAGGCAACTTTATCTCTGTTCTGTTGTGTTGATCCTGGTGTGAAGGATGCAGGTGGCCTGCTGACATGGTGTGGGTTCCCGCTTCAAAGAGGCCAACATCTTCCTGGTTTTTCTTCTAGTTATAGCAAGCTGAAGTGGAGCTGCGGTTCTGAAGCTCCCTTTATCTTTGTCTTGGTTTTCCTGGAATGTTGCTGCTGGTTTGCTGTTGTCTTGTTTTTTCTCTATTTGTTGGTGGCCCTCTTCTGCTGGAGTAGTTCTTTGGCTTAGCATTTGGTTGATGTTGCTGTGGCCATGAGCTGTTTTAGAGCTGCTGATATTTTTTCTGCTGACATGTTGAGATGCTGAACTCTCTGGATTTGCTGATCTCTTTGTTATTGCTAGTTGCAGCTGGTTTGGAGTTTTTTATCTTGGCTTGAATGGTAGAATTTATCCTGCGGGAGTGGCATAATTCTTTCAAGCTGGGCTTCTATGCTTCTTTTTCTAGCTGGAGTGATGGATTCTCTCTCGATGCTTTGTCCTTGATGGTGGATGGTTGATTTTTCTGGCTTCTTTTGGCTGTGGTTTCACGAAGGCTTAGCCTTTATTTTGATGTAAAGATAGATAGATATTTCTTTAGTCTCCTCTTCTATTGTGAGCTTATTGTCTATCATCTCTTGATGTAAAGATAGATAGATATTTCTTTCTTTTTGTGTTGGTTCCACTTTGGAATCAACAAAGTTTTGTACAGACACAAAAGAAAAAATGAAAAAAAGCAACAAGAGTTTTGGCCGACCAAAAAAAATGTTCAACTAATAGAAATAATTGATTATCATTTATTATTTGTAGAATCTGGATCCTATAAATTGTAAGTAATGACTTGTGACTTTAAGGTCCACCTTGATAGGGGGAGTCAAAAGTGGGGGTTGTTACAAAAGAAGAGTGGGAAAAGGAAACCAATACAAGGATAGAGAATAAGAGGACACATCAAATGTGGGGGTTGTTATGGAAGAAGAGTGGGAAAGGAAGCCAATACAAGGATAGAGAAGAAGAGGACAATAGACAAGAGGTTGTAAATAGAATAAAAAGGAGAGAAATAATTGAGAAAACATAAGGATGGTGATAAGGAGAAGATGTAAAATGGGATAAAAAGAGTAGGAGGTGGTGGTGGAATAGAAGGAAAAGGAGTGCATGGAGGGGAGGCAAAACAAGAGAAAAAGGAGTATGACAAAAAGAGGAGGTGAAACTAGAGGAAGAGGAGGTGGAGTAGGAGGAAGAATAAGAAATGGACTATGGTGAAATGGTGGTGGAAATTTGAGGAGGAGATGATAGTAGAGTGATGGAGGATGAGAATATTTTGTTGATTTAGCTTCAATTAATGGGATTGTTATATTGTATAAAATAATAATTTAGGTGATAAGATGGTCTTCATACAAAAACTATGACCAATATAAGAAAATATATATTTCTTGTCCGAATTTACAATACTATTGGTCGATTTAGATTATTTTGAGTTGATATAATTCAGTGAATATATTAAACTTCAACATGCATGCATATGTTTATGGGTAAGGATGTTTTGATCTTAAAACAACAAAAATAAATGGATACAATGATAGAGGGAAACATGGGTACAAGGAAATATAGAAACATGTATATCTCCAAAATATGTAGCATGCAAGAAGAAATTATGCGATCTTCTAATTTGTAGAGATTTCATTGTATTTTTCATTAAAGATTTAATATTATCATGTTCTCAATCACTTACAGGAATAGTAAAGAAGAAGTACTAGCTGATATCTTGTTATGTACATTGTTTCTTATAAGAAGACAACAATTTGTATTAAAACATCTAAATCTTGCACTAGCATGAAAGAAACGCAAAGAATTGTGACCAAATGGGAACATAAGAACAATTAGATAAAAAATTCAATACAAAAATAAAAGTAAAATGAGAAAATATTAAAAAGGTATTTCGACATGAGTAAAAAATTTACATCCATATGTTATTCTAAAAATTTGTATCGAGTACCAAAAAACCCATATTTTGATAGGTTTCCTGACAACCATTTATATAAATTGTTCTTGAATATGAATCCAAATAGAAATTACACGCACTTTAACCAACATTTTCTGCATAGTGCTTCATGTCTAGTTAATAAGTTTCTAGAAAATGTGTATAATAAATTCTTATCACATGAAAATAGTGGATACATCTTATACATAAGATAGAAAACATACAATATTGAAACATATTTTTATTCACATTATAAGAATGATGATGATGATGACAAGGAAGAGTAAATTTCAATGAGGTTATGGTTCATACAATATTCACCAAATTCCTTTATTAAAAATGAAGAGAAAATAGTGCATATTTGTTGGGTTTTGTGGAGGATATAGGTGCAACGGAAGCAATTTTTTTTCTCCACATACTCTACTCGAGGATCTTGTTGACAATAATGTATTTGGAAAGAAGGGACATTGATATACCTTGTCGTAGAGAAGGTCAGATGATGACCCTTAGCTCTGTGATGTGCGTCACTTCTAGCATGGATAGACGATCCTCATCCACCCTCTTAATGAAGGCAACTTCATCCACATGGATGGACTGGAACTACATGTCATGCTTTGTAAGCCAGCGGGAAGGAATAGCCTTCTACTCGATGACGTGCTAGTGTCGATTACTCTCTTTCTCTCTTGGTTGGGGATGATGATGGCTAGGGTTCACATACAAGGGAGTAATGTCAACGTGAGCCAATTAGCGTTAACCAAAAGTCATCTGTGATGCCCCTATTAATAGCTGAGAAAGGAAGAAGGGTTTCCCGAACCCTTAGTAAAATAACAGGCTACAACTGTAATTGAAACAAGTCGCTTGTGGACTATTAAAAGGATATTCTAGAATCAATTAAATAATGCAATTAATCATATTAATTGATTAACTAATTTTCATTATCCATCTCTAGTTAATCGCATTAGATCAACCATCAGACTTAAAAATAGAATCTAATTAATTGCTTTAAATACTTTAACCAATTAAATCATATTATATTCTAATATTATTAGAGCAAATTACCTAAATGTTTTATTAATCATTTTGATTCTGAACATCTCCAATCAGATCCACAATTATACTCCTATTTCAATAACATCATACTTGTGTGACACAATAGGCTCCACATTACGTTGGTAGTGATATTAATAATCATATTATGATTTCACAAGCAATGATTGGTATCTAGCAAAAGTTAATTGCTACCGAAGTAATTGGAGAAGTTGAAGAACTACTTAACCTATCATTTGTGACTGGTGATACAACGATTGTATAGTTCCTTTGTATCTAATACCCGGATTGAAATCGAGGCATGGAACTGTAATCGTCTTCAACACTCAATCCATGTTCCTTGAACTAAAGCAGTATGTCTGAGATATGTGTAAGCTCAATATCACATATTGACTCACATCAGTATTATCATGCATTTCTCAGTCTCTCTTATCAAGTGGCTAAGATATCGAACTTCTATTGGAGGGACAAATCCCATCTACATCACTCACAACCATCCCCATCTGTCACAATGAACCCGAGATTCACCTTTATGGCAACCCTTATTCAGGATCACAATGGATGATGTCAAAGTACACTAAACGACATGTGATGAATGTAGTGATTTCATGTCTAAGAAGCACAATCACCACCATCACTATGAGAGATGACTCTGACTACCATTCATGGTTCCTTGTGTCTCTCTCAAGGTGGGTCTGTCTGATACACTATTCTCTAACAAATATCTATGTGCTTGGTTTGATATCACATATCATGACTAACGAGATTTTGTCACTCTAGTCTTAAGTGTTATTGTTTTCTATCAACCTTCCACAATAAAATCTCACTAGGGACACAAAAAGAATGCATATACTCTTGACATCTACATGATCTCATTGTTCAGGTCCTCAACCCGAAGACATATGTCATTGAGTAATATCATTCTTTAGATATTTGTTATGTTACATCATTATCTCATAACGAAATTCCAAAATAAATTTGAAGATTGCCTTTTGATACACATCGAAGTGCACACCAATTCACTAAGATAATTATACTTGAGTTTAACCTTTTTTAACTTTCCAATTAAGGCTTAGTATAGAAAGGTTGATCCCATAGGACAATGTTTTTAAGATTATTTCCTTTATCCCGATTGAGTTTTGAACTTTATTTATTTTTGGATTTTTTGAATATATGGAAAAGAAAGTAAGTTCCTATTTGGGGTTTGACTGATTACACTAGAACATGAATTAAAGTGCAAATGAATAAAAATATTACGCTAATGACAATGAAAAGAAGAGATTATGCTAAGGCAAGAAATAAAAAAGATTGTTATAAAAGAAAGATTATCTAAGATAAGAAGTAAGGTGCCAGTAATAAAAAGAGAGAGATGGAAAATAAACATTGAAATAAATGAATGAATCAGATGAGAAAAGTATCAAGGCTTAGGGGTTACACCACCTTAGCCAAAGTGAAAAAAAGATCGAAGTAGTATACGACAAGCAAGATAGAAGTAGGTATGTGAATCATTCGTAAATAAAACCCAAGAGACAAACTCTGCATGAATCCATTTGTCCTGACGTTCACACATCCTAGTCCTTCATTCTAAACGAGATTTTCCTCCAGTCACATCCAAATACCTATGTAAACAGTTTAGGCATTCTAAATCCTGGTTTCCATAGTCACAACTGCTGAGATTAACTCACGATGAAAATGATCAATTGCTTCATTTAAATCGACTATTTCTAAATTGAAAACCGTCAATATAAAAAGTCATGTAAAACTCAATCTGATCAACACATGGCGAAGGGGCTACTCCCCTCGCCTCAATAAATGAACTACTCACTAGACATGGTGAGGAATGTATAAACAAGGGAAACAAGGTAGAAATCCATAGACCAAAGGGACAAAATCTCCAAAGAGACCATTGTTGGTGACAATAAAATGGGTTTCTCTCTTAACCCCCCATTCCAAGAGAAAGAACTAGAAGAATAGAATGAGAAACAAGATGGAATCCAGATCTAGTATGAAGAACATAATATTTATTATAGAATTGAAAGGTTACAACTATGAATTGAAAGTCATAGTTTCAAAATGTAAATGTGAGTGCAAAACTGAGGGCCCCTTAATTCATGGAGTCCCCCCTCCTTTTATAGGGGAAGGAGGGTCAGAAACCTTGAAAGGAGGTCAGAAACAATTGGAATGGTGGATTGTGAAATGTGCTACTCACGAGCTGTGAAATGGTCCTCTCTCTATCTGAGACACTTGTTTTGCTGGTGATGTGGCATGGCCTGAGGGGAAGCAGATCGAAACCCTACATGAGAGGTGGTAGCACCCTTTGATTGGAATACTTTGCCTCAAAGAAACATTTGAGCCGAATGTTTGGGTGCATGATGCCCATCTAGCTCTGCTACATGCGTTATTCACCTTCGAAACCCTAAGGTATGAGCGTGACCTAGGTGATTGACCTAGACTGGTCGTAAGATGGCTGTCTAGGATAGCTTGGGTGCTTAGCTAGTGAAATGAGACAATCATCTCTCTAGCTTGGGACGCTCGTCTGGAATATCAAGATTGCATGGTTAGCTAATGACCAAATGGTCGTCTGGCTCTAAGGTTGGAATTTATTAGAGCTGAGCCGACTATGTGGTTTTGCGAGATGGTCATCTTGTGAGTTCAGTGGGTCAGAATTTGCTTTGAAGGAAAAACCTAAAAAAATAACAAAAAGATGAATATTTGTACAATAAATCCAAAAGTGGGTAAATTGCAAATTATCCTAGAAATGACTGGAAAAGAGGTAATTTCTAATTAAACACACTATGAAAATTAAGTAAAAAAATAGATGAATATGCATTCATCAAAATATCCCAAAATTGAGTCTTTGCTCGTCCCAAGCACATAAAATTACAAATACATCCAATTTATACTCACAACACGTCATTCCTCACCCTTGTATCATCACTTTATTCTTACCTCCAATTTTTGGTCAAGCAACCTTATCTCCTAAAACACAAAACATGAAGGTCTAATATTATCTGTTAGAACAATTTTCATATCTAGTTTCTAAATCAAGATTTTGTAGAAAAATAGGCTTCATCTTACTTTTGGTTTAGCACTATTATTTTTCTCTTTTTGTGAGTTGTTTCACAAGAATATGAAGAAGGGGAGTGTGAGGAAAGATAGTGATCCCTCCTCAATTTGACTGGGGATGTATTTAGCTCATGGAGTTGTGGCTACATTAGTCACATTTTTTTCTAGTGATCTTTTGGCATCTTTTGATGGTATGCCCCTTTGTGGGGTATGGAATTTTTGATTTGGCGACATGCCACCCCAAACTTGATTTTTGTCCGAAGGTGATTATTTGATTCTCTTTTTTTAGAAGGAAAATAAGGGGGAAAGAAAGAGGTGTCCTTGTGCTTATAACTTCAACCTTTTTTTTTTTCTGAAAGTGTCATTGCATTAGATAGAGTATTCCTATTAATCTCATTATATGAGATTTATATCAAGTTAATCCATAGCTTAAAATAGAGAAAAACTGTGTTTGATTTTGATTGATTCCACACTACTTGCCAAGTTTTCCTAAGGAGTGATGTTATTTTGGGGTCCTAGGTGACACGGTGGTTTCAAACATGGAAATTTTTATAATATTTTGCGAAAAAATTTTAGTAAATTCCAACAACAATGATAAATGTCTACTCAACTTGGCTGACTAGATAAGGGACTTTTTGCAAGATAAGAAAAACAAAAGTATGGCCGATTAGATAAAGGCCATGAACAAAGAAACTACATGCAAAAAAATAAAAGGAAAAAATTAATGCGAAAAGAGAAAAGATAAGGGGGTGGAATAGAAACATACCACCCACCTCCACCGCAGACTTAGATTTTTGCTCATCCTGAGAAAAACCTAAATCGGAGATGGGGGGAAGAAGATCATGGAGGTGGTTGGTAATAAGGTGATGGAGGAGCGGAGGAGGAGGCAAGGTTTAAGTATGGACTTAATTGACTTCCTTGAAACCACTACATCATCTTTGATTGAGTGCCTGAAAGAGTATCCTGGATTTCTTGGCGTACATCCATATATCAAGGACAACAATTATGGTCAGGCTGAATATTTCCCATGGTTTGAGATGTGATAAGGAATAGTTATGGGGATTAGTAATTGAGTAATGACAGTTTTAGGGATTTCATTTTGAGTGTGGATGCTCAATTATTCCACTATATTGTCCATTAATGTCAATTGGTAGTGGGTTTAAAGGATGGTGAGTGGAGAATCTATTAGTCATTGGTTGTGCTACCTGAATTGTGACTGGAGGTGAGGACTCATATGGAGTATGAAAACTATCATATATTGGTGCTGCAAAGGGAGAAGGGGGTGAGAATATAGATATGGGCTGTGGTGGGGGGACAAGTTCTGGAACAAGGGATTTTTGAGTGGTGATATTGGTCTCTACCATTATGGGGACAGTGGGAGGGGGAAGGTCCTTCTGAATAGGGTTGACCGGGGCAACTTAGCCTTGAATAGTAACTTCCTTGTCCACTAGAGAGATACTTGATTTGGACATAGGTGGACATTCAGATTTCAAGAAGCATTATTACATATGATTGAACTGGCCCATATATTCAAGGAAATAAACTTCTTCCTCTTGGGTATACTTCATGCTACCCCCATAATCCTAGAAATTAATGAATTTGTTCCCAGTGATAGTATGAGAAGTCCTTCCTCAACATTAATGAGGGCCCTAGCTGTGGTGAGGAATGGGCTACCAAAGATGAGAGGATAGAGACAATCTTCTTTTATACCAAGTACCACAAAATCACATGGGATGTAAAAATTTCCGACATTGACCAACACATCATCAATAATGCCCAGTGGCTTGGTAATAGAAGATTCTGCTAGTTGAATGTGCATCAGAGTGGGTCTACCATTTGTGAGACCAAGCCTCCTACACATGGTCAGAGGAATGATGGATATGCTAACTCCAAGATGATATAACCCAGAATGGCTGGTGGAATCTCTGATAGAATAAGTGATCCCAAAGGATCCTGGGTCCTTGTGCTTCTTGGGCATTTTACTGTGGTTGATGTCAGAAGTAGTTCATGTCAGTTTTACCATTTCAGATTCTCTAGTCATGCGCTTACAGTTTAGAAGAGATTTGAAGAATTTTTTCCATTTAGGTAGGTATTTCATGGCATCCATAAGTGGAATGTTGACACATAACTTCCTCATGATATCCTTGAACTTGTTGAATGTAGAATCCAACTAGGTCTTATTCAGTCGACTAACAGAGGGTATGTGTGGCTTATACATAGGAACCTCATCATGTGGAGCGAATTCTACCAGAGGTGGAGGAACAACTACCTCATCATCTTCCCCTTGGTCAAAATCTATGAGAAGAGAACCTTCCCTTTATTGTGTGGTAAGACCGGATCTGGTGGTAACCACCTTAAGTTGTTCTATCTATTTAGGATTGGGTTCAAGTTGGCTAGCAAAGGTGCCGGTTGGGGGTTTCTGCTAGGTGAAGAATTGGGCTAATTGAGTGTCAGTTGCTTATTGATGAGCTTGTTGGGAAAGAAGAATTTGATTTATTGAAATGATGCATTGTTCCAGAGCATCTATAATGTTACTATTGGAAAGAGGGGTAGGGGCATTTTGTTGAGGTGGTGGATGGTTCACGTTTTAGTATTGCTACCCTTGATGGGGACATGATTTTGGAAATTCCCCCTATAATTTCTTCAATTCCCAAAATTCCTTTGATTGTTGTTGGGAAAGCCTGGATGGGGATGGTAATTGGCTTGAGGATTAGGGGGTCTTGGTTGAGGGGCGAATTGGGATGCATTTTCAACATGTGATGGGTTCCTGTATTGAAATCTAGGGTGATTTCTGATTTTTTTGGGATTGTAATATGCTTGTCCCGTGATGCTATGAATGTAGTTGAGATTCTTCCTTTGATCTCCTTCTGGATGCATAGAGGTGTTCTAAAGGTATTGGCATTGAAGGGTTCATGATCATACCCTCAACAAATCCTACATAGAGATTCTATAGGTTTCACATGTTGAGGTTTCCTCGCTCTAGGCGATCCTATTTTAAGGAAATCGGCTTAAGGGCCTCAACAATGTTTTTTATGTCAGGGTCTCCCTCAACCATTGCTACTTTGAGGACCCCATTATCTTAGTGAATTGGTGTGTAAACATGGCTAAGTTCTGTAAAACTCAATCTGATCAACACATGGCTAAGGAGCTACTCCCCTTGCCTCAGTAAAGGAACTACTCACTAGCCATGGTGAGGAATGGAGAAACAAGGGAAATAAGGTAGAAATCCATAGATCAAAGGGACAAAATCTCAAAAAAGACCAATGTTGGTGACAATTAAATGGCTTTCTCTCTTAATCCCCCACTCCAAGAGAAAGAACTAGAAGAATAGAATGAGAAACAAGACAAAATCAAGATCCAACATGAATAACATAATTGTTATTACAAAATTGAATGATTACATCAATGAATTGGAAGATAGAGTTTCAAAATTAAAATGTGAGTACAATACTGAGGACCCCTTTGTTAGTAGAGCCCCCCTCCTTTTATGAGAGAACGAGGGGTGGAAACCCTAAAAGGTGCTGCTCGCAAGCTGCAAAATGGCTATCTCACTAGCGGATATGACCATTTGGCTGGTGAAGTGACATGACTCGAGGGGAAGTAGATCGAAACCCTACTTGAGAGGTGGAGAAGTATTTTGAATGGAATACTTAGCCTCAAAGAAATGTCTGAGCCAAAAATTGAGGTGTAGGACTCATGTCTCGCATTGCTGCGTGCGTTATTTGCTTTAAAAAATCTATGGTCTAAGCGTGGCATGGGTAATTGACCTACAGTGGTCGTGAGATGGCCGTCTAGACTAGCTTGGGTGCTCCCCTGGTGAAATGAGTCGATCATCTCGCTGGCTAGAGATGCCCGTTTGAATATTAAGATTACATGTTGAGCCAAAGACCAAATGGTCATCTAGATCTGAGGTTGGAATTTCTTAAAGCTAAGCCAACCATCTAGTGCTACAAGAGAATCGTCTCGTGAGTTCAGGGGGTCAAAATTTTCATTGTAGGAAAAACCTACAAAAAGTGATGGAAAAGATGCATATTTATATAATAAATCGAAAAGTGGGTAAATTGTGAATTGTGCTAGAAATTACTAGAAAATATATAAGTTCTAATGACAAGACTATGAAAACTAAGAAAAAAGATAGATGAATATGCAGTCCAGTGACCTTCACCAGATCTGACTAATATCTTCTCATCATGCTCAAAGCATACGAGACATCTGGATGACTACATAACATTGTGTACATGATATATCCAATTGTAGAAGCATATGCAATCTTACTCATCCATTCCCTTTCTTTACAGGAATTGGGACATTGAGCTCTAGAAATAAAAACACCATGAGACATGGGAAGGTTGCCTCTCTTCGAGTTATCCATGTTGAACATCTTCAACACTTTATCAATGTATGAGATTTGATTTTGTCCAAGAATACGTCTAGATCTATCTGTATAGATATTAATTACTAGTATGTAGGATGCTTATCCTAAGTATTTCATAGAGAATGTATTTCCCAGCCATGTCCCTTCTGTCAGTAAAGTAGAAATGTCATTCCCCATCAACAATATGGAATCCACAAACAATATGAGGTATACAATCATGCTCGCACTAATCTTCTTGTAAATACATGGTTCATCTTCATTTTAACTAAAGCCAAACTCTTTGACTATTTCGTCAAACCAATGATTCCGGCTCTGAGATGCTTGCTTCAATCCATAGATTGACCTTTGTAGCTTACAAACTTTATTTGCATCCTTTGGATTTATAAAACCATCAGGTTGTGTCATGTACACATCCTTAAGAATATTCCCTTTAAGTTATGTAGTTTTAACATCCATCTACTGAATCTCATAGTCATGGTAAGCTTCAATGGTAAGCATGATCCTGATGGACTTAACCATGACCACTGGAGAAAAGGTTTCATCATAGTCAACACCTTGAACTTATTTGAAACCCTTTGCGACCAATTGACATGTGTAAGTCTGTACATTACCATCCATGTTGCTCTTCTTCTTGAAGACCCACTTGCACCCTATGGGTTTTACCCCTTCAGGTGGATCCACCAAGGTCCATACCTTATTGGTGTACATGGATTCAATCTCGGATCTCATGGTCTCAAGCCATTTCTCGGACTCTGGTCCCTTAACAACTTCTATATAGGCAGTTGGCCCATCATCAATGACTGAATCATCACCTTCTTGAGTCAGTATATAACCAAATCTATCTAGCTCACGGTGTCCTAATAGATCTGTGAGGTTCCAGTGTCATACGAGGAATTTTGGATTCCACAATGGCTTGTGAATCTCTATATTCCTCCTGTGCCTATATAGGTTCTATGTTTTCTTTTTGGACTCGAACTTCTTCGAGTTCTAGTTTCATCCCATTGATTTCTTTGAAAATGAATTCCTTTTCAAGGAATGCAACATCCATAGAAACAAACACTTTGTTATCAGTTGGGTTGTATAAGTAGTACCCCTTGGTTTCCTTGAGATAACCAATAAAATAACAACTATATGATCTAGGTCTAAGTTTTTCAGGAAGCATTTTCTTGACATTAGCTTCACATCCCCAAATCTTAATAAAAGAAATTTTGAGATGCTTCCCAGTCCACATCTCATATGGTGTCTTTTGAGCCGATTTGGACGGTACACAATTAAGTATGAATGATGCGTTTTCGAGAGCATAACCCTAGAACAAATTTGGAAGATAAAAAAAATCATCATTGATCGCACCATATCTAGCAATGTTCTATAACATCTTTCTGATACACCATTATGTTGTGGCGTTCCAGGTGGAGTCTATTATAATAGAATACCACAGGCTCACAGATGGTGCTCAAACTTTTGTCTTACATATTCTTCACCTCATTCAGAATGAAGTTCCTTTATACTTTAACCAAGGTTTTTATATAATTCATTCATGAAGTCCTTGTACTTTTAAAGAGTTTCTCACTTATGTTTCATCAAGTAAACAGAACCATACCTACTAAAGTCATCATTAAAGGTAATAAAGTATTGGTAACCACCTCTAACATTTGTTCTAAAAGGGCCACATACATTAGTATGTACGAGTCCTAATAGATCACTAGCCCTCTCACTGTTACCAATGAAGGGAGGCTTGGTCATCTTGCCCAAAAAATAAGACTCACATGTCTCTATTGATTCAAAATAAAAAGAGTCTAGATATATCTTTATGGAGTCTAGATATGTGTTTCTCATTGATGTACCCTAGATGACAATGGCAAAGCTATGTTTTCTTTCTAGTTATTGAGTTTTAACTTTTTAGTATTTATGTTATAAATATTTTTCTCAAGATCTAATAAATGAAGACCATAAGACATCGGGGAGCTTCCATAAAATATTGCATCTTTTGAAATAGAACATTGACCATTCTTGATATAAATTGATATCCATCAGTATCCATACTGTAAGGACCCTGACCTGAGTTTGGGGTAACCCTCTTTGATTTTCCTTAATCATATTCTGAGAACCTTGCTCTAATCTTTTATATGTAATTAGGGCTTGTGGAGATCTTAAGTTTCAAGTTTGAGCTTGTTTGGATGAAGTTTGTGCTTTCTGTGCTGGTTTTGGTGCAAATTTCAATTAACCCAATGTATGGGGTTGGTGAGGAATTTGCAACCTCTAGAGTGTTCCCTCTCTTTCTTGACATCATCTAGAGGATAGAGAAAGGAGGGTGCCTAGTTTGAGAATTGGTTGAGGAGTATCACCATAAGTGGTGATTAGGGTTAATATGGGTGTTGAGTGCCTTGACCATGTGTGTTGGATGTGTTGTCTCGACCTTGGGTCGCAACCTAGGTAGGTTTTGGAGGTTGTCACAGTCGAGACACCTCCTCTAGGTGTTTTTTTCATGAAGTAGGTAGTCTAGGGTGGTCTTGGGTTGAGGTGGTTGACCTAGATTGGGTTGTCTCGACCTAGGGTTTGTAAAGGTGCTTTGTCTTGACCAAGAGCAGATGGTGATAGGTGGTGTCACGACCATGGATGGATCAACCTAGGAGGGTCGTGACTGTGACCATGTACAAATTCCATGGTGGTCGAAACACTACCTAGAGTGTATCACCATATCTTTCATGTCATGTTTAAGTGGTTGCATGTTGGTCTTTTGTGAGGACAAGTGTCCCTTGGGTCCCTTAGTATGTTGACACCTCACCCTTTTCTCTCTCTCTCATCCTTCATCTATATAACCCCTTAACTTTCCTTGTTTGCAACCCTTACAGCGATATATCTTCTTCCTCCTTCTTTTCTTATTCTTGGAGCTTGGTGGAGCAAGGAGGTTTGTCCTTGGTGCTTGGGGGTGGTAGTGATCTGAGCTCATCTTCTGCCCTTGGTAATTGTTTCTATTCTAAGTTGATGTTTCTTTTGATCTCCTACCTACATATTCCATTCTTTTCTCGGCCCTAGACCATGGTTCTTCCGTGATGGTCGTTTTGGGAGAAGAACTCCTCATCACAAGGGTCATAGACCATTTTTAACAAGGTAGACCCATGTGTGAAGATGATTTCTCCTCTCTTTCTCCCTTTCTCTTTTGGTTTGGCGAAGAGCTTGTTTGCTCTTTACTTGGGCTAGATTTGACCTTGACATCTTCTTCTTCTTGAGGTGCTCTTGTGGCTGAGAGTGGAGCATTTGGTGAAGCATCTTCAACCCTTAGATCGTGTGCTTGGAGCCCTTAATCTTAGAGTTTGTAGGTCTTGGTGGTGATCATCATAAGGCGGGTTATATAACACTAAACCTACTCTATTATTGCACTTCTTTATGCATTTTATGACTATTTTCTTTTTCTAATTGCTTCCCCATTATGCTTGTGTTTACTAGTAACCTTTAGAGCTTGTTTGGTTGATATACCTTGCTTGGTTTGGAAGAAATCCGAAATGCTAATCTATGTGCACCTGATTTAGTAGATGATGAGTTAGGGAGGTTCTTCTCTAAGTTTTCCCTTGATTTTACTCCCATGCATGGTGTTCATATACCTAGGAGTTGGATAGATTTTAGGTTCGGTCTTGGTTACCTTGAGCATGCTTTTCCCTTCCTTGGAAGAGGATGTTCCTTGGTAGTTTCTTAACCTATGCTTTAGGGTTTGGTGATCGATTGCTTGAAGTTTTCCTTCATGGTAACATTGGTATTTTCCTTGGTTTCAGTTCTGGTTTGAGGCCTATATGTTGCATTTTAGTGTGGCCATGACACTTCCCTCATGGTGGTTGTGACCGTGATATATTTTCTTTGAGATGCTCCTTTGAAGTTGTGTTTGACCTAGTTATGGCAGGTCAAGTCTTTTGGTGCTAAGTGGCCTTATTACCCCCATTGTTGGTGTCTTGTTCCCATCTTGTTTGGGTTGTGACGCTCCCTAGAGTGTAGGGTCGTGACGATGATGGTCTTGGGTCACGACATGGGTGGAGGTCAAGTGACCCTTGAGATCGAGACAAGTTTGGTCGAGACACCTTTGGTTGAGATGCCTTGTGAAACCCTAACCCTAGGTGTCACAGGCGCAACATGACCTAGAGGGTGGAGGTCGAGACATGTAGGTGGATGGGTGAGATACATGAGTGTTACGGTCATGACATGGACCATGTTGGGTGGTTGTGACCTATGTGGTTATGTGGTCAACATAGGGTGATGGTAGGTGGACGAGAAGCACATGTTAACACTTAATGATATTCACATATGAGTGATACATAAGCTGTAAATATATTGGAATGTTATCTAATCAACTCTAATGATGCTTCCTAATCCTTATACACTCCAAGATGATGGAGGGTGATGGTTTAACCTAGCCTTGTAAAATCCAATCGGCTAACAGGAAACCCCAACCCTAATAATGAACAATGGTCTTGCTTATTTCTCTCTCATGTAATGGTTATGATGTGATGTTGTTATCTCTATTGTTTATGAACTTCTAACCATGCAGATGTTATGAGCTTGGTAATCATAGCTAGTACAATCTATGGTAAGTATAATACGACATAGGATGAATATGCCCTTGTAAGGAATGTTGAGGCACTTGTGATTGTGATACATGAATAATGTGAATGGGTTCTATGACTTGGCAGTGACTTGTTACATAAAATGATATGTCTTTTCCCAATTACGAGTTGGGGGATTGGTATCCCCTGATTTGTGGCCTTGTTGATGATGTGGTGAATGATATTAATACAAGTATCATGTGATGACAGTGTGACAAGCTCACACCATGTACATTTAAATCTTATGGAAGTGAATCATGTCCTTATCTTTGTAGAGATTGATATGATTTAAGACATTATAACTTGATTGATTTTAAAAGACATTTAAACAGACTTAACTAATCAAGTGGAACCTAATCGTGTAGTTCTGCCTTGTGCCATAGATCCATCTCAGTGTCAACACTTGATGGATGGTGAAATGGGATTTCCCTTCTAGGATGTCTGGAGTCATATCTATTGAGTATATGCATTCACATGAATGGTTGTGGGCCATACCCCGTAGGAGTGTGGTTGCGGGTTGTAGCTCAGTGATATGTTGCTCATATGGTTTCACAGGATTGGTTTCATGCCATACCCTAGCAGGAGTGTGGCTGTGGGTCGTAGATCAGTTTCACTAGCACCGTGACTTGTACCAAGGTGGGCTACAATTTCACTATTTGACTATATGTCACAGGTTGCAGTTGACTGGTATGTCTCTGCTATGTACTCATGTACTAACCATCAAGTTTGGTGAGGTCATAGATTCCAGCTCTTCCATAGACCTTGTATGGCACCGATTTCGACTTAGCAGTGGTCGGTTGGATTTGGGTGGTATGACTCAAACCCTCGGGGCAAAACAAAATATGTAATCAATTGTGTAGTGTACTTTCTTAGGATCAAATACAAAAACATTGGATGAGGCATCACTTTCTTTTGTATAATATAGTTGGTAGTGAATATACATGTTCTTCGTATTCCTTTTATGATGATAAGACGTTCCACAATCCAATTGCAATTGCTTATGTTGATTAGGAATGGTTATCTGCTCATTGTAATTGTAGCTTTACTTTTTTTTATTTACCTTATCTGTGCTATTAATAGTGTTGGTGGAGAGTTTTATCTCCCGCTGAGATTTAGAATCTCACCTCGTGAGTTTCCCACATCTTTTAGGTGGATGTACACAAGGAGGTAGAGATCGTGTAGTGGAGGCTGAGCAGGATCAAGAAGGACAATAGCAGCTAAGGTTGGGAATGCTACTTGTTGTCTTTTTTCATTAGAGTCTTAGAATCATCCTTGTACACTCAAGTCTTAGGGGAGTAATGTATGTTCCTTGACGATGCAATCTATATGAGTTTTTGGTTTAAGCACCCTTGTTGTATAAAGTTGGATGTTGTACATGTTTATGTAAATGAATAGATATCACATGTGACAGGTGGTCTTCTATGGACATGTTGTAAATAATGATGATTGATGATATATAATTCAGCTGGAAAGTTTTTTACTCAGATGTAATAAGTTTGTTGATGTTGGTTCTTATTGCAATTGGTTTTAATTTTTAACGTTCTTCAGTAATCTGCTGTAGAGTTTTAAGTCCATTTTTAGTTTTGTTTTAATCTCATGGCTTGTGTTTGTGTGACAAAGGGTGTCACACATACAAGATACAAAAATAATGTTCCTACTTATGGAAGGTACGACATATCAATTCTTTAACTCTATTACTATCCCCGTGGGCAGAGACAAATTATAGGTTCCAACTGTAGAGACAACACTTGCTCCATTTGCAACATGCAGTTCAACCTCACCCTTTCATAAAGGCTTATGCAGTGACAACACTTGCTCCATTTGCAATCTGTAGTTCAGCCTCACCCTTTCGTAATGGCTTACTTCTTTTTAGATCTTGCATATTCGAGCATATGTGAGATCCACATACTGTATCCAATACCCAAGATAAAGAAGTAGACAAATTTATCTCAATAACATATATACTTGATGTGGAGATCTCTATCCCCTCCTTCTTCCTTAGTTCCTCCAGGTAGAGAGGGAAATTTTCCTTTCGATATCCAAGTTGGTGATAATGGTGACAATTGCTTCCCTTAGTCACCCCTCCCTTTGCTTTGAGTACAGAAGACTTGGATTTCTATCCGGCTTGAGAACTCTTCTTAGCTTTGCCTTTGCCCTTTGAATTCCCTTTTCTGGTGATCATCCTCACAGAGTTGGTCTTGTCTTTCTTCATTTGCACTTTAGCTATTCTCAACATGCCAAGCAATTCTGACAATGGCTTATCAAAATTGTTCATGTTATAGTTCATCACAAACTGGCAGTACGACTCTAGTAGGAACTGCTGAATCACATATGCGACCAACTCTTAACCCAAAGGAAATACCAATCTAGAAAGGTTCTCCACATACCCATTAAGTTTGAGCACATGGGGACCTACTGGATCTCCTTCTTCCATGTTGCACTTGAATAGTGCCTTGAAGACATCATATCTCTCCTGTCTTACCTGATCTTGGTACATGTTCTTGTTGGCTAAATTGACATTATTATAATCCCTTTGTTTTGATGATAACAAACATTTCATTCTTGTCGATCTAACGAGCTACTTGAGTGTTGCAGGAATAAGGTGGATGACAAAGTACTAGGGTATCTATATGCTTGAATGCTTGTAAATTTAATGAAATGTAATCAGTTGTAAACTTGTACAAGTATATAATGTACAAGTACTTAAGACATCATGTAAATCAAGCGTTAGATCTTTCCTAGCCAATCACTACACTTAGATAGGTCATCCCCTTCAACAGTGTCACCTATGCACACTCATACACATACTTAATGCCTTAAAGTGAAACATTGAAACAGGGTCAATCTCGGTCGACAAACTCCTCGACCGAGACACTCTCGGTCGACAAACTTCTCGACCGAGAATGACCCAAGTAGCCGTTAGACACAGCTGAGAAAGTAGTTGGCAGTTGGAGATGAACGTTGCTAACACTTGATCCAGAGAGCCTGTCGGTCGACAAAACTTCGACCGAGTAGGTGTCTCGGTCGACAATTCCTCGACCGAGGTGGACTCTGACAGCAACTGCAGAATTAATTAACTAGTCGTTGCTAATGCGCCTAACTAGTACCTAACGGCTAGTTAAGCACTTAGAACCCCCTAGAAAGTGTCTAGAACGTCCTTAAGCAACTTGTAGGCCATTCCTATAAATAGGACATGCCTTAGGACACCTAAACACAACTAATCTATACACTTGTGCTACACTTGAGCTTACATACTCACATTGGCAATCTGTTTGAGCAATAGAGCAATTCCAACATTGGCTATTCATTCCCATTGCTCCAACTTCGTGTCCTATAGGCTAGCATCTCCTATCCACAGCACTTACACTTCTACATACATTGGTTAGGAGATCAATACGCTTGATATAGGCAAATCAAGCCTTGTGCTTACAACAGTATTGTAATTTCTGTTTTTCCTTCTTGTTCCTTGTTATCTTGTGTATTCTCGTTGCTACTCCTAGGGTTGGAGGCTGCGGATTGGAGAAGGTTCTTCTCGGAGGAGAAGGTGGACTTCAAGCTACTTCAAGAAGGCTATCGCAACAGGAAGCTACTTCAAGAAGGCTATTGCAACGGGAAGCTACTTCAGGAGGAAGGCTGCTTCAAGGTTGGTGCAATTACTTCTAGGTGAAGGCTGCTTCAAGGTTGGTGCAATTACTTCTGGGTGAAGGCTTCTTGAAGGGTTTAGGGAGAGAATTGTAATTTTATGTAAAGTCCTTGCGAGGTAATAAAATTAAATTCTTTCCAAATCCCGGTTGGGTAAGCAACCGGGTAGTGGACTGACTACCTTAGTATTTGCTAAGGTAGGAACTACTCTAAATCCTTGTCCCCTTGTCCAATATTTTTGTGGTTGGTTGTTTGAGTTTAAATTATTTTAAAATATATTTAAAACCCTATTCACCCCCCCTCTAGTGGTTTTTTCAATTGGTATCAGAGCGGGCTTCAAGGAACCCTAACAAGGTCTTGAAGAAATGGGTGACGGGTTTCTCAACAACCTCAATCTTGAAGGGACACTTGTTGCTAGGCCTCCAGCGTTTGATGGAACAAACTACACATACTGGAAGAGAAGGATGCAATTCTACTTCCAAGGCATTAGTTGGGATCTATGGAGAATGGTGTCAACCCCATATGAGCTTCCTCAAATGGAATATGCAGCTTGGGACACCAATACGGTAAAATCAGCTCAAATGAATGCAAAGGCTGTAAGTATTCTTTATTGTTCAATTTCAGTAGGAGAATTTAATAGAATATCAAATTGTGAAACAGCCTATGAAATATGGCATAGACTTTCTATAACTTATGAAGGGACGGTTCAAGTTAAGAATTCAAAAGTTAGTATGCTTAAACAAAAGTTTGAACATTTCTGTATGGATCCAAATGAATCTATTAGTGAAATGTATGCAAAATTCTCTTCTATTGTAAATGGTTTAAATGCTTTAGGTAAAGTTGTTCTTGAGGAAGATCAGGTATCAAAGATTCTTAGATCACTTCCTCCCAAGTACAAGCCCAAGGTGACGGCCATTGAAGACGCAAATGACCTCACCCGACTAAAGATGGAACAACTCATTGGCAACCTAGAAGCTCATGAGGCAACGTTAGAAGAGGAAGAAAGAAGAGAACGTGAAACTCAACAAGGGAAAAAGAAGAACATTGCATTCAAAGCATCAACCAAGGACAATCATGACACAAGTGAAGATGATAGTGAAGAAGAAACTCTCATTGTAAATGGTAAGCAATATAAAAGTTTTAAAACTAATAAAACTCCTAGTGTTTCTTCTTCCAGGTGCTTTGAATGTGGCAAGAAGGGACACATGAAAGGTGATTGTCCAAAACTCAAGAAAGGGAAGAAAACATCTCACAAAAAGAAAGAAAAAGCATATAAAGCTGCATGGGATGATTCAAGTGATGATAGTGATGATGGAAAAGAAGAAGTAGAATGCCTCATTGCTACAACAAATGAAGAAGAAGAGGTAAGTCTTTTTGATCTACCAAAAGAAGATCTAATTGCTAGTCTTCAAGACACTCATGATAAATGTATTGAGTGCAAAAAGAAACTTAAGAAATCAAATAAAGTAAATGATGATTTAAACGTTAAACTTCTTGCTCTTGCATCTGAAAATGAAGATCTCAAAAAGGCAAATGAAGATTATGATCTTAAGTTAAAATCTGTAGAAGCTAATTGCAATCTTCTTTCCTTAGAAAAATTAAACTTGCAAACTCAAGTGAATGATCTTCAGAAACAACCTGTTCTATGTTCACACTTAGATTATGATGAGGTTGTCAAAGAAAGAAACTCTCTAGTATCTGATTTAGATCAAGTAAAGAAAGATATAAACAGGAAGATGGATGATATTGCTAAGTTACAAAGAAATATAAATGAGTTAAGAGGAAATGACATGCTTGAAAATATTCTGAAAATTTCCTCTAGTTATAATGGAAGAAGAGGATTAGGATATGATCCAAAGAGAAATAAACCCAAAAGAACATCCAAGACTAAGATTATGTTTGTACCTAGGAACACAATTCCTAGAAAGAAAAATGAAGTTGACTCTATTAGTTGTCATTATTGCATGCGTCTTGGACATTATTCATTTTCATGCCCATATAAGAAAAAGAATGATGATTTAGCTTGGATTCCTAAAACTTAGAAGCTTAAATTTAACTTTGAGATTTGACCTAAACTGATTCTTGATATAACAAATGTCATATCTCAACACAATCGAGCTCTAACTGGCATAATCTTATTCTACTTGGAATCAACAAATAGTTCTGAAGATAATACAAAAACTTGATCGGTCGAGAAATCTTCGACCGAGCAGTCAGTCGGTCGAGAAATCTTCGACCGAACATGTCACTGATTTCCAGTCTTCTGTAAACTTGCTGAATTTTTTTGTAATTGATCAAATTGCTATTTATTTGTGATTAATGATTGTATATATTTCGGAAATCATCCTTGGAAACTTATATGAGAATATTTTTCATCTATGTTATGAATCATATTTATCTTAGTCAAGAAAAATTACTATTTTCATGGTTTATTTTAAGTATTCCTTGACATATCTACATAGCAACCTTGTACTGAATTTCATGATTCTAATGTTCTATCATCATACCTATGTGTTCACCATTCATCTCTCTACATATAAAGATGTTGCTATGTTGCATTAAAAATAAGAATCTATGATGTGCATGGACTATATTATAACACATAAGATACAAATCTCTAAATTGGTATTTTAAGAATTTGAGATATTAATCTTGCTTTCAAGGGTATATATTTTCTTGAAGAAACACATGATTAATCTGATTACAAAAAGGAATATTTATTAAGGGACATCACTTATAATAGGTCTTTACTCAAAGTATTTCAAATTGATGCTTATTCAAGCTACCTGCAGAAATTATGTTTCATATGTGCAATTTGCAGATTTTGCCTCTTGGTTGAAATGCAATTTGACCAAGGGGCGCTATGGTCGTAGTCAAGGGCGACCTAAAATAAGCTTGAAAAAATGCTTATTTGTACATCTTTTTACTGAACTTAATCTTAGTATCTTGAATCAAAATGTGCTCATTACAAAACATAAAGCTCCAATAAAAGGTCAAAATCAAATCTTGTTTGTGACCTTAGAATCCTTAAATTGTCTTAATTATCAGATTAAGGGGGAGCTTACAAAAACTATTTTAATTATAAGAATAAGTAGCTTACAAAACTTTGTAAACATCATTTGAAGCTTGTTATGACCTTAGTATCCTTGAAAAGAAATTTTTGTTACAAAGAAATCTACATGACATATATCTTGTTCTTAATGGAAATCTCTAAACAAGTCTGGACTTAACATCCCGTGTATTTGGTTAGAGATATTTCTTATAAGCTTAAAGGATTCTCATTTCATTTCAAGGCTTAACATCCTTTGCAAATGAGTGAGAAATAAATTATGGCTAAATTTTACAATAATTGCTTTGCATTAATCCCTTGTTTTTAAATTGAATATTTCTTTAAGGAGGAGCATAGCATAAAATTAAGGGGGAGAAATATAAGTCATATAAAATGATATTATTGGATATCTTTTTGAAATGACAAAGGGCGAGAAATAATATAAAATCCAAATCAAAAACATAAATGAGTTTCATAATATCACGGCCAACATTCACTTGCAAAACAAGAATGGCTACAAAAGGTAAACTTCAGGTATGAAACTCACATGATTTATATTTCCTTATTTTATATTTAAGAAATGTTTGTCATCTTAAAAAAGGGGGAGATTGTTGGCTAAATTGACATTATTATAATCCCTTTGTTTTGATGATAACAAACATTTCATTCTTGTCGATCTAACGAGCTACTTGAGTGTTGCAGGAATAAGGTGGATGACAAAGTACTCATGTATCTATATGCTTGAATGCTTGTAAATTTAATGAAATGTAATCAGTTGTAAACTTGTACAAGTATATAATGTACAAGTACTTAAGACATCATGTAAATCAAGCGTTAGATCTTCCCTAGACAATCACTACACTTAGATAGGTCATCCCCTTCAACAGTGTCACCTATGCACACTCATACACATACTTAATGCCTTAAAGTGAAACATTGAAACAAGGTCAATCTCAGTCGACAAACTCCTCGACCGAGACACTCTCGGTCGACAAACTTCTTGACCGAGAATGACCCAAGTAGCCGTTAGACACAGCTGATAAAGTAGTTGGCAGTTGGAGATGAACGTTGCTAACACTTGATCCAGAGAGCCTGTCGGTCGACAAAACTTCGACCGAGTAGGTGTCTCGGTCGACAATTCCTCGACCGAGGTGGACTCTGACAGCAACTGTAGAATTAATTAACTAGCCGTTGGTAATGCACCTAACTAGTACCTAACGGCTAGTTAAGCATTTAGAACCCCCTAGAAAGTGTCTAGAACGTCCTTAAGCAACTTGTAGGCCATTCCTATAAATAGGACATGCCTTAGGACACCTAAACACAACTAATCTATACACTTGTGCTACACTTGATCTTACATACTCACATTGGCAATCTGTTTGAGCAATAGAGCAATTCCAACATTGGCTATTCATTCCCATTGCTCCAACTTCGTGTCCTATAGGCTAGCATCTCCTATCCACAACACTTACACTTCTACATACATTGGTTAGGAGATCAATACGCTTGATATAGGCAAATCAAGCCTTGTGCTTACAACGGTATTGTAATTTCTGTTTTTCCTTCTTGTTCCTTGTTATCTTGTGTATTCTCCTTGCTACTCCTAGGGTTGGAGGCTGCGGATTGGAGAAGGTTCTTCTCGGAGGAGAAGGTGGACTTCAAGCTACTTCAAGAAGGCTATCGCAACAGGAAGCTACTTCAAGAAGTCTATTGCAACGGGAAGCTACTTCAGGAGGAAGGCTGCTTCAAGGTTGGTGCAATTACTTCTAGGTGAAGGCTGCTTCAAGGTTGGTGCGATTACTTCTGGGTGAAGGCTGCTTGAAGGATTTAGGGAGAGAATTTTAATTTTATGTAAAGTCCTTGCGAGGTAATAAAATTAAATTCTTTCCAAATCCCGGTTGGGTAAGCAACCAGGTAGTGGACTGACTACCTTAGTATTTGCTAAGGTAGGAACCACTCTAAATCCTTGTCCCCTTGTCCAATATTTTTGTGGTTGGTTGTTTGAGTTTAAATTATTTTAAAATATCTTTAAAACCCTATTCACCCCCCCTCTAGTGGTTTTTTCAGTTCTTAGATGTGTTACCATCTCAATCACATCCATATTTTTATGTTGTCTCTACAACTCATAGTTCATTGAGCACAACATCAGGCATTTGACATCCACATCATCTTTAGAGTGCTTCTTATAAGCATCCCTATAAACCTTAGGGTGCATTGGGAGCAGGTTCATCTGGCTGTAGTGTTTCCAGGACATAGAGCTTGTGCTCTTGCGTGAGAACAATGCTCAGTGTCCTGAACCAATAATGGAAATTATTCCCATTCAACTTGTCCTTCTCAAGGACCGATTGGAAGGAAATTTTGTTATTTGTTTCCATTTGACTATACAAAAGAAATTTGCAATTTGTCAAACCATTCTTGATTTGGTTTGATTAAAATAAAATTTAATGATATTTAGTTAGGCCATTAAATAATTATCACTCCCACTATTTTTTTCAAATTGATAACCCTCACATATAAATTTTGAAGATTGCATCATACAACCTTCTAGTGAGCCAAGATCCATATTTCATCACATCATGAGTCAACTTTGGTTGATCATCCAAAACATGATTATTTAGGTAGGCAACATTTGCCAATTACATCATATGCAATTCTTGGATAAATGGTATGCACAACTCTTTTCCATATTCCATATCTATGCTTTTAGGTACTTAATCTTGTTAATATCACCTAGTTAAGCCTGACCCAATAGACAACACGATATAATATACAACCCACTTTGGCAGATCTACATATCTACCATCACACTTCCATGAGATGGACGACTCACCATGCTATGGCATAATCTATGCTTAGTCAATCAAGCTTTTCATGTGTGTTGCTTATGGAAAGCACTTAATACTTAATATTTTAGTTGATGGATTTTTTTATATATATACTCATACATATCCAAACACCACATACTTATAATATGTATCATATACATACTATATGCAATCCATAGACATGCAATCCACACACACAAAAGCATTGGTTATGGCTATACTACTATTATCCTTTGGAGACACAAAAGATTAATATCCACCTATGATATTTCACATCTCATGTAATGAAAACCTACGAATATGAACCTACATTTGATCAACATCAAGATGAACAACTTCATGGACACCCCTTGGTGTTGGACCTTTAGTTTGCCTCTCCATCGATGCTCCTTAGAGTTGGATCTTCAATTTGCATCTTCACTACAAGTATTCCAAACTAAAACTATCCCTTTCTCTATTACATGATATAAAAGGAAAACCTCAAGTTACATTTATGGGGAGTTCAGAGAGAACACAATTAATTCATTGGAGATAAAAGATGAGGCTCATCATGCAAGCTGAATACTTATACAGAGGATCCACACACAACCATTGACATCTATGAACAACACCAACAAGAGGGGTCCAGGCCATAACCATGCATTCATTCACCACACAAAATATTTTCAATGGAGACATGTATGATTTTATAGGTATATCCAAATATACATATATACATTAAGATTGAAGTCCTTTTTAATGTGGGACATTATCCATTAAACAATTTTGACTCCCAGACATACTAGGTGGGGTACAGAAGGACATCACCCCTATGCGGGGAGGTCGCCCCTCATGGGGTCTTAGGGGTAGCACCCCTGAAAGGTCTACAAAATTTTTACTTCTGTGCACTACAAAAAATCATATTTTTCATAGTCGACCCATCCTTTAAGTAAAAAATACTAGGTTGGCGACGTACGTGAAATGCATATTAACACTTTAAGTTTGCATCGCATGCAACCACAAAAAATGGTATACAAAAATTTTGATCAAATTGATTTAAAACAAAATATGTCATAGATCGACGTGACTATGATACCACTATTGAGTTTTATGGAGGCAATAGGTGCAACAGAAGCAATAAATTTTTCCCCACATACCCTACTCGAGGATCTCTTCGACAACATAACAATTGAAAATAGGGTACATGGATGTACCTCATCACAAAGTAGGCCCGGAGACGTCCCTTGACTTGATGATGTGCGTCTCTCCTAGCATGTATAGATGATCCTCACCCATCCTCTAAGTGCAGGCAACTCAACATTTGTGTCTCTACTTCAAGTATGCGGATCAACTGGAACTTCATGTCGTGCTTCGTAAGTCTGTAGGAAGGAATAGCCTTCTACTTGATGATGTGACAGAATGGGTTGCTCTTCTTCTCTCTCACTTGGGGATGATACTGGCTAGGGTTCACATATAAGAGAGTAACCTTAGCGTGAGACAATTAGTGTGAACCAAAAGCTGGCATCATGCCCCTATTAATATAAAGGAAAGGAAGTAGGGTTTCCCAAAATCCTTGGGTAAAACAAAACGCTGTGGCTGTAATTAAAACAAGCCGCTTATGGACTATTAAAAGAATATTATGGAATCAATTAATTAATCCAATTAATCATATTAATTGATTAACAATTTTTTATTATTCATCTCTAGTTAATCACCCTTGATCAATCAACTGCCTTAACAAGGGAATCTAATTAATTAGTTTAAACACTTCAACCAATTAGCTGAAATTACATTCTAATATTATTGTAAAAGATTACCTTAACGTTTTAGTAATCATATTGATTTAGAACATTTCCAATCACGTCCACAATTGTACTCTGATTCCAATCACATCCTACATGTGTGACCTGGTAGGCTTCACATTATGGTGGCAATAATATTCATAATCATATTATGATTTCATAAGCAATGATTGGTATCTAGAAAGACTTCACTACTACCCAAGTAATTGGAGAAGTTGGAAAACAACTTAACCTATCATCAGTCACTAGTGTTACAATGATTGCATAGTTCCTTTGTCTATGATATAAGGATTGAACTCCAGGCATGGAATCATCATCCTCTTCAACATTCAATACATGTTCCTTATAGTAGAGAAGACTATCTGAGATGCATGTAAGATCAATATCATATATTGACTCACATCAGCATGGCCATGCATTTCTCAGTCTCTCTTATCAATGTCCTTGATAGAAAACTCCTATAGGAGCGAAAAATCCCATCTACATCACTCACATCCATCCCCATGTGTCACAATGCACCTGAGCATCACCTTTATGGTAACCCTTATTCAAGATCACGATGGATGATGTCAAAGAACACCAAATGACATGTGATGAGTGTTGTGATTTTAGGTCTAAGAACAACAATAACCACCATCACAATGAGAGATGACTCTGACTACCATTCATGGTTCCATGTGTCACTCTCAAGTTTGGTCTGTCTGATACACTATTCTTTAACAAGTATCTATGTGCTTGGTTTGATATCTTATATCATAACTAATGAGATTGTTTCATCAACTAACACACACTCTAGTCTTAAGTGTTATTGTTGTCTATCAATCTTCCACAATAACATCTGACTAGGGACACAACACGAATGCATATAATCTTGACGTCTATATGTTCTCATCGTTTAGGTCCTCAACCTAAAGACATACATCATTGAGTAATATCATTCTTTATACATTTATTATGTTACATCATTATCTCATAACTGAATAACATAATAAATTGGAAGATCGCCTTTATATCAATCAAATCAGTTACAAATCATGCCACTACAATCATTAGATGATTGGCTCTTTTGGCATACATACCAACAATATTCTCAACCATGATTTTGTATTTTTTACATCTACAGTACAATGAAGTAAGTAATTGAATAGTTCAACAATGATATCATATTGAAAAAGGAATTATATATGTCCATATAAATAATTTGGTTTAATAGTGGTCAAAATATCACTCAAATAGTTAGTACCTATGTTTCATAATGACAAATATTATTATAAGTGAATGTGTTTCATTTTGAATCTCATTAGAAAACATCAATCGATGTGGTACATGTATAGTTGCATCTAAAATTCAAAATAATTTGGAATTTGGGCAGAAGAATACACTTCTTTCTACATGTAGGCATAGTTTCAACATACTTTTACAATTAACTTCTCTGTATCTTGATAAATATTCCATTAGATTATTAGATTTTTTTTCAATCAATCAAATTTTATATTTTAAGAGGAGATTTAGTAGGGGCATCTAGACCCACATGTAATAACCTAGGAAATGAGAAGACACATTAGATCATTATATGATCCAAGAAAAAAGGTATTCAAATTGATGCAACAACATACTAAAAAACATCACATATTTTACTTAAGACTTTATTGTAGCCCCTTACTAGTCAACAAGGAATGATTTTGGTACCATAATGGAAAGATGTTTGATTTAGTCATGTTGTAGAATGGAGTTTCCATTATAAAATAGTACTTTAATCATTAAAATACAATCTAACAAAATACAAACACTGAAATCATAATGATGACCAGGATGGTGTAGATGAGAAAATAGTATATGGGTAATAGATGTACATTAAAGGAGATTCATCTAATGATAGGAGCATATTGACAGTCCTCATAATCTAGACTATTGATGTTCTCCATGCTCATATTCCTCTGGTGATAGCATCTTCCATTCCTCTTGTCTCCTTGTCTTCCTTTGGCATCAACGACCTCCCACTTGTCTTCTTATGAAGGAGTGGGGACCAAGTCGATGCAATTCCATAAAATCTGAATGGATGGGCTGCTTTGTGATGAGCACTTGGGAGAACGATGTGAGATAGAGGAGGTGATCTATAGAAGAGAGAAATGAAGGTAGATATTTCATGGGAATGTGCCAAAGGTGAGGTGGAAGAAGAGGCAAACCAAATTGGGGAGAAGAGGAGAGGACAAGATATGAAACCACATGGCCAAACATTGCATCGATGACATCAATATTTTCGGGAGGAAAATAAAAAAACAAGATAGTAGCAGCACATAGTTTATATATAGTTGATATTAATGTAACATACATAAATTAAGAGGGGTGTTATCCATGAATGTAGGGATGATCCATCCTCTCACCAGTGAGGCCAAAAGGACAAGGATCCTTTCAAAAATGGAAACACCTTGTGACTTAGATCCTTTTGGATTCATGTCCACTCTTCTGACCACCTTAAGTATATTATGGATATTTAGAAATCCAATTCTATACCATTTGGAATCTTTGAGAGCAAAATATAGAGGATATATACTATATAATAATACTCTTAAAAAAGACAATTTTTAACAACAATCTTGACCATTAATGATGAGTTTTCTACTAAAAATAAAACAAAATTGTGTATAATTATTGAGTTTGAAGATGAAAAAAGTGAGTGAACCTTTCAACATTAACTAAGGGAGAAAATGCATTGTCTTAAACAAATTGAGTTTTTGACTTTGTTTGTCCTTTGAAATGGATTGTACTGGTGACTGTGTATACCCCCTCCTAATTTCCTCCTGGGTTTGCAAGGTGTTAAATAACCCAAGTTCTAGAACACATAATACATAAATACCTGAAGGAGTGAAGATGCATGCTATACTTGTGCATCATTTTTTTTAAAAAGGTAACCGATAAGGTAGAAAAATCTTAAGTTTAACACCAACAAGAAATGTATATGTTACATGGTTTTTAAATAATAACATGAATTCTTCTTTGTAAAAAATGGAACCAGATAAGGAATGAATAAACTTGTTGATGATATACTTGATGAACTAGCGTATGAAATTGGTGTCGAGGAGTTTCTTATCTATACATGTCAAAAAATTGGTGCAAATAAAATCAAATGTCTATGTGTTTGTTGTGTGAATACTACTTCTATCCCTCATGATGTGGTGAAATATGATGGTTTATGACATTTTGTGGATTTATACTCTTTGGTATTTCCATGTGAGATAGGACATGAAAGTGAGTCTAAATCAAATACTTTGGTCAATAACAATGAAGCAGATAATGATGTAGATGATGTGATGCTAGATCTTCTCGAAGAAATGCACCCTAGATCACATAATCTTGAGAGGAATGATGGACAATGGGATATTAAAACCATGATGATCATGAAGAGGAACCTAATACCAAGGATAACAAGTTTTTTAGGTTGTTGGATGACCTCAATCAAACTATTTGTAAGGGATCAAAGGGGTCAAAATTATCTGTCTTGGTAAAGTTGATTCATGTGAATAGTCTTGGAAAATGGAGTAACCATTCTTTCACAATGCTACTTGAATTATTGATAGATTAACTATTCCTAGTAGATTCAAGCTTGCCTCACTCTTATTATGAAGAAAAGAATACAATTAAAGATTCTTGATTTTTCATATGACAAGATAGAAACATGTGTGAATGATTGTATGTTGTTTTGAAAAGAAGATTGTGGCCTTGATGAATGCAATATAATACTTCAATATGGAAGTATGACAAGCATAGTAAAGAATAGAAACTAAAAAGAAAATGCAAAGAAATAATAAGGAATAGATATTACTTTACCTTCCACTAAATTCTTGACTTAAAAAGATATTCATGTCCTCAAAAATATCTTCACTAATGAGGTGGAATCAAGGAAGATGGTGGGGATTTGCATCATTCGACTAATTTCTTGGCATGGAAAAAGTTTAGTGAGTTCATGGTACTTTTTCTGTAGAGTCGAGGAATGGCAGACTATGCCTTCCTAGTGATGGTTTACAAGCATTGAACAAATCTAGGTCATCATATAACACTTGGCACATTATTCTTATTCCATACAACTTGTCTCCTTGGATGTGCATGAAGCTAACCAATCTCATTTTGTCAATGTTGATTCTAGGTCCTTGTTGTCCATTTTTTATGATGTTTATTTGCAACCTATTATAGATGAATTATTGGATATTTAGAATGACGGTATACAAGAATTTAATGCAACTAGACATCAAAAGATTTATCTTCGTGTTGTAGCTCTGTGGATTGTCAATGATTTCCTACATGTGAGATTTTATCTGGATGTAGTACCAAGGGAAAACTTGCTTTCCTTTGTTTCAATAAGAGTACTCATTTGATTAGGCTGGGTAATGGCTTAAAGGAATTCTTCATGGGTCACATGCATTATTTTCCTTTGAGTCATTGATGGAGAAAGAATAAATCCGCATTGTATGGGACCATTGAGAAGGGCACACCATCTAGAACACCATGCGATGATGATGCACTCATTCAAGTGCAAATTCTTCTTGGGAATGTTCTTAGAAAATGTTCAAAAAAAGCATCTCACAAGATCAGGGGGAATAATTGGAACAAGAAAATCATTTTCTCTAAGTTTTTAAAACTAGAAATATGTGTTGATATGTCATACTTTATATGCAATTCACATAGCAAAAAACAACTGCCATAGTATCTTAGATTTCTTATTAATGTGAAGAAGATGACAAAAGATAAGTCTAAGTCTCGTCTTGATTTACAAGCAATGAGTATCAAACAAGAGTTGCACCCAACGATAGTCGAACGGAAAATAATGCTACATGATGCATCATTCACACTATCTCTAGATGAAAAATAGAAGTATATATGACTTTTGAAGTATTTAAATGTATCATATGGTTTTCCTTCCAATAGTTCACATTGTTTGAATCTTAAAAAAACAAACTTTCAGGATTGAAGGGTCACGATCAATGTACTTACACCACATACTCCATCTTGCATCGCATGGCCTTCTTCCCAAGGATGTTTATGAACCACTTCTTTAGTTGTCATCTTTTTTCAAGGTTTTGGGAAACATGTGCTGAAATATGGGGGATCTTAAGTAAATTGAAGCTCAAATTCCAAATACCCTTAGTAAGTTGGAGCAAATTTTTCCCTTATCATATTCTGATGTGATGTTGCATTTGCCTATTCTTTTGTCTCACAAGGATATGCTATGTGGTTTCATTCATGATCTTTGGATGTATCGAATAGAGAGATATTTGCACACATTAAGTCCTATATTCACAATCCATACCCTCTAGTGGGTTCCATAGAATTAGGTTATATAGTAGAAGAATGCATGTATCTTTGTTTAAGATATCTGCATACTGTAGAGGCAAGGTTCATCCATGTTGATAGAAATTATGATGATTATGTCAACGAATCTACAACATTATTTGTTTCTTCATACAAGGGAAGAGGATTAGGATGTGGAAAAGGAAGATACCTTAATGATTTTGAGTGGGAGAAAGCTCATATATACATCTTAAAGAATTGTGAGGAAGTGAAGCTGTTCATTGAGTACGTGATTCTTGAAATGTTTGTGTGAGCCATTTGTTTATAGATTTTATGTTTCATTTACTAACTTTATTACATACATTTTTTCTTTATGATGGATAATGTTAACAAACTCAAGGAGTTGATCCAAATCAAATATCTACTAAGCATTTAAACAATTTCATAGAATGCTTTAAGATGAAAGCAAGTTGGACTATTTCATTCAATTGTTAATGCATAAGCACTAGTTAGATTTAGTTTTTCTATCAAATGTAATTTTTATATTGGTGATTAACATGAGAATGATAAAAGAAAGATTAGTGATGAGTTTCTTTCATTATCATATGGTCCACTCAAATGCAGACATATTTCTAGAGCTATGTAGTCAATGGTTGTCCGTTCCACACTAAGTCTCATGATGAAAGATCAAGATCACAATGCAATGCATTGACCATGCTTGGTGATGATGGTAGTGGAACTAGAAAAGATGACTATGTACAATTGACTAATTAAGGTTATATAATTGCAATATTAGAGCATTTTGCGAGTTGTATGGTTTCTATGTGATTGTTTGATGTTTCTAAATGACTAGAAATAGATCTGTATGGATTCATGAGACTTGACTGCAAGCATATTTGGAAGACTTTTGAGCCATTTATATGATTAACTCAAGCATCTCATGTGTTTTATGCAAATAATCAAATTAATAAGGGGTGGCATGTTTTGACAAAAATTGATCCACATGACAGAGATGATGCACAAGATGATCGAATTTTTATTTGATAATATTAACTAAATGACTTTTCCCATTTAAGTACTTGTAAACATGTAACATTTATATTAATTGAACTTATGTGTTTCATATCTCATTACAAATTTCTGAGTGTAAAATACCATGACGATTTTTTTGCTATTTGATTATGTATAATTGCCATTTATGTTTATTTTTGTCAAAAATCAATTTCAACAAGTCTTTGTGATGGTGTATGGAATAGTCACAAACACATCAAGACGTGATGTTTAGCTTGTCATTATTGTGACTATGTCAACCTAATTTTTGTTTTTTACATCCTATGCAATTATATTTCATTGATGATGGTTTGTGTAAGAAATTATACTTACAAATAGATTGATGATGATACATGAAGTTGGTTGCAAGTACATCAAGAAATGAGAAAGATCAAATGTCTAAGTTCAAGGCTAAAGAGTTCATCTTTCCACAACAACTGAGTGTAATTGGGAAAGGACACAATCATGGATTGCACATTAAGAGTCACTTGTTGAATTTTAGGGTAGGAAAAAGCCATGGTTTAGTGAGTCAAGGGATAACCATTTCTCCCTTTTAAACATCTTCTCTTCTAAAAAAAGTAATTATGGATCGACCTAGAATGAATCCCATTTCAAAAATAAATACTCCAACTGAAAATGCTTCTTCACCACAAGTTTGGACGCGAATCCAAGTAAAAATGCTCCTTCACCCACAAACTAAAACTAATCCTACACCTTTTAAAGAAGTTCCTACTAACCCACAAGAGTTCATGGAGACCAAACTGATTTCCTCTCATGTCATTGATGGGATTTCAATGTGTATGGTCACCATTCTTTATTCATAAATACTATTAACTGGTTATGATTTTCGAATTTTTCATATATACCATTGACTTTATCTTTTATGTTTTATAGTACTTGAATCACTATCTATTACTTGTTCTATTTGTTTCTTAAATGCATATATTACTTATTTTTATTCAATACTATCTAAATGCTTCTTCTTTTGATTGTTTATTACATCTAGTGCCATTGAAAAGGTAGTCAGACGTCGAGGACACAAATGTTAAAAAGTGGTTAGATGAAGAGAAAGTACCAAGATAGATTTCACATTCTATCAAGTTTTTCCAATTAGAAAAAATCATAAGGTGAAGAGTAGACATTTTGGCATGATTATTCATGATCAGAATAGTTTTTTAATACAAGTGCATTCTTGGAACAAAGTTACAGACAAACAAAAAGATAACATGTGGGTTGTTGTTATGGTGAACTCTTCTTAACCTTATTATTATCATCACTTGGCAAACATTCATGATGCATTAATGTTCTTGTGTTATTTAATATGTATTAGGACCGATTCTCAAACAACCACTTGGAGGAACATACAACTCACACTTTAAAATATTTGAAAGAATTATGGGTTAAGTGGGAGGCATCTATGCATGAAACAATCAAGGGGTTGGACATTTGACCACAAACATCAAGGAAATATATATGGATAGAAGTTGATAGTGAATGTGAATGGATTGTGAAAGAGATATTTCATAGTGAAAAGTTTATGGCAACCTTTTTAGTAAAAAAGTTTTACATCTATTCAAGTTATTTGTCCTTATATTTATAAGCACATTATCAAATGTAGTAATGGAGTGAGAGAAACTCTAAAAGTATAGAAAGACTAAAAAATAAGTTACTTCATTTCATAGGTAGCATGCTTCTTCGAAAAATATCATGGTAGAAAGTTATTTATATATATTTTTCTTCCTATAATATATTTTGTATTTAGATATGCATATAATTTGTTGGTGGTACATAATGAAGAAAATATGGGAACCCACTTGACTTGGGAAATATGTACTTTAAAATCCACAAAATGGGTGATCCCATTTCTAGTATGGAGTAATCCCAAATTTATGTAAGAAAGAAAAAATGAATATATTTTATATATTAGTTATTAATATATGGTTTTGATTTAGTAATAAATCATAACCATCCGAGAGAAGAGGCATACTTTCATCCTACGAATTTGTAGAAAAAGTCTATCGAGAGTCAAGGAAAAAGAAATACATATTTGACTATGATGGAGGTGGAAAGCCAATAAGAGATGCTAGAAGACCATACAAAACAAAGAATGCCTTTCTTGATGAATTTAAAGAAAAAGAACAAGCATTAAAAGACAAGGAGGAAGTTTTGAAATTTAAAGGGAAATTTCTTAAAATAGTTTAAGATGCAAAGCTTTCTACACAAAAATGTTCAGAAAATGTGGAATATCTACTAGATGATAGTTAGCAATGATTTGTTTAAGGAAATTTTGGACTTTAGTGAGGCTGATGATGGTTGTCCCTCTTCTCTTGATATTTTAGTGGAAGATACCTCAAATTAGTTATGAGGCCAGTTCAGGAATTTGATGATGTATGCTTATGGTTCATATGTAGGCATATCGTATTTTTGTTTTGAATATTTCTGTTGCTGAAATAAAACTAATACTTTATTTGTTTTTCTTGTAGGAATTAATGACTCAATTCTCTTAATCTATATGGATTCTAAATCATCTAGTAAGCTGGAGATTAGCCCATGAAGGAACAACATGCTTTCTATTTATATTTTATGCTATCTACATTTATCTTATTGACATGTTTTCCCCCATTGTGAACAAAATGTAGTGGTGTTGCTATGATAACAATTGACTGTAGGATAAAAAGTTCATAGTATCTGTCTTTGAGAAGTCTCTTATCCTCCAATCCTACATATTTGTGACAGTGCTAATTAATTATCTTGGTTTGAGGAAGTAATCCTAATGTGAATAATATGTACCAGAAATCCTTGCTAACTTATTTATCTTGTGTTTGAGATCTATTTTTGAAAATTGTCTTTTGTACATTTGTATGATGTATTGAGGTGACATGAGTTGGGCTATACACTAAAATATTCCTATAGTGGCTAAATCCAAAACAAGGATGTCTATTATCACTTCATGGCTAAATTATAGTAAGGATGTCTATGATCCCTGTTGAGGAGGAAAGTCAGATTGTCTACTGTCACCATTATGTTTTTCTATCTATAGATTGTATACTAAAATTGAATCTTGGGGTCTACCCAGCTGAATATCTGTGTACTCAATTGTCATGGTTGGCTTTGGAAACCTAGAATTAACTATTTAGTTTTGGACATGACTATCGTTATGTTAGAATTATCGATCTCGATTAGGAGTTCACATGGATTTTTATATGCAATGGTTATTACTGAATGTTGGATCATCAATTTTAGATGCAACAATGTTTCATTATAATATGTTCTTTCATCATTTAGAGTTCAAAAAGATCAAATTATGAAATGCAAATAGAGAAAATGTCTAACCTATTTGGGTCCTTTTCAATCCTCCCTTCTAAGAACAACAAAAAAGGTATCAATAGGTGGAAATTTAGAACATTTGGAGATTTTTTCATGTATACCACTTTGTAGTCTAAACAAACAACACTTTTATTCTACATAACTAATACTTTGATTTATCAAAAACTTTTAGTTTTTTTTAACTAAACACCTACATATGGATTCTTTCTTACTCTAGGTATATTGTGTTTTAATCTATATCTAGCAGCAACATATTTGTTTTCTATTTATCAACTTGTTGGTTGCTAGAGAAGAACTAGAACATATAGGATTTCCTTTGAAGTGTTGGTAGTAGTCTGCTTTATGTAGACACAAATTCAATGAACTGGGTTGAAGTGTCCATTTTTTAGGCAGCAAACATAGTGAACAATTTTCAAATCTAGTGTCAAAATCTTTATGAAGTATCATTTACCTACCTTATTACAAACCTATCAGAATGCTAAGGCTAAAGAAGATCACTTTTCTTTGATATTATTTTATCTTACAAAATTTGTCTACTATGTTAAAAAAATATGGTATCATGTCTTGTTATATTTTCTCTTTTATATACGATGATATGTTTGTTCTTCTTATTTTAAAACTTCTAATTTTAATGTTAGACCATAGGTTATATCTTAGAAGTTGTTTGAGTACTCACAATTTGTTTTTTTTTGTCTATCTACCAAAAAAAATCACCCAGAATCATACTATCTTCTGTAATGGACATTTTCATCACTATCTAATATTTATGTATGTATGATCCTAAAATTGGATGGATCTAGTCTTAATTGAGCCATTTGTATACAACTATAAAGGTGTGAGTATATATTATATACATATATCAAGTGTAATAGAGTAGTGTTATTTGCAACTTGACAAATAAAGAATTCTTCTTATAGAGGAATTTAATATCTTATGTTCATCATGAGGCTTGTACTTTAGAACAAAAATGTGTTTGACACTGAGTTCTTCTGAATGTAGTAGATTTGTAACAAGCTACAAATGCAGAAAAACAAAATTTATTTACTTTAAGTGGGATTCTTTCTCCCTATTCCCCTTGCATTCTGTCATTTGCTCTTGAATCAGCTAATAAAGTTCTTTAAGAATCTTATCTCGACTCATCTATATTGAGAAGGAAGTATTGGATAAAGGAGATGATCACATGTCAATGTCATACAACACATGTCTTCTTCAACTAGTTCTATTACAATACCTAAATTTTCAGTGCACATATCTAAGCCTCCATCCATCTCTACATTATGTATAGTTCCTCATATGCCTAGTTTACAATCACATCTCTAATTTTAATATAATTACCAATACAACCCCTAATAGAACCCTCTAGGGTTGCGTGTGCCTCAGGCCATGGCCTATCAATTTCTTCTAGGAACCCAAGTTTTTAACCATCTAATCCACAACTCGTAATGAATTTTTGATTGTTAAAATCTTCATCAATTTTCCTTCCATTTATTTAACATTAATCAATTCATCCATCCTTGTCTTGGCTCCCAAACCATCATGTCCTAGTTTTGGGGATCTCACAATTCAACCATTAAGAAATGTAAGAATGGATTGACTTACCTCTCCTAGGTCTATATGAAGAGAGTTTAGATTGAAATGAGTTGTGATTGATTATATTTTCAAAAAGGGTTACCTAGAATTGTCTGATATTGGATCCATGTTGCAATAACCTATTTTCAAATTAGCCATCTAATTAGGGTTTTACTTGGATTATTGCATGGTTAGTAGATTGATCATTGCTTCAATTTTATTAATGATAGTAGTATAATAATTATTATTTCAACATAATGAGAAACTCTAAGTATGATTTTATTTCAAATAATTAGGGTTCGATAATTTAAAACCCTAGTTGGCCAAAAATAGGGTTTTTGTAGCATATGAATAAAAATTTGATAAATATAGTAGTGTAGTAAATGATTTTTATTATTTTATATTCAGCTCTTATTTAGTTGAAATTTCAATATAATTTGGATAGTTCAATTATTAGTCTTCTTGCAAAATGTCAATTGTTTTGAATAATTTGTTGACATGTTTGTTAGCCATGTTTCCCTAGAAGAAACTCAATGAACCATGCATTGAGGATGTAATATAGTATTCTGATATTTGAATTTTATTTTTCTATTGGTATATCGAATTGATATGAAATTTTAACTATAGTTTGAAAACTAATTTTTAGAAGTTAAGTGAAATTTAAATAATTTTTGTGTAATGTTGTTTTATATAGAGTGTGGTTTCAGTCAAGTTTCCCCAAGACAAACTCAGTCGGCATTGCATTATGGCTGAAAAATAGCAATCTAGTATTTGATTTTTATCTTTTTCTTGATGACTCTAAGTGATCCAAAACTTCTATGAGACTCTCGTATATTGTGTTATACAACATGTTAATTGTTCAAAAAGAAAAGATAGAGAGACCTCTATCCTTCTCTGAGTGAGGGAACTAGAGCAGGCTGGGGTTGAAGACACTAAGTCTTTTTTTTACTTTTTCATAATAGAACATTCTCTTTCTCGAATGAAATCAAGAAAAAAAATGAAACCAATCAAAACAAAATGTAAACCATAGAATGGATTCTAGGATGGAAATTTGATGTAATACATCCATAAACACATGTACAACTAAAAGACTAGTCGTCATTAACTTAGAAAAAACGATCGCCATCAATCATTGACTGACTGTTTGGAATTGAAGGGCAATTTCACAAAGCCTTCAACTCTTTTTCAACTATTACACTATGCTGCATCATTAATTTCAAACAATAGTACAATTTTTTAATTTTTGGAGGATCTTTGACCGATTCAGTAGATGATTTTCAGTAACATTTTTACGGTAGAAAATTCTACTGAATTAAGAAAAGTGTAAAGTTGGGTCAAATTTTGCAATTGACCCAAGAACCTTAATTTCTCTATATGAGTAACCTAGAACCCAAGGAGATCTCAATTTTGTGATTCATTCTAGAGAAACAAAATCCTAGATAGAGACAAACAATTAGGGTTTGAGTGACGAAGAAGGTGGAGATGTTGAGCTCGGGCTTTATTATCCAAGAAATGATGATATCAAGTAAGTTTATCTTCTTTTGTTAGAATTTATGATGAATATTCTCTCCTATGTATGAACTCCATCCCTCCTCTGAATTTAATAAAAATGATATCAAATCTCCCTCTTTTCGCACTCTTTATTTCATATTCTCCATTTCTAGTGTTTATGAGTTTAGAGGAGGAAGAAATGGATTCAATAGCTAGAACCTTGGTGGTTTTCTAGAAATTTGGAGTTTGACCTATGTTTTAAAGGTTTTTGTCACATTAGGTGAGTGTTTCTCTTCCTATTAAGCTCTGTAATCATGTTGAAATTGTAATTATATTCAGGTAAAATAATCAAGATCATTTCTAGTATTTGTATGCAATTGTATAATCAACTAGAATGATTTTGGGGAAATAAGTGCTACTGATTTAGACCCTTTTTTATTCATGAATATTTGTCTAGTTTATGATCTGTTGATTTATGTTCTATGAATAATCTCATGGACAGAGAACTATGTTATTATGTACAAATATGCATAGACCCAACTATTGGATGATATTCATGGAAACTGAGTTATTGTATAGGATCATATTTGAATTGTATTAAAATTATTTACACAAGTTAATTGTTGAATATTATTGAAATTGAATATGATATATACAAAAGGGTCAATATGAGGTGGTGGTATACCCTGTTTATGGTTTCTATTGAGGGATTGAATCAAATGAGTTAATGAATCATTTTATACTTATGATTGATGAATGAAATATGTGGAAATGGAAACTAGGGTTTCCATGTGTGTGAATACCCATAATGAAACCCTGTGTACCATGATGAGATTATTGAATGATATGACACATATCTATTGAACTAAGATGACTTCTTATACCCTAAAAATCTAGTATTGAGTTGAGTATGAGAGATAAAACTCAAGGTTGTATATAATCTTATAAATGTGATGAAATCTCAACTATAGGTGTTGTTATTACTTCAGTGAAGGTGATAAGCCTTATTAAATTGATATAAGCTGAATGTGTGTACTTTAGTATCATATATAGAATATGAGAAAACCCCACATGAATTCTACACTTTTATATACGTCGCTTAATGATGAATTGAGAGATTCATAATGACTAGGAGTAAGAGGAAACCCTAATATGTCGTACCTTCTAATTTGAGAGTTCAATAAGAAAAGGAGGGACTGCCTTTATTTACCAAAGTCTCATTATGAGTCAAATGTCAAGGTACATGTATGTGGATGTAAAATAAGAAATGGATGAGGGTGATATGAATCATGATGATATGTAATTAATAAAATATTAATAAAATAAGTACGAGGAAGTCTTTTATCTTTTAACTTTAAACATATTTGGATTGACATGAACTGAATGAAATGCACTAGAAATAGATTGTAAAGGTTTTGAGGGAAGAGAAACTTCATGAATGATTAAATTTAGAATGATCGATTACAAAAATGATGGTGAAAATAATATGAAGGAAGTTGTGACCAAAGATTATCAAATGAAGGAAAAGAAAGGAAATTCGTAGTTGGATTTAATATCCTAACCCTAAGATTAACACGATGAGATATGTGAAGAATAAATAATGTTGTAAAATGAGGAATTAAGGAATGTACATAAGTATCATATAATGAAATTACAAGATGAAGTTCGGGCATGCAATTTGATTCATAAAAGTTGGTGTTTAGATTGTTATTGTTTTTAGACACTTGTATTCTAAGAACAATCTAATATGATGGATTTCAAATGTGATTACACAAATGATGGATAGTAACCCTAGCTGAAAAATGATAAATAGTAAATGATAAATATTAAGTGTGCTATGCATGTTTATTCTTTAACATTTATTCATGTCTATAAAAATTGGATGTAATAATTATATGTTGTAAAATATACCTTTTTTGATCATGATGAATGATAGAAGATGTCTGCATGCTTATATTGTTTCTAGTTCTTATGTCTCTATGGATATCTGATGAAAACTATGATATGGAATGAACTAATAAGAGATCTATTGGGATTTAATTAACACACAATGGTTACATTTGAGAACCCATGTTTAGGGTAAATTTTGGATAATGAGATGATGTCCAGGGCTGATAGCCCACAGATGATTACTTATATATTTGATGTGTAAATAGAAAGTATCATTATGTTGTAAATTTGTAGATTTTTTTTGCTTCTTGTATTAATTATTATCTTTCTTGATAAACCTAATTTGATTCATGTCATTCTAGATACGTGACAATATAAACATATGATAAATCATGTTTTGAATTCTTTTGAAGATGAGCAAAAGGGATTAATGACAAGTGGAATGATGGAATATCTTGTTAGTTTCCCAGTATACCATGAATTTCCCCCAAGGTCCATATTAGGGAAATGAAAATGATCTCCTTGTAGTAGTCAGAGAATTATGAGAAGGATTTTTGAAGTGTGGATTGAGAATTCAAAGGTTAGACTACTAGGATTTAGGAGTGAATCATTTGTGTGTCTCTGGCCCTAAATCCATGTTGTGAAAGTCTATGTCCATGAGGAATAGAATCTTATGAAATGAAATATGTGTATCATAAAATGTGATATATGTTGTGATATGTGATATATGATTTTGTTGGTTCATATATCATGTACCTAAGATGAGGAGGGGAGTCTCTATAGGAAACCCCAGTTTAGACTAGGATATGTTCTTGATATCTTGGGTGGCTGGATAAAGCATAAGATAGTGACGGTGAGTCATGACACAAGGATCATGCTTGGAGACATTGACTTAGTGAGGTACAAGGTAAGTAGTTTCAGGGCAAATGAATAAACAAATGTTGTTACATGCCTTTTCCTACTAGTTGATATATATACTACTATTGAATTTGCTTCTTGTTGTGTAAATACTTATTCTTTTATAAAATGATGTATTTCTATATCCTTAGTTGTCTGGTTTGGAATCTAATATTAAATGTTGACATGCAATTGATTCTGGTATTTAATATCTTCCCTGACTATGATTTGTATTTACTTGTTGTTTGAATAATCTTGTTTGGAAGTCATGTCTTATGTGTACTTCAACTTTAAGACTACAAGGCATTTTCCTAGTTCGGTTGGTGGGGTATTACAAAGATGATATTATTGTTATGTATTGTTCCTAAATGTATAGTTCTTGATTTATTACTCATACTATAGGATTGCCATTCTGAATTAAGTAGCATCTATTGATTTTCTCATAGACATGGTCTACAAGATATTTGAAAGTTGTATTCGGTCTAAGTGATCACCTTACTTAATTGATTAGACTATTATGAAAACCAAGATTTGAGTAATTGCTAGAAATATCTACTAGACTTTTTAATATCTACAAGTTTCTTTTAAGTTCATTATAATTAATCTGATTCTAATGCATGTACCTAGCTTGAGTTGGAGGTATTCACTTACTAGGGAAGTATATGAGTTTCATGAGGTTATTTTAAATGTTTTTAGGTATAATGATATCCAATGGAGAGGTCGTGACAAAGAAAATGTAATATAAGAATAATCTAGAAATTTTTGAATTTTCATATACACTCTCTTTCCGGGATGGGTAGTATACCAAGTTTGTTGTTTCACGTACACATAACTAATGTAAATTGAACTACATATGAGTAACATGATTTTGATTCTGGTTTTAGTGAATTTGAATACAATTTGGGACAACTAAATATTTTGTCATTGACGTGATATTGCTACAAGGTTATATAAAAAAAAGGAAAAAATTATTAGTGTTTTTATGGACGATGTTACTCTTGTTTATCCGTAATGAAGTTTTTGTTGCTTAACCTGGAATTAGATTTAGGGTTTCTCTATAATGTTTGGAATTTATTTTGATCAATAGAGAGGTCCTCACACATGTATGGAAAGTGCACTAGATATACATGCAAAAAAACCACTCTAAAAAAAGATAGGACATGTTTTGCTTTTGTCTACACTGCATTTTTGACTAATTACATAGGTTGTGGTTTAGTTTTTGATTCAATAGAAAAAGAACTAGCTCAGTTAGATGCTTTCTAGTAGTTAGCTAGTCTTGAACCATCCATGATCTGGTACCTCCATCGATTGGTTCACCAACTATGAAGGTTGGTGCATATCCTTATAAAGGTACGGAAGAAGAGGCCACTGAACTAATTTATATAATCTTCTGTAGGTGTTGATGACATTATTTGACCATTTATATTAAAAAACCACTAATCTTCACATCCATAATATATTAATATTTCAAACTAAGAAGGTCTCTCCAATATCAAAACATTAACATCTTGGTTTTAATATTTCTAGTTATGCTTAGGTGATATCAATACTCACATCCAATAAGCTTCCTGTCAACATTAGTATGTTGCCTATTAAACTTTGAAATCTGATCAAGTTGGTCCCTTTGTATACCAATTAGAAACCTTAGTAGATATTAATTCTAGATACATCCTTCGTCTTCATGGCTACTCCTACTAGATTCTTAATGTAATACTTTACACTTCACCAATGAAATCAATTATAGAGTGGTAGAGTATGCCACCCTTTTGCCATGTTCAATGCTAGCACGAGTCAGTTTTCACTTTGTCTATTGTGCCTTGGGATCTCGTCCCTTATTCTCATTGTTGTGTGTTGGCATGGGAAGGATTTTATCATTGTCCAATAGTTTTGACCCTTTTTTCATGAGGGATGCTATGTGATCATTAACTCTAGAAGTGTAGTTTTGTTAACATCTATCAAGATTCTAATTTTTTTCCAGAAAAATACATATAATAGTGACTAATTGTAATTATGAAATGAGTGGGAAGACTTCATACCAAAAAATAATTTCCAGTGCAAAGATAATTCGAGCTCGGACAATTGGGATGGATGGAAGCATGACTGGACTACACCAATTGGTAATCAAATATATTATTGGTACTAGATCTTTGTATTCATATGCAATATTTGTCATCAGTATTTCTTATCATTTTAGGAGAAGTTGGAGATGGAGAAGAAATTGCAAATCCTTATCCCACTTGTCCCTACAAGGGGGTTGTTTCATTTGCATTGTTACCAACAAATAGAACATGATATATTAGTGATAAATAGTGTTTTTTAGACACTAGAGACATTGGAATTGCACTTTCTTCTTAAGAAAGAATCCCCCTTCTACAACATCAACTTTCTTTGAATATATTTCACATTACCTGTAGTACACATGGTTTTTCAATAGGTTTGATTGGTGTATCATGTCACCAAGAAAGGACATCAACCCACTTTCTTAATAGGGGATTGATTACTTACCAATAACATGAAATTTCTACCTTGAGATTAATTTCCAACCTAACATGAATATCTGAGACTAATCCTCTATCTATTGCAGACTACTACTTAACTCACCCCCATAATTTCATCCTCATTGGACCATGAGCCCTTCTCAGTTCATTAGTAAAGAAAGAAATTTCCCATTACCTTTATATTCTCATTTGATCCATATGTTTTAGATTTTTAGAACAGTACCAAACTGACCAACCATGTTAGAGCTGCAAAATTCCTATGAAGAAAGCACAGGGATGTTTTTAAACAAGGATACATATTGAAAGCAATAGAAGCAAGCAAGGAATGACATATGATTGTGCATTATCACATTTGGAAAGGGTCGCATGCTACTTTTCTTTAGTATATTTCTTTGAATATCTTTGTATTCTTACACAACTTCTATATTTTCTTTACTTTGTAGTGTGAGGTTTTACATTTTTATACGATGGTCCAAATTGGGTTCTTTGTTCTGCCTTCTGTTCTAAAGCTCTATTTCAATCAAGATGTGCGGTTGTTGATTTTCTTGATTTGAAGTTATTTTTTGGTCGGAGATTTGAAGTTATTTAACTTTTAAAAAATTTAGTCTTGTTGTCTCAGGTTTCCATTTTTGGGGAAATATGTTAAAGACCAAAGTTGTTTGTATCTTTCCCACCATTTCCAATTGAGTTCTACATATATCTAATGCTTATGTAGTAGACTTTCAATCGAGAATATTGTTTATGTCAAATAATAGTTTTTGAACATCACTTTCACATTTTTTTTACTTATTGATCTAAGGAGGTAGAAATTCTAAGAACTCTCTAACTGTTGGTGCTTGACTGAGATTGACACCTACACTTATATCCAATGTATTTGTTATTCTGGTAAACTATTATAAATAACCTCCAAATTTTTCTATGTATAAATCTGGAATTGATGCCTATGTATGTAATTTTTCACTGTTGGATTATAAATTGTATAAAAACATGGAGTTTGAATGGAATGCTTTTTATGATCCTGTGAACCTAATTTATGTATGTGTCTTTGCTATGTTAAATTTTATATGTTACTTGCATACTGATCAAAGAAAACTAGAAAATGTCCTTTGATCTCATATACTAAATTTTAGTAGCTATGTGGAGATAGTAGATGAGTATTGTGCAAGTGTCTATTTGATTACATTTATTCTCAAAACTAGATTTGAAAATCATTAGAAAAAGTTGAATGCCACATTTTATGTCTATATGTACAACAATGATTGTCATTCACCAAATCATCTAATATATTAAGATATAAACTCACTTCTAGTTTGGATTTATTTTCACACATAACTAAATCTAGAAATTGATAATACATTACGTTAGATGTGTCTATCGGTAACTAGGACATTGTTGTACATATTATTCATGTTGGATTGGATGTACCTAGAGGCTCTAGGATATGATAAAATATTACAATGTTAGTTTACACAATTTACGTCAATTTTATGTATACAACCACAAATGATTTTTGGATTTTCATTTTGATGATTTTTTGTGACTAGAAATGGTTTCATTAGTTGTACTCTATATTATACTATTTATTAGTCATTCTATGATTAATATTTTTTACTTTAAATAATGACCTTGCATTTGCATTTTGTTCCCATGTACCATGACACATGATTTTTTCTTCTATTGTATATTCTCCTTGAGGTAATATCATTATTATTCTTTTATTAAAAAGTTATAAATTCAATCTATTTACAATCTATTTACGTTACATAGAGTATATACCATTAAACAATATGTCTTGAGAAATTGTGTATATCTTTAATATGAAAATATCCATCAATCATGAAGAATGGAATTTTAAAGGAAGAAATAGGTTTTTACACTCCATTTAAATTTTTCTTCTTCTAGTTTTGGGTGTTAACGACTATGATGTGTTAAGAGTGTGATATGCTAAACACATATAATATCTTTCTTCCTATACAAATCACAGTTAGAGTAGATTTTTGACAAGTGCCTCTCATAGATTGTTTTTACAACATTTTCTTGGTTACAATCATTGTTTAGGGAATAAGATATAGTTTTCATTGTAATGATCATTATGACCAATAAAGAATCTCTTTTATTGAAGTGTTACTAGTACAACTTGCTTTATATAATTCTAAATTGAATTCATAATTTTACATGTTGTCATTTCATTTTCTACTATTGTGGTCATCATTAGTTGTTTTCTTGAGAGGTGTGAGTGTAAAGTATGTAAATCATCCCTTGTCAGCCCTCACTCATTAATGTTTTTAAAAAAATTGTATCTAATAGTCATTATTTTCCATAAATTGGTATGTTGCATCCTAACTAAAAGATCAACTTCCATCAACTACATGTTTGTCATTATTTTCATCAAGTTGGCAGGTTTAGGGGCAAGACACACTGTTTTGTTGTGGTCTTGAGGAAGAGGGGAATATTTGATTCTCCTCAATTAAACAAAATTATTGGAGTATTCCTTAACATATAATGTCTAGCTCTAGAAGCCAATCATAAAATATATATTGGTTAATCTTAAAATGTCATGACCAAAAATTTGGTAATACCCAATGTACTTATGTCAATGTCTCTTCTCTAGTGGAAGATCGACTTGTGGGAAGCTTGACTTTGCAGACATGTTGTTGATAGTTGATGAGGAGAAACTACTTAATTATTTTGAACAATTTCACTGAGTTCGTAGGCCTTTTGCTAATTGATGATGAGTTGTTTCTCACTCATTCTCAATGATGGTAGGCTTTTCATATATTTGGAGTTGTCTTTGTAGAGGCATGATAGAATTAAGAAGCCTAAGATTGGTCTATAATGGCCTTCCTTTTCTTTCTTTTTTCTAGATTAAGTCCTCTCTGGGCATGTACTTAATTTTGCATCTTTTTCTTGTCTCTTATTTGTTATTGGGACTTTTGGTCCTGACAAAGTGTATAGATACAAATATTGCACTATAAATCCTATTGATGAACCATCTAATAAAGAGAATGAAAGAGGATCTTGAGTTACTTCAAAAAAATGCATTGGTGCTATTTTTCCATTTAATATGGATTCTATTTGCTTTTGTTAGAAGTAATTTCCTTGGTTAGTTCTTTATTTATATACTATTGACACCCATGATGAAGAATGATAAAGATGTTGTCATTGAAATTCAAATGTGCCCAAGGAGATCTCACTTATCTTCAGTACCTTTAATGATGTGGATTGGAACAATTAAAACCTATCAATAAATTTCCAACAAATATAAAAGATGATACTAAGATATACATTTTCATAGTAAAGTTGGTAACTACTAATATCACAATGTGGCCCAAAGTTCAAGTTCATTATTCATTGGTTTGTCTGCTAATAAGGACTCTTCTTTTAGTTGTAGTTACTTGCTCAGTAATCTTAATGATACTGGCATGTTTTATGTATTATTAGGACTAATAATGGTTGGTATTGTTGCTATGCATGTTGTAGAATTGACCTCTACAAGCAAGACATGTTTGTCATCTAATTGCTACATTGAATGAATCTAAGATAAAATAAGGATGTCCTTCATAATAGGATGAGAGAGGTAAGGAAATAGAAACTCATGTTTCCATTTTCCCTCTAGGATTGTTAAGGAATCTGCATATATAGTTCTGAAGGCCCAAGTTTTGCACATTTGTCAATAATACCACCATGCCCTAGTTCTAGAGATCTTATCCTACTGAAGTGTTCTTTCCATTAACAACAAATATGTGAATTGAAGTGTTTACTGCCTTCTTATTTCTTATAATATCTCACCAGAAGGGTGTTGCACGCTTTCCTTTTTTATGTCAGAAAGTCCTATACTTGTCAATAAGCCCTTCTCTACATAGGGTCTTCCTCTCTGACTTGTTAATACATCCTAGTTCACTAAAGAAACTAGTTTCTATCTATAGATTCCATCCAGATGAACCTGGAAATGGGAAGTGTATGATGGACACATTTTTTTATTTATCGAATGATCCTCTTTTTGTTCGTGCCCTTTCATGACATCAAGATAATAACAACTTTCATCATGGAATGATGCATTTTAATTCATAGCATGCATATGTCATTCATAATTTATAACATCCACATAAAAATTAAAGTCTAATAGATACACCAATAACCATTGTTGATTTTTTAGGAATGTACTAAATCTACTATTCATTAATTACAAATTGTATCAAGACAATGTGGTTTGAGCTTGGACATAAACAATATAGTAATGTAGGACTATTAAGAAATGTAGGATCGTGTTCACTTCCCTCTCCTAGGCCTGGTGAACACACAATAGCACAATTCAATCCTACCCTACCTATTTCTCTAACCCAAGTTTTTGTGCCTCTTATTTAGGGGTGTAAACGGTGTGGGTACGGTGCGGGTCTGGCCATACCCATATCCATACTCATCTAATTTAGCGGATCCAGTTCCAGTTCTAGACTCGCATAATACAAAACCTAGACCCACACCATACCCGTACCCACAATAATAGTGGGTATGCGGTGCGGGTATGCAGTGAAGCGGTTCTATAAAACATCATATTGTTTATGTAAGAAAAATAACTATGTTCTATATATTTTAATACAACAAGATATTTTTTTATATTTAAAATTAACATGCAATAGTTATATTAGATAATGTTATATATTATATATTAATGAGTTAATTGTTTACATATTTGTAGTCATCATCATAACATTTAACTTATGTAGAAATTAATCTGAATTAGTAGATATTTTGATTTTAAGTTTACATATGATGTTCATTATTGTAACTAGAATAGTTAATTATTAATTATATGACTAGTCTCAATCTTATTATGGTTAGAGAAGGATATAATCTCAAGAATAATATTAGTTAGACAATTAAAGTATGATATATATAACATATTATTTAAGTAGTTACTTATGTATAGCGGGTACACGGGTCTAGCGGGTCTGGGTCCAAGCATACCCATTATTGGACCCGCTTATATGCGGGTCCAAGGGTATGTAGGTATAAAAAATTAGACCTGTGACAGGTTTTTCAAGGGTCTAGATTTGCGGGTCCGCGGGTCTACCCGTACCCATTTACAACCCTACTCTTATTAATTAGTTCTACAAGCTAGACCATGAAATACGTTAACACAAAATGTGTCTCAGGCTCGCAAGAACCTACCCATCACAGTGCTAATAAGTTGTCACCAACTACACTTCTCATCCACCAGTTAAAAACACTCATAGGCTGAATTAGGTAGTGTTTCATACTCAGATCTACTATAATCTCATCATAATGTACATGTTAGTTTTTTTGTTGAATCTACCATTTGACCTAGTCCAATTTGAATTTTATCAAATACACTAGAATATAGTAAGATCAGGCTTTCATTAAATCTATTTATTTAATATCTTATTATCACTAAGTTGTTCAGTGCATTGGACAACATTCCTTTTAGGAGTTGGATTCTTGACAGTCACTAATTCTTTCAAACAGTAATAAATCTTACTCATTGGTGAGATTGAAATCACCAATGAGAAATAAATGAATCTCCTAGTAACAAACCATAAAAGAATTGATTCCAATGATTTTTTGATCTTCTTAAACCCTCTTTCTCGTCAAATATGAGTAATGTGGATATACACAAAGAGAAGTGTGAGGAAAATTTGCATTAATATTTTACCTTCTTATCTTTATGTTCATGAAACTTCTTTAGTTTGTTATTAGTGCATCATTATCATGTTCAGTTGTCTTGATGGTACTCCCTCCCTATCCAAATTGTGGGTAGTTTTTTGTTTGTGATTGTTCCCAGTATGATTGTCCAATAGACGACTTGTGCCTTTTCTTTTTTCAAACCTTTGGAGATGATTGCAAAATTATTTTCCTAGAGGTGTTGACATATGATAGGTGTTCTGATCCCCACACCAATGGCATGAATGTTATGGAGCATGCTTTACATATATCACATCACAAGTTAACACATATAGATATGATATGGATCTTTTAACATTAATCATATTCTACTACATTTTTCTGCTCGGGAGTTCATACAACTCAACCATTATTTCTCTCTATTGGAGTCTCATGAAATTCCAAATTCAACTAAAGTATTATTATATGTTGTTTTCATATTTGAAATGTGTTTCTTTATATTTAAGTAAGTTTAAATTTAGTGTAGTGTGTTTATCTCAACTATAAAGTATACTTGGCATGTCATTTTGATATCTTTTGCATAGGAATCACATAGCAGGCCTTTTGCATTTATTTGTCAAATAGTAAGGGTATACGTTCCTCACTACCTTTGAGATAAGGTGGTCTAATAATAAGAATCACAAGATCTATAATTTGACTATGTCTATCAAGCTAAATTAGTTTATTGTAGTAAGTGTGATTAGTTAATATCAACCTTTAATATTTCAAAGGCCCAAGTTACTCAATTGCTAATTTATTTTTATTCTTGGAATCTGTAAACTTGAACAATGGTTATGTTGGATTTTTGTGTTTTCTTGCCAATGCGAATCAACATTGGAAAAAATAAAGATGTTGCATCACCAATTTTTTCTCCTTACAATAGTATTAAGGAAGAGGTTTCATATCTTTCTCATAAATTTTTCTCATCGTGGCAAGGTAAGGCTCATGATATCTATTGTGAATCTTATGATGTTGATATAGAGAACAAGATTGAACTTTCATATCTTGCTCTGACTATCATTCATCATAATTTTGACAATTCTATCAAATGACCAAACATATTCCAAACATTAATGAAAATACTTTTGTTTGTTTTAGTTACTATGGAGGTCATGTTGATGTCTATATTTGTCATAGTAAGGATCTTGACTATTATTATGTGAATTCATTATACCCTTTTTATCATTAAGAACTTTCATACGCCTTGTGGAACAGTAGGTAGGTCAATTTGAAACAATCTATATATATTATTTGTATGGATTTGTGTTGATTATAGGTTGGAAACAAGTATAATGCTGGCTGAGAACAAGTATAATGGAAAATTGGCAATACCACATGCATATGGGTATAATGGTGTCAATTAAATGCCTAACCTATTGACATGGAAGATGCCTCAAGTTGTACATGACCTCAAATGCATGTTAGTACTCTAACAACTATTGCTTTCTTGAGCCAACTAATGTTTGAAAATTGCTTGAATATTCTTGTTCTTGGTGTTGTAATAGGAAGCCAAAATGGGTATGTGTACTTATATCCCTCACATAAGTTTTCATCTATAAAAAATGAGTTTTGTAAGTTCATTTATTGTGGGGCTAGATCAACATAGCCTCTTAGTTCACCTTTGGATGATCTCCATCCAACAGTGAAAACATGTTGTCAATCCTTCATGTTTTAAAATCAATAACCTTATCTTGTCATTTGTGTGGTCGATTCACCTTCCTATTTGCATATGGTTTTTTTATCCATCGGTTTCTCCATTGTCATCATTTCTTTCATCATAACATGAGCAGTTGTCTCTAACATTATGTTAGGGAGAGATTTTTCTCCTAAATGAGTAGTTTCTTCATTCTTGTACTAGTTACATACTTCCATCTCAACCATAAGGGTGATATGTAAGGTATATGGAGAGGGAAATGGGAAAGGAGAAAAATAAAAGGTAAGTCAATGGGAAATTTGGGGGGTTCTTGAAATGTTATATGGTATCATGTTCATCTATTCTAACATTCTTGCTAATTGATCCAACTACTTCTCTTGATGTGACATGGTAGTCATCCACAACCCTATCTGTCTATTGTACTTCTTGATTTCTTGTCTAGCCATTTGACTATAGTAATTATGCCCATAAATAAGCTGATCCACTTACTAACACAACTTCCCTTTGTTCCTTCTGTATTGATTATTTGGCATGCATGATAATTGTGTTACTTTAAGAAGTTGTTTAATGCAACATATTGATTAATAGACCATTCATCATATGATGATAACCAAAATAGAGTCAAACATGTCTAAACATTTTGGTATTTATGCTTTGATTTGAACATCAATCGAAACTTTCTACATTGGTAGAAGCTAATTAAGGGATGACCTTAGTGATAGATGATAACCTACTTCGAGATATAGTAGGGAAGAACTTCTATCTTCTAGAGAAGTAAACTAGGTTTACCATTCTCTTATTAAAATGGTATTGATTGAGGAAATGACTTACCTAGTGAGAAAACTCATTCTTATGGCTTCTAGGTGTTGTGGTTCACCATTCAACTTGAATGGTATCTTAATAAATATTCACATTTGCTTTTAAATCATATTATTGATAGAGATGGCACTGGAAAGATAAGTTTGATGTTGCTTACTCTTGGTTGCAAACTCTTAATTGCAGACTAGTGTAAGAAGCAATTACCATCTTTGGGGTTTCACATATGAGGTCAGAATCCCTTTCTTTTGGTTCCATGAATTGGGTTTTGCGTCGTAGAATTGGTTTTCTGTCTTGAGTATCACTCTCTTTCCTTTCTCCATATATATACCATTTCTCTGTTTCAATTTTACATCAAGGATTTTCTTTTGTATTTTTTGGTAGAGATTTTACTGAATTTAAATCTCTAAATCTTAGCTTTGCAATATTTCGTTCATATCACTTCTTTCTTTTGTGTCTAACTCAGTTGTAGCCCAAAAAAGGTCAATTTCTAGCTTAGACTGGGGTACAACAAACATATATACAATGTCTTTAAGATTATTAAAGAGTTTCCTTTGTGGTTGACACTGTATGAAGCTCACAAACAGACTGCTTGAAGTACGTGCCCAAACACTATTTTATTTTGATGCTCATGTAGTCTATGACTAATACCAGTAGTTTTTTGTTGAGTGTCATGATAGAATTTTAGAATTATTTTGAAACAATCTCAAGTTAACCACATGAAGTTGGCAAAAATGAACAAGAAATTGCAATTATTTTCTTATACACAATTTACTTCTTTAGCATATATATAAATGTTGCATGCATCTTAAGAACACTATCTATACATTACATACAAGTGTTAAAAATTATATAGTTTCCCTACACAACTTGGACATAAGGAAATGCACACGTCTGTAGCACAACTTCAATCTTGTTATGTCATAATGGATGATAAAGTGACCTTGTTTAATGCTTACAATTTTGAAGATATCCATTTGAACTATAATGTCATCCTTCCAACATCCAACCTGAATGTTGAGGAACAACCATGGTTGTTGAACATTATGAGGCAAGGTTTCTTAATAACATACTACTGGAAATATGACTTTTATTGTCGGTGGTTTTTTAAGGAAATTGACGGTGTGATATATCTCATCAGTTATTTAAAGAAAACCAACACAGTTGGTGAAATGAGAAAATACATTTTATGCTTTATTTATCATGTCAGTTGTTTCATAAAGAAATTTATGACATAGAGTTCCCACCAAAATACGTGCAAAATTTTGGAAGACATTTCATTTCCCTCCCAAAACCCTATATCATCAATTTTTTTTGGAGCTGGTAAAGTATTACTATATCACCAAAAAGAGTATAGGAGGAAAACACCATCATATACTGTACAAGTGGGTTATAAGACAAAATCCCACTGAGCCAGGATCTCACCACTAACTCCTCTCACCATTTTAGGATGTGCTTTAAGAACCATCCTAAGATGTGAAACTAAGATATCAAACAAAACAAGAGTGTCAATCTTCCCCTTTCCATGCAATCTATAATTCCTTTCTTACCAAATCATATAGCATAAGGCAGTGAGGCATACACCCACAAATGGTCTAGATACATGGTTGTGCTTAGTCTTCTCCAAAGCCTACAGCAAACCATCGAACAGGGCGGTGGGTGGAGAGCATCCCCATCCGAACCGGCACCACAAGTACCTAGAATAGCTGCACTAAAAAAACAGATGATTATGTGTCTCTGCCTCAGTGCCGCATCACCCGCAGATGGGATTAGCGTTGAGGCCCCAGCTAATTAACCTGTCAAACGTCAGAAGTCTTCTCATGATTGCTCTGTACGTGCAACAACTCCACCTCGGAATGTGCCCCTAATTCCATAGAAGGTGGAACCAAGGCACAACCAGGGTATGAGAATGAGGTACAACCCAAGGAACGGAAGTCACGTCCCTTAGTGTCCTTCCATCCAGTAAAGGAGTGTAATCATTAACATGCAAGCTACACCCGTAGCGTTCCCGCATTCATCTAGTCCAGGCAGAATCACCTCTAACAAAGGCGTCGACTCTCTTCATTGTGGACACATGGGTGAAAGAAGCCAGATCAGTCAGGTTGAGACCTCCCTCCTCGAACTTCCTATCTATGATAGGCCATCCCACAGTGTGTCCTTTACCTCCCCATACAAAGGATTCCATGATAATATGCATCTTGTTCAACACAAAAAGTGGGATTTCAACTTGTTGGCACCAGAACCTGATCAAGCACTCCAAAATCAATCTGACTAAAACAAGCTTGTCAGCCAGGGACATGTTGATCCCTGTCCCTCTAGAGACCCTTTCTCTAAGAGCATCTATGCACATGTCAAAATCCTTGCCTTTGTCTTTTCCACCACTTAGTGGGATCCCAAGGTATTTCATCAGAAACATACCTTTAGAAAGACCCACGACCTCTTTAAGCCTACCTCTCCTAGTATCACACGATCTAGAAAGGAAACTCTAGATTTAATATCACTGAGGTAAAAGCTCATGCAATCCCCCAAACTCTAAAAATAAGCCTTCAAAAGCCTTTAAGAGATTTGCTGGTACCCATAAAAAAGAAAAGTACTTCATCAGCAAATATCATGTGTGACATCACCCTACACCCTCCTTGTCTAAAAGTTGCAAATTGGTTAATTCCTTCAGACTCATCACCCATACAAGTCAATGTCTCCATGACCAAAGTAAATAGGAGAGGAGACAATGGGTCCCCCTGTCTAAGCCCATAGGAAGCTTTAAACAAGCCATAGGGAAACCCATTCACCAGAATAGAGAAAGAAGTCGTGGTCACACACTCTTCCATAATCTTAATCCACCTGCTACTAAAGCCCATAGCCCTCATTAGAGACCACAGAGACTCCCATCTTATATTATCATAGGCTTTGGCCAAATCCAATTTGACGCAAGCCTTCTTCAAACTATTCTTAATGCTGAAATCAAGCATGAATTCAGCAACAAGAAGGGCACTATCCGCAATCCTTCTCCCTTTGATGAAGGTTGTCTGGTTAGGCGAGATAATCTCAGGCAGACAATTTTTCCTAGAGAAACTGACAAGATAGAAGCATAAAACTTAGAATCTATGTTTTCAGATTCACATGGACTTACCGAGAAAGGATACATGCAAAATTGGATTATCTCATGGGTTGCCATAAATGAAACTGACAACGTAGGTGATGATTGGATGCATTATTAGTTGTCAGTTTTGTCATACCTGACCGATGAGATAGGTTTGCACACACAATAGTTTTGTTGGTTGTTTTTCCAAATTAACCGATGAGATAAGTAAGATTGTCATCACTTTATAATAATTGATGAAACATGTTTACTTATCCCCACAAGGAAATCCATGTTTCCTCTCTCTCCCCTCCCTATGAGAAACCTCTCTGACCCCCCCCCCAAATGATTTTCTCTTCTTACGCCACCACTTGCAACCCTTCTATTGTTGCTTAACAGCCCCACACCACCTCTTAATATACTCCAACACCTCTAGATCCTCCTTAGGTCACAACTATGATAGTCAGCTACCACTGATCTCCTCCTAGATCTGGCATTAATGAATTACTCACTATCTTCTCCAGCTTCATCACTAGCTTCGGTGACATCACCATCTTGCACTACAACAACCGGCAATGTTTCCGCCTCCAACCACCTCTACTACGGCTTCACCTCCTCATGCCTCCTTTGCTAACTGCTCCTCTAGTTCACTAGCTAGCTATTCCTCATCCTCCTACTACTAGTGGGGCCAGTGCCACCACTACCTCCGCGAGAGGTATCTCCTCTACTTTCCCCCTTCAAAATTTGATTTTAGCACATATGCATAGGCAAACATGAATATTTCTTAGAAATTGTGATGAAAATGCATTTATAATGGATATTAATTTGTTTAGAATTCTTTTCCATGAATTAGTTTGTTTAGAATTGGTTGTTTGATTTGTTTGAATATTATTTTGTGAGAATTCTTTGCATTGTTTAATGTTAGTAATTAATTATTGTTATGGATAAATAACCACACATATGAACTAATACACTAAAGTTGATATGAACTTCTCTAAATTAACTTAATTTACATTAAAATTGATATAAATTTACCTAATTAACTCTAAACCCTAAACTTCTAAAAAGTAAAGTCAAGTATGTAATCTCTAATCCCTATAGTCTGTTGGCCTAGAAACCCATCTGAGATTTACCCATTAGGAGTAAAGCTTGGATAGTCCCTAATTTGAGATGGTTCTTGAGCACTTCATCTCACTTAGAATGTAAGATTATAGTGCAAGTTCAATTTCAATAAATTTCCTTGGTGTTTCCTCTTTTCTTCCCCGGGTACATATGTAGGTGGTTATTTGCCCATCTTCATCGGTGTACTTGGAGAACTATGGGAAAATGTTGCCAAAATTTGTTGAAATTGGGCATGCATTATAAACTTCCTAGTGAGATGAAGTGCTCAATATTGAATAGGTACACATTCCTTAATGTCAGCACAAATAGATGACTAGGGCTCTATTCAAACATATTTTATTCTAAAAATAATTTATTAGCTAACACCTGATGCACTACTCATCTCCCATCTGATCATAGAATGGACCAATCATGGATGTCTAATCCAAATTGCTGCACTCTTGAGTTTATTAATGATCTTGGCCAATTTGTAAGATTTCTAGAGGAAAATAGCAAACAACCTGGAGATAGGTTCTATTTCCCCTACAGGAATTGCAGTAACAACTTGAAAATTGACACGAGCCAAATGAATTGGCACCTGAGTGGTGAAGTTGATGTTGTATGACTGAGAGACCGCAAGTTCAAAACCAGTTGGCAACAAGATGAACACATGAAAATTGACACTATAGAAATGATAAAAAATCATGTCATGTGCAATGGGTTTGTACATGTCTATACAGAATGATACTGGCACAAAAAGATTCCTAGTATGAGATCAATAGATGTGAGTAGTGGTAGTTGTGTCAAAGAAGAAACAGTAGACTATGTTGATGTAATAAATAGACATGGTTGATGCGATGCTAGATAGTTGTAGGGTAAATGTTACACATCCACCTCATTTATCTAGAAACATTGTGCACGACGCTGAGAAACTATTATACTATACTAACTTTATGAAGTTGAGTTTCATGTTGAGATTTTATACTCTAAAGGCTAAAAATAGCTGAAGCAAAAAAAATTTCACTTCTTTGTTGTCTTTATTGAAAGAAATACTCTCTGAAGGCAATGAGCTCCCAATATCAACATATAAAATGAAAAAGATGTTGTGCCTAATGGGAATGGAGTCTAAGACGATACATGCGTGCCTAAATGATTATGTGTTGTTTCAAAAGGACTATATCAATTTGAAAGAATGTTCAAAATGTGGGACATCTAGGTACAAAAGGACGATATCAGGTAACTTGAAAATCAAGTCTCCTTCTAATGTGATGTGGTATCTGCCTACAATACCATGATATTAATGCTTGTTTGCTTATACTATAGATGCACACAATTTATCTTAGCATGCAGAGGTAAAGAAAACAACGATGATATGATATGACATGCATCTAATTCCCGATAATGGAAACATATTGATTTATTATAGCCTACAAAGAAGCTAGGAATTTAAGGCTTGTACTTTGTACCAAAGGGATGAATCCATATGGAACATTAGATAGTCAATATGTCACTTGTCCTAACATGATTGGTATATACAATCTTCCTCTGTGGTCGTGTGTGAAGAATATATACATCATGCTATCCATGCTTCGGGCCCCAAACATTCTGATGTTTACCTTTCACCTCTGATTCAAGATCGAAAGAAACTCTAGTGAGAATGTGTGATGACTTATAATGCTTTACATGAATAGATGTTTGATTTATGTTCAATGTTGTTTTTCAATATTAATGACTTTCCAGTGTATGGGGACTTGTCTGGATACAACGTAAAAGGAACCAAGACATGTGTTGTATGTGAGGAAAATATTGATTCAATCCAATAAAAACATGGTGGTAAGACTGTATATCTTAGTCATTGAAGGTTTCTACCAAAGGTGCATCCTTACCAAAGTTGTGAAAAACGTTCAATGAATCAACTAAGGAATGGAATATCCCTAAACATATGTCAAGGGAGGATGTTTATGAAAGAGTAAACAATATTGTAAATAATTTTAGTAACAGACCATGTGCTACTTGTATAGGTAAAACGTCTTAAATAAAAAAGAGGTTTTAATATTTTAGGATCTTCCTTATTGGAGTTCTTTGATAGACTAACATTGTATCAATGTCATGCATGTTGAGAAAAATGTTTGTGATAGCATCATTGGTACTTTGTTGAATATAAAAGGCAAGACGAAAGATATCATCAAATATTGAATGGACCTACATGAAATAGGTATAATGAAACAATTTACAACACAAGTTAGCAAGGGTCACCGTAGACATGTACCTCCTTCTTGTTATATCTTGTCTATACAAGAGAAGATAAATTTTTGGAAGTGCTTGCTTAATGTTAAGTTACCACATGAATACTCAGCCAATATCTGTAGATTGGTATCAATGAAGGATCTGAAGTTAATAGGTCTTAAATATCATGATTGTCACACTCTAATGAAACATATATTCCATGTGTCTATTCAATCTATCCTTCTAAAACATCTTAGGTTTGCAATCACTAAGTTTTGATTCTTCATCAACATTCTATGTAACAAAATCATTGATTCTAAGAATCTAGATAAGTTCCAAAGAGAAGTGGTCATTACCCTATTCCAAAATGAGAAGTATTTCCCTCCTTCATTCTTTGATATCATGGTACATATGCTTGTCCATTTGACTAGGTAAGTGAAAATGTTGAGTCTAGTTTTCTTGCATTGGATGTATCCTTTTGAGTGCTACATGAGTGTTTTCAAAGGTGATGTTCGGAACCGTTATTGATCCAAATGGAGTACTATTGAGGGTTGTGTTTCTAGGGAGCTTGTGGACTTTTACAATGACTTTTTGAGTTGCAACAAAACTCCTTCTAATATTGTGAATCCTAGCATTTATTCTGGAAAAGGTAGTTTGGGAAAATGATAGAAAGATAACAGTCATGAGCTGTGGGAACAATTATACTTGTATGAAATATACAATATTGATGATGCGGGTATTTATATCACCAAACACACCAATAAGATCAAGAAAAAATATCCCCTAGATGTTTAATGTGGATTGTTAGAGAGCATAATTGGACATTTATTAGGTGGTTTGAAGAGAAAGTATTCACTCAACTTTCTCATTCACCAAATAATGTTACAGAAATTATCAAATGGCTCGCATATAAGCTAAAGACGCATGTTACATCTTATGAAGGTTTTGACATAAATATATTTTCATATTACACCAAATGCAAAGATGATAGAGTGTCATACAAAGCAGTGGGGTCACTCTTCAAGCAACTTCATTGCATTTTTCTAGTACCAAGATAAGATTTGATATGAAGGAAAGATGTCTTATTACTGTGTCATTGAAGACATAAGGGAAATTCACTTCACAAACATTGAGTTTGATTATTTAGGCGTAAATGGGTTGATAACAACGAATGAGTTGTAGTTGATTAATGTGGTTTCATAATAGTGAATTTTGAGTAGACATATGAGAAGGATGAACCATTCATCATGAAATCACATGCAAAGCAGGTATTTTATATCAATGATCCTGCAAAAAAAATTATGTTAGTCGTTCTTCATGGGAAAAAATAGTTCATTTCATATTTTATTGATGAAGTAGAGTACTATGACAAGTATGATGACTCTAGTCCATTCTCTATTGTTTTACAAAGAGTAAATGTTGAATCTAATACTGATGACTATACAAGTGAAGATCACATAGAAGCGATGTTAGTTTATGATATATCACACAGAGGAGATACCAATGATAGAACTTTGGACATGGTGATTCTGAATACCTTATTATATGTGAAAAATACATGTTTTACAATTTATATTAACTGATTATTGCGTATATATGTTTAGTCATATGTATTGCATGGTTGTTAGTTCAGATTATCAAATGTGGCATTTCTAATGCCATCAATGACTAATGATGTAGCTAGTGATCTAAGTGCTCACTAATTATGGGACTACCGAGATGCAAGTTTTTGTGCCTTCAAATATGTGATCATAGATCTGTCTAAAGTTGTGTTAGTTTTAGTCTTGTTGTTTATGTCTCTTCCTTATGAAAATACAAATACTGTGGAATTTTTTTTTATTTACCATCTATTAACTCATAAATAAGTAATGGAAATTGTTAGTGATTCTTTCCGAGATCTATACTGTGTATTTCTTTGATCCTTCGGGTATAAAACTCACACCAAATGAGGGAAACCAAATGAAATTGCTGATTCACATGTATGTATATTTTTTCAATGTTCAACATATTTGTCAATGTTTGCATCATATGACTATTTAATAATGTAGCAAATTTGTTAATTTGACTTATAGGGTTATGAAAGCATTCAATATAGGGATATGGAAATCAGATATGGAAAACAAATCAGTATCTTCAAGGAGTGTTAATGTATATATACCTCTCACTCTGATGCATATATATTACCATTTTTTCTTAATTACATTTATTAATGTAACTATAAATCTACAGTGCCTTATACAAGACAATGATTGCACATGCAAACATAATAAGATGTTATATATGGACAACATTTTTAGGCACACATTACTAGATATTAAAAGTATAGAGAAGATATTGTTATTAGTTTTGGATCATAATTAATGAACTAATCTTGTTTGATAATACAAATGGTTGAATTTAATTATAATTATGTATCATTAACTTTATAGATTTTTGACACTAATGAAGCCTATATGTTGGAGTGGCTGAATGACCTACACGAAGAGTGGGCAAACTACTTCATTAAGAATGTGGACTTGTCAGCTAATTGGGATGGTTGATTGATATTTTTATTCAAAATTTGATGTCAATATTTTGTTTTATATAGTATACATGTGGACTTAAACTATGTGGAAGTTGATTTGTATATGTATTCATGCATATGTGTGTGTAAATTGAATTTGAAGTGCATGAGGATTGGATGTTATCGAGTCCAATTTTTGATGTGTATTTGTGCATATGTATGAAATTTAATGTGGTTGAGAAATGAATCAATTTACTTGTGAGTTAATGCATATGTGTGAGCATTGAAGTGAAAATTGGTAGAATATTGAGTTGAATCAATTGAGCTTGTATATATATATTTATGTCTTCTTGTAGGTTTGTTGGCCTATTGTTAAGTTGCAATGATTGCAAAGTATGTAGTTCTATTGAACTATTGTTCTTCTATTAAACTGCAGGCTACAAAAAAACTAGCACCCACACAACAGGTATGTAGAACTTCTATATAAAGAAAAACACTTATGACATCCATTATTTCATAATACACTGATTGCATATACCTAATTTGTTAGTTTTGTGAAAAAAAACTTATGACACATCCCTTTCTTGCACTTTTTATTCACTAAAACCTCATCATGCATTACCTCATCTATTCTACTTGCTATAATCGATGAGGAACTGCCGGGGGAAACCACATTTTCGACGCACACTGCATGTTATTTATCCATTTTGATTGTAACGTAGAACCGTCAATATACATGTATGTCGTCGGTTTTTTTAACCAAAATAATCGATTAAATATGTCCTGAGTTTTAGTTCTATCTAGTTAGTCATCTATTTATAACCAACAAGATATGACAAAAACAACTAACAATATAGGCCAGTTATGCACTTGTGACACATAATTTTCCTTCCCAGACATGTCTCTACACTACAAATCATGTGTCCACAAGGCCCAACTTGCATGTTGTATATCAATGAAGTTTGATGTTGACAACATGATATGAAATTTTGCCTTTAATGTTTTCCCCCCGTATTGTGTGTCCTCTATTAGGAACATCTGTGGTCTATGCATCATTTGGAAAACAAAAAAGAGCTGAGGATCTTTATCTCTCTGACACCATTTGTAACATAATGAATCTTAGATGTAATCTCCATGTAAAAATTTTTCCCAAGTTTCCCTTTCATTTCTGTACTTTATGTCATTCATGTTTAATTAGTGGAATTTAAAGTGGTTTAGTGAACATTTATTCACTAATTATACCAATATAAGGGTTTATGCACAAATTCCTCAGTGAATGCTTAATTACCATAATTAAGTGATCTAAACCTTAATCTAACTTTTTGATGTGATTTGAAAACATAAAATGAGCCTATGTTTCAAATTTGGTTCGATTTGGATGTTCTTTGTGCAAGTTATTCAATTTTAGGTACATTTTGGACTTTTATACAATTTACCCAATTGAGAGGTTTTCTTTGCAAATTATCACCTAAATTTTAATCCTTAGATATTTCCTTACCATTATCGAGATTTTGAACCATGCGCACCTGGTTGCACCTTGGTTTGAAGGTGTTTCTCTCCAAGGGCATTATAGGGATTACCCTCTTTATAAATGAGCTTATCTTTAAAAGCTATCAACCAATGGGGTTATTTCTTTAATTGGAGTATGGTGGGGATGGCCTAGAAGCCTCCATGGGCTTTTAGGACCTCCCTTGGATATACAAAAAGTCTCTATGAGCTGTCCTCTTGCATGGCCATGAAGCCTTAGCCTAAGGACACATCGAAAGTCCCTTTGACACCTCATGCTTGCCCCCTTCTTTATAAAGCCATCCCTACCCCTTCCCACCTCCCAATACAAGAAGAAATCGTCTCCTTCTCTTTCCCCCAGCTCAAAGCATCATCCCTTCTAAGTTTGTCCACAAATTGTTTGTCCCATGGTAAAAGAGGGAGCCTACCATGGTGAAGAAGGCTCCTAGGGTTCCAAATTTCTCTATTTTAGGATTTCTTAAGCTCCTCCTTGGTGATTTTGACCAAAACTAGTAAGTATCCTCATTTTCTTCCCTGTTTTCATTCTATTAGTATTCCTCCCACCTTCTTCCAGGTCAGAACCATGACCTTCCATGGTAAAACTCCACCTAGAACCCTAAAACATGTCATCTCCATGCTTTTTTGCTAGGATTTGCACCTCTAAAGTGGAGAAGGTGATCTTTGCTCAAGAAAGGAGCTTGACTTGGAACAACCAGACCTTATAATCTCGAGATCCATGCTGTTTGGACCTTATTACCTTCCTAGAGGTGAGTTTTGTTAACCCCCTTCTCATATATTGCTTACTACATGCTTAAAATGCATGCTTCTATGTTTAAAATCGATGATTTCCATCTCTTTTTACCATGTTCTTCTAGGGTTTTGGTTTCTTGTTATTTTACCTTCACTAGAAGTTGTCGTTTGGTTACCTATGCAACTTCAAATCTGATCTTGGGTCAAATGGTCTTTTCTCCCTCTCCCTCTCTCTTCAATTATCTCGATCAGTTTGATGATGGAGTAATTTCCTATTGGTCAGTATTGAAAAATTCATATATTCTAATCCACTTATTCAAATTTGAAAAATAAATATGTTTTGGAATTGGAAAATTTTTCTCTCTTTCTAATAAAAATATTTTCAAGGTATGATTTCATGGTTTGACGAAGGGTGGTTTTTGTAAAATGAATTTAATGCATAAAAACCATAAAAAGTACATCTTAATCGTCATAACTCCAAAATTAACATAAAAATAGGTTTTCTTGATTATGAGAACATAATAAGTTCATTGGTGATATTTTCAAAAGCTAAATCTGAATTTTTCTAAAAACTGCTAAAATTAGGGTTTCTATACATTAATGTGCACTATGTACTCTAATACATGCTAATACATTGAAAATAGGCAAAGTGAAACTTAGACTCAATTAAAGTGGTGAACGTTAGTAATTAATATCAATAAGAGAGGTATGTGCATTCCTTACACCCTATGTTGGGATAATTGCATCCAAAACCTATATTTCCCTAATGAGGCTTAAATGAACCCTAAGTCTTCAATTTTTGAATCCTAATGTTGTTCATGCCTCAAATTGAGATTATAATTTCTTCTTGTTTGGGTCTTATACCCCACTGCCATGCTTATTGAATATTATGACTACTCTTGCCATGAATACTTTTCTAGCATGTAGATTTATGTTCTATTTAATTTAAAGTAGCGGTACCTATGTACAACAACCCACAGAGGGCATGTATTTAATCGCCCTAGGGAATGTTTTTATTCTCCCCTATATGATTGTGTAGGTGACTAGGAATGTCTTATTCTCCCCTCACCTATAGGTTAGAGGTCCATTAGGTTCCTCAACCCTACTTAGTTAGGTAGACATAATTATCTTACATGAAAATCCTTTTTAATATAATTGTTAATGGCAAGTTTCTTTTGAACATAGCCTCATACTCTTGTTAACTTCATGTTATGAAGAACCCTAGCCTGATATTATTTTCTTTACTTATCTTGTTATCCTATACTAGTTTTGTGAAACATACCTTGTTTCTTTCCCCTTTTGCTGGGTGCTTTCCCAACCAACCAGGTGCTGGTGCTGAGCAAGGAGATGGACAAGTTTGAAGGAAGTCATATCAGGAGTAGATCTCAAGCTATCTAAAAGGATGTCTTGGTTGCTATAGATAGATCCTTTTCTCTTATCTTTTTCTTTGGGAAATAATCATGTAAAGAACAAAGAAAGTCATGTAATAGGCTTAGTACTTTTATTTCCGCTGCTATTGACATTTTATAATGTATCTGGTGCATGCTTATTTACTTGGAATATCATACATGCATCCCTCAATATCTTTTGTCTTTCTAAAAAGATGGATGTTTTGTACTTCCTTTAAATTTTAGTAAGGAGGTGATCTTTTCTCTTTACACCATTCTTCATAGGTTTTAATATCCATTATGAAACATAATATGGATCAAGAGAAACAATTTATCAACCATAAATCCTGTTATAACCTGATTTTTCATAAGTTTTAAGACATTTGTTTGCAACTAATGTAATATGAAGGACACATTAGAAAGATGGTTCTCTATGTGTCTTGTTTGAAAATTGTATATTGAAAGTGCAAATACTCCATATGGGATGGATTTTGTGTAGTTCATTGTTTTCAATAAACCATTAATACTTTTGGACAAAAGAAAGAATCGAAATCCAATAATTAAGGAATTTCTAAAGTATGGACATATGATATGGAGTTGTGTGGAGTACTCTATATAAGAGAGTTTTCATGCATAAATGAAAGATGATTACTTTGTGAATTATTGGATAATAGAAATATAAGATAAAATGCAAGATTTTAAAAGAAAATAAGATGTGTGTGTTTTAGATAATTAAAAGAGTAATTATCTAGAAAAGAGTGGCAACACAATGTTTAAACTGTAAAACATGGATATTTTGATAAGAGTCTTCATATACTTGAAAATAGTAATGAAAAGGATGAGCATTCTAGAAATTTGAGTAAAAGGATACATCATGGAATAATCATAATATTTTAAATAATGTTCAAAAGAAAAAATTGTGTAAATAAAGGATGTCCCAACAATGTTAGACATAAATTGGGATAACGTTAATGTGTAGATATTTTGGTTTTAAGGAATTTATCAAATAGAGAGAGAGATAAATGAAATAATCAAATTATCCAATAAAGTACCATGCATTTATGGATTTTGGGTTCTAATCAAGAAAAATATATGTGAATTCCTATATTGGAAATTAATTGAATGTTATCCTTTTGACAATCATACATGCTTTCCATGGTTTTACTCATTAACCATGAGAGAGGAAGGGATTCGTAGGAGGAATACACTTATTTTCCTAGTTGGTGTTGAATTATTGATAAAAGCAATGTCTTTTTGAATACTTGTAAAAACGTTGTAATTTATGGTTATGGAATGTCACGAGTGCCTTGATTTTGAGAAGGAATAAAGGAATCGAGAAGGGAGTTACAAATAGGTGTGTGGTTGGTGGCCCTTCTATACCGATAGAACATGTTTTCTCAACTGTGAGTAAAGGAGGAAGGAAATAGAGACTCCCTCTTCACCTTGGGTCTCTCACTCTCCCCTCCCTTCCATCCACATAATAGCCATGAGGGTTTCCTAAGACATATATAGGGACCCGAGAAACCTCACCTGGTGGGATGTCATCTAGCCTCCATAGACCGCAAGGAAGATCTACAACCACCATGGTTTCAACCTACACCAACGTGAAGGGTCTGATGGGTAAGAGACAATGAGTGATTCCTTGAGGATTGAGGGACTCCCTCTTCCCTTCCACCATCTGCGGTCACCCCACCATGGATTCTCAAGCCTTTGTTATAGGTGCCACAACCCGAGGGTAATTAAGAGATTTTTTAGCTTTGGGCCAAGTGGCCAACCATCCTCATGTCATGATCAAGATTGAGAATGAACAAAAGAATGAGAGATGGAGGAAAGGAGGGTTGAATGACCCTCTGTCACTGTGTAGTGACACAACTCGATGTTGTGGAAGCATCATTGACTACTACTGGAGATGCACCAAGGAAACCATCTGCACCACGCCTCAACCCTTGAGGGTAGTCTCTTCTTCAAGTGATGCTTCCTAGAGACTAGGAGGAGATCCACATCTAGCCATGAGGTCACGCTAGGGCGTAGTGGCCTACAATGAAGGCCAACTTTGTGGCTTGCTAATGTACATGCACAGAGGGTGGGTGGAGGATAGTCCTATGCACGTGGTAAGAAATGAAATGGATTTGAAAGGCTCTATTGCCTCTATGTGCAAGCACAAGAAACAAGGGAACAATAGTCTTTTCAACCTTAAATTTTGGACGGCCTCCAATGTGGAATAACAAGTTAGTTTGCTGATGTGTTAGTGCTCCATTGATGAATTAAATATTATCTTGCACAAATAATAGTAATTACTAATATGCTTGGATGAAGACAAGTGATATATGAAAATTGATAATTAGAACACGTAGAATATAAATAAATTAGTTCCATAATGTAATTATGCTTTTTGTTTTAAAAGTAGTACAAATATGTGATAAAGGGGTGATTAAAGCATAAACACTCTAGTTTTGAGTATTAACATGTTGAATATGTCAAAAACCTCTCTTTTATGATATTGTATGATATTATGGAATATAATGGTAATCTAACATAGTTATGATCACAATGATGAGAAACTAGGTTTTCTAGAGTCGATGGTCTTTAACATGTGTAGTTAATAATTTTTGTAGGCAAGGAAGAGTCTACCTAGAGGGACCCCCTCATTCATGTACCTCAATCACAAGAGAAAGAAGGGGATACCAGATTAAGCGTCATGGGGATGGACGCTTTGAACCTGACTATGCTTAGGTCAAATGAGATGAGAATCAACATAATGCTTGCTTGTATGGGCTCTCTTGACTACCTCTTTCAAATGATGCCCCAATCTGAATGGCTACAGGAAAGAGAGGTTTGAGAGATGATCAAAATATCTAATAGGGGGTGTTGATCACATTCTCAAATGATTTGAATTTAGTTAATCTAACCCATGTCCACGAGCCTATCTCTCAAAGTACCTCAAGAGAACCAAGTCAGAACGAAATGAGAAAGTGTGGATTTCTAGTTTCAGATTGATGTCGGTCACCATCAACTTCTCCATTAAGAATGACTCCATTTTTATATGTAGTGGAATTGGAAAAACTGAAGTGAGTGTAGCCAACAGCAGGTAAGTGTCATTGCCATTGGAGCATGAGTGAAGGTCTTTGAACTTTCGACATGTCGTGCTAACTCCTAATATGGTCACAATCATTTTTTTCATCTTCCATTCACCTATCACTTGACTCCCCTAGAAATGTCTAGATGCCTTGCATAAAGCTGAAGTGTTGCTTATTGTAATGCAATGAATCATACTCAATCACATTGTTTGTATGCCAATAATGGTGAAGAAAAGGATATTGTCACTCCTTCTAGAAAGACAGATTCCATTTCTTCTTCCAAATTCATGACCATCCAATTTGTCCAAATGGGAGTTCCATACGCATACCCACTAAATCAGTCTATTGGGGATATAGGTGTTCTAGACTCTTCCTAGTGGTTGAGATAAGAACTAGATAATCTAGTGATTCACTCAAGACCTACACACTAACCAACCAACCTTATATGTGAAGAAAAATGGATGACTTCCCTGATGTTTAATTCTATTCCCTGTGCTAATCGGTTTGGTTGAAGGAACTATAAGAGTGCAATCAACTAATCGAGCAAGTAATCCACATGGATGCATTCCTGCCCTATCCTGACATTGGCATTGAAGGAGAAGTATTTGCTGCTACATTACCTACCTAATTTTTTGACTACTCTCAGTCAGGGATCAAGGGTGAGAATCATTTTTGTTATTTTCAAGTGTAGGAGTTGAGGCTTTCACAAATTAGTCCATACCCGTAACATAAAGGATCAAGACAAAATGCTAGATTTTACTCTTTTGATATTTCTAGACCAAATCATATCATAGAACGGGGAACATAGAGGGAAGTTGAAGTAGGGGACTTTAGCATTTCATTTAACTGAGAGTTCACATCATAGATTATAGTTGTATACCCAAGCACGGGAATGAACTTTATAACTTTTTGGATGGGGGAAGAACTACCCCATATAGAAGATCCAACCCTGCATCGAGCATAATCATCTCCACTGTGACAGAGTGAGTTTTTAAATATATTATTATTTAATTCCTCTCTCTTACAAATTTAATTGTTCCATTTATGCCCTTGATCATCTCTCTCAATAAATTGATTTAGTGGATTATTAATTTCACTTAAGACCATCCATAATGGTACATAAAGTCAATAATACAAGTATCATGACATTAACCAATTGACATAGTCAATAACCGAATTGGGACTCTAATTTTGCACCATAGCTAAATCATAGCATTATAAAACTATGCCTAAAATCTCATTACAATTGGAATTACCAATTGCGAGTTATTTACTTTTGAATTTTAGTGTATTATGTAACCTAATCAAACCTAGGACTAAAGTTTGCGATTTAATTAGACTTCTATTTTTGTCACGCGGCCCATAGGCCCACTTTCCTTGCCTTGACGCGGTCCCCTTGCTGGGACTTGATCCTAGCCATCCGATCGGGTGGACCGTGATCCACTCAGGATCCAAGGGTCCAGGACCCCGTCTTCCACCTCCCGCTTCCTTCGGCTTCGACCCAGCTGAACGCCAACCTCAACAACCACCTCACGCGCCTGAACCCCACCTTCTCCTCGCGAGATATTTGGAGGACCAACTCCTCTCCTCAAATCGAACCCAACGACCCTCACCACGTCATCCCTCTCCACCGGATCAGGGAGAACGATCTCCCGAACTCTCGCACCTCTCAGTGGTGGCGACAGTCAAATTAGGGCTCCCCTTCCTAGAACCCCCCCACGCCTATTTAAGGAGCCCAGTAGCTCCGCCACCTCCCCTTTAGTCGCACTAATACCTCAATTGCAACCGAGATCGCCCCTACCTCCCTGGCCCCAAGCCCCCCCTGCTCGCCGGACTTCGACCTCGTCCTCCCTCTAGCGGTCCTCTCCTCTCAATCACACTCGACCGCACCATCTAGGAGTCTCGGCGAGGCGACCGACATCCTTGGTTGGAGCCGCGAAGGCCTTGAACTCCGGGTCGACAAGCCGCCACAACCAAGCTCGAAAGCTCCATCGCCAGCTAGTCCGGGGACACGTTGAGCCGCAAGAAGTAGCCATTGAGCTTCACGAACATCACGCGTAGCTTCTTGACCCCTCAATCCAACCCGAGGGAAGGTAAGGCCCCAAATCCACTTTCCGTTCTTTGTACCTGTGGAAAACGTTCTCAACCTATAATCCATCTCCGATCGAGCTGTTGCGCTCACCGAACTCGGGGAACGTCACGAAGAGGATTCACCCATCCTCACATCCCCAGACACCTTCTATCTAGACTGGGCTACTCCACCCTTCCTCTCCTTCATTGTCTGATCAACCTGCTGCCATCGCGCGCAAGGGGGAAACAATCAAAAGGGCAGATTTACTAACATGCCCTGACCGGGCGTCATTGCTAAGTAAACCCCAAAGGGGCAGACGCGTCTTTTACCCCCTAGCCTGACCTCTCTGGACGAGAACTGGCTCGCGGGTCAATGAGAGGGTCCGACTGATCGGATCCCTCGCATGATCCGCGAGACAGAATTCACAATTTTTTTTATTTTATTTTTTCGTTTCATTTGTTTAATTTTCCCTGATTGGTCGGATCTTAGGAAAAATCTAGAAAATGGTAGGATTATCAGAAAATATCAAATAAGTACACCATTTTTATCAGAAAAATTCAAGCTATCTAAATAAAATAGTATCATCACCTGGATCCGAACTTTTTTTTGGAAAATACGGCCAACCATCTCTAATGACCTTTTTAATACATTGTTTTGTGGAATAATGGTTATAAATGATTTTTATTTCTGTCTTGGGAATATTTAAATCCTAATTAATATCTTGGTCATAATGTTACTCGAAAGCCTACCTAAGGAAGACAGTTGATGTAATAATGGAGAAGAACCCAAATTTCTAGGTTTCTCACCTCATCATGATTATGAAGTACAATTTATGGAAACCCTAATAACCGAAATGACCTTTTATAACCAGGACGACTCTAATCTCAGACCCCAAATCGGAATCCTATATATACTAGGTGACCCCTCTAAATGACCTAAACCCTAATAAGAAGCCCTAATGTGGAATAATGAGAATCCATAGTAACTTAGGGTTTTGTTTACATTTCAGGGTGATCTATTATCTTCTCCTAACTTAGGACTTGTGGAATCCAGATCTGAGATTTAGAGGTACGTGGATATAATTATATGACTAGTTTTGCTGGATGTTAAGTATATGTAATTGTTTGCATGAAATTGATATACATTGATGGATGTTGATATATGATTAGTTGATGATTTACCGCCTTGAACATAAAAGAACATAATTGAATATAAGTGAAATGTAGTTACTAGTGGTGCTCATTAAACTCCCTATTAGAGAGGGAAAGCTTTAATGTTGACTAGCACCTCCCTAGAGTACATGGTATACGGGGAGATCCCTAGAGTACAAGGTACACGGGGAAGGGCCCACTATTTATGCAATTATGTGCTAAGTCCACCATAGTAATGCATGTTCACTATAAATGAGGCTAATAACTTGTGATTACCTGATTTTCTGCCCTTAAATAACGTTTTCTTTCTTCTTCTTCAATCCGAGTATTTTATATGCCAGCATAGTATAGCTTTTATTCCACGTACCAACTTTGTTGATGTTTTCGTTTCTCGTATTTTCTAGGTACAAGGAACAATTGATGATTAAAGTGCAATGCATATTCAAAGTACATGAAGGCACAAATAATAAGCGTGGAGGATTTATTAGATAGACCTAGTACTCTCATCTCTTTCTTGCTAGATGCTAGTTTATTTCTTTCACTAGGTTATGTTGAGGATGATTGAGATCCAATGTAATAATCATAGACTTATTCTTCTTCTTTCTCCAGTATCAATATGTATGACTTTATCTTATATTGTTGAATGAAATGTTGTGTGGCTATTTGCTATGATGTGAATTTGATCTTGGCTTATCTCTGATTTAAGTTGGCTATCTTGATTTCTATCATTTTCCCTTTTGACATTTATAGATATGAGTGCACGCATATCTGTATATGTCACTAAGGAAAGTATGTAGAAATTGGGGTCGTCACAGTTGGTATCAGAGCGAATGTTCACACATCATAGTCACATGACTTTCATTCACCCTATTATGAGTCTAGGGTAGCCCTTGAGTTAGGGATGTGAAGGGTTGAGGTGTCTAGGATAGCATCTGCCATGGGTCTGACTAAAGCCTCCGAGCCACTTAGCTTGGCAATCACGAGGCTACCTTTATGGCAGTATAAGTCTACCTGGCCGATATCCTAAGTGTCCCCTATTCTTGGGCATACCTTAAATTAGGAATTTTCTCATCTATAGATTTTCCCTCTCACCTCTTATATAGGAAAAAAATTCCTCCCTCTCATCTATGCTTTGAAATAAATTAAACTTTCCCTCTTACCCCTGTAATAAGGGTAGAAAGGAGTCTCTCTATTTAGAAAGTCCTAAGGATCGACTGATAAGGATTTTAGGATATCCTCCCTAAATCATAACATTCAGAATATTAATCATTAAATCATGAGAATAATAAACTATCATGTGAAAATAATAATAATTGTGACAAGAATAATTGTTGAAGTAATAATCTAATATGTTCAAATTAATTTCAGGATGCCTCCTAAGACTCGCAGCTCAGGGGAATCATCCTCTAAGAAGAGAAAAGAACGTGAAACCTCTGAAGTACCTGATCCCGATACTGAGGCCAAGGAAAGGTGGGAAGAACAGAAGAAAATCCTTTTAGATTTTATGGAAACCCTCGCCACAAAAGGAACCCCAGAACCCAGCCCATCTAAGAAGAAAGAGGTGACAGTGATAGATTTTATTAAACTAAACCTCGATTCTTTCTGGGGTGAGGATCAGCCTGAGGTTATGGATAAGGCTGAAGCCTGGATTTTGACCATAGAGAATGGTTTTCATACCCTAGAAGTACCTAATGAGAAGAAGGTTAGGTTCGCCACCCATATGCTTAAGGGAGGGGCAAAAATCCGGTGGGAGAACTATGGCGGGAATAGGGGTGAGGAAGTAGACAACATGGAGTGGGAAGCCTTTAAAAACCTCTTCACAGATCGTTTTATGCCCATAGCCGAGAGGAAGAGGAAGGAGAAGATGTACATGGAGTTAAGGCAGGGTAGTCTGTCAGTAGCTGATTACACCCGGAAGTTTAGGCTTCTGGAACGTTATGCACCCATCAGGACTGAAGACCGTCTTACTGAACACTATGTTGACTGCCTTTCCGCCCACCTAAAAACCCTAGTCATAGCCTCTCGTCCCAGAAGCATAGATGAAGCCCTAGATATGGCCCTCAAGCAGGAGAGAGAGCAGGGCATTCAAAAACCTTTTAGCATGGGATACTTAGGGTTAACCACAACTGAAGAGGATAAGTTTAAGAAGTTCCACCCAGGCCATAACAACAAGGGATCAGGGAAAGGAGGAGGTTCAGGGAAAGGAGGACAGAAGAACAATCAAAATCAACAGAAGATTGTCCACCCGAAGTGCAAGACTTGCGGACGACACCATGGTGGAGTATGCCGCCACACCAAGCCTGTCTGCTATAACTGCAAAAAGGAGGGTCATTTTGTTGCCAAGTGCCCCACTCCCTCCATCTTTGGCAATCCTGTAAGTGGTGCTCCGCAGCCTCAGGGACACCGTAATGGCAGGGTGTTTGCAGTAAATGCAGAAGAGGCCAAGGCAAATCCAAACCAGCTCTGTGAAGGTAACCTAATTTCTTTATAATTCAATATCTTGTTCAAGCCTGCAATTATTCATAATTTTATTACCGTACGTAGGCACTGTATTATTAAATGGTCATCCTGTTAAGGCTTTATTTGACTCCGGATCTACAAATACTTTTATTTCTCGAACTCTGGCATCCATATTAAATTTTCACATAAAGGATTTGGGATATACTCTGGACGTGTCTACTCCAAGTGGCAAAATACTCACAACTCTGCAGAAAACTAATGAACTTTCCCTTAAGTATGAAAATCATGATATGCCCTTTGAATTCATTCTCTTAACTATGGAAGACTTTGATGTTATACTTGGTATGGACTGGCTTTACACATACCATGCTCACATTGACTATAGAAACAAGACGGTCGTTCTCTCTCAACCTCATTCTTATCCTGTGAAAATCCCTAGAGGAAGTGGATTCTGTAATAATATTATAATCTCCTCTCTTAAAGCTAAAAAGCTCATTTCTAAGGGATGTAAAGTCTTCCTCGCATTAGTCTCAGAGACCAGTCCTAGTAGCGGGCCTGTAGAAAGTCTGGAGGTGGTACGTGACTTCCCTGACGTTTTTCCGGAGGAGCTTCCTGGGCTGCCTCCAAATAGAGACATTGAGTTCTCCATAGATCTTCTTCCTGGAACCACTCCGATTTCTAGGGCACCGTATAGGATGGCTCCTGCTGAGCTGATGGAGTTGAAGAAACAGTTGCAAGAACTTCTCGACAAAGGCTTCATTCGTCCTAGTGTCTCCCCCTGGGGAGCTCCTGTTCTTTTTGTTAAAAAGAAGGATGGTTCTATGCGTATGTGTATTGACTACCGCATGTTGAACCAAGCTACTATTAAAAACAAGTATCCCCTTCCTCGTATTGATGACCTTTTCGATCAGCTTCGTACTACTAAAGTTTTCTCCAAGATTGATCTCCGTTCTGGATACCATCAGCTCAAAGTCAAAGATTCTGATATTTCTAAAACTGCTTTTCGAACTCGTTACGGGCATTACGAATTTCTAGTGATGCCTTTTGGGTTGACCAATGCACCAGGTGTATTTATGAATCTGATGAATAAAGTATTCCAACCCTATCTTGATGAGTTTGTGGTCGTCTTCATTGATGATATCCTGATCTATTCTGATTCTATGGAAAAACACCGGGAACATTGCGAGCAGTCCTTGACATTCTCCGAACCCAGAAGTTTTATGGCAAACTTTCAAAATGTGAGTTCTGGATTGATAAGGTTATGTTTCTTGGGCATGTCATTTCTGGAGGTAGTATATCTGTTGATCCTGCCAAAGTCTCTGCTGTACTTGATTGGCAACCTCCTCGTAACCCTTCTGAAATTCGGAGTTTCTTGGGTCTAGCCGGATATTATCGTCGTTTTATTCCAAATTTCTCCAAAATTTCACTCCCTCTAACCAAGCTTACTCGGAAGGACGAGCATTTTATATGGTCAGATACTTGTGAGTCCAGTTTCCAGCAGTTAAAGCAGAAGTTGACGTCGGCTCCTGTCCTTGTTCTACCTTCTGGCAACGAAGGGTTTTTGATATTCACTGATGCTTCGAGGAATGGGTTAGGATGTGTCCTGCAGCAGAATGGTAAAGTAGTGGCCTTCGCTTCTAGACAGCTAAAACCCAATGAACTTAATTACCCCACCCATGATTTGGAATTAGCTGCAATCATTCATGCCCTCAAGATCTGGAGGCACTACCTGTACGGGGCAACGTTCGACATCTTCACCGACCACAAAAGCCTGAAGTACATCCTGACTCAGAAGGACTTCAATCTGCGTCAACGACGATGGATTGAATACCTAAAGGACTACGATTTCACTATTGCCTACCATCCGGGTAAGGCAAATGTAGTCGCTGATGCCCTTAGTAGAAAAAGGGCAGTGTGTGCATCTCTTTCTGTCCCCGAATGGAGAAACTTGGAGGATCTAGTGGGCTGGAAGCCGCAGTTTTTGTCTGATCGTGTGCATGTCAATAACATTTCCATCACGTCCAACCTGCATTTCGAACTGCTTGAGGCACAAAAGGCTAGTCCCGATCTTGCAGAGCTCTCTTCCCTTCTGTCAAAGCCGCAAACACATCTGTCCGTGGGTCTGGATGGAGGACTCCGTTACAAGAATCGTATATGGGTTCCTGAGCAGTCAGCTATAAAGACATCAATCCTAAATGAGGCGCATGGGTCCAAGTACACAGTTCATCCAGGCACAACAAAAATGTACAAAGACCTACAACGTCAGTTTTGGTGGAGGGGCATGAAGCGTGATATTGTCGATTTCGTGTCCAGGTGTTTGACATGTCAAAGGATTAAGGCTGAACATCAGAGACCAGGCGGTCTACTACAACCCCTCGAGATTCCGGAATGGAAATGGGAACACATCACCATGGATTTCGTGGTGGGATTACCCAGGACCAGGAAGGGATACGACGCTGCATGGGTCATCGTGGATCGTCTCACTAAATCAGCTCATTTTCTTCCTGTAAAGACTACCGCAAAGGTTTCTGAGTTGGCAGATCTCTACGTACGGGAGATAGTACGCCTACATGGAGTTCCAGCATCTATTGTCTCAGACAGGGACCCAAAGTTCACTTCTAAGCTATGGAAGTAGGTTCAAGAGGAATTGGGCACCAAGTTGAACTTCAGTACAGCTTACCATCTGCAAACAGATGGGCAGTCAGAACGTACAGTACAGATTCTGGAGGACCTTCTACGAGCTTGTGTTCTAGACTGGGAAGGCTCGTGGGACTATTACTTGCCTTTAGCAGAGTTCGCCTATAATAACAGCTATCAGGCAAGCATTGGGATGCCTCCCTATGAAGCTCTTTATGGTCGACCATGCAGATCACCTTTACACTGGGATGATGTCGGAGAGCGTACCCTGATGAAATCTGAGGAGATGCAGTTGTATTCTGATAAGGTTGCATTGATTAGGCAGAGAATGAAGCGAGCACAGGATAGGCAAAAGTCTTATGCAGATGCTCACCGTCAAGAACGTCAATTCAAGGAGGGTGACCATGTATTTCTAAAAATCCGACCTATTCGAGCTTTGGCCAAGAACAAAGGAAAGCTCAGTCCTCGTTATGTTGGACCCTTCGAGATTCTAGAAAGGGTTGGCGAATGTGCCTATCATCTTGCTTTGCCACCTCAGTATAGTGCCATGCATAATGTGTTTCATGTATCTAATCTGAAGCCCTATGTCAAAGATTCCAGTCATATCTTAAATCATGAGCCTCTTGAATTGAAGGATGATCTGTCGTATGCTGAGTCCCCAGTTAGAATTCTCGACTTCAAGACAAAGGAGCTTCGCAGTAACCGTCAAATTGAAATGGTGAAAGTTCTATGGAGCCACCATGATGAAACAGATGCCACCTGGGAGCTAAAGACCGAGGTTGAGAAAAAGTATCCATATCTTTTCCAGGCTGCTTGAATTTTGGGGACAAAATTCTTTTTAAGGAGGGGAGAATGTGACAGAGTGAGTTTTTAAATATATTATTATTTAATTCCTCTCTCTTACAAATTTAATTGTTCCATTTATGCCCTTGATCATCTCTCTCAATAAATTGATTTAGTGGATTATTAATTTCACTTAAGACCATCCATAATGGTACATAAAGTCAATAATACAAGTATCATGACATTAACCAATTGACATAGTCAATAACCGAATTGGGACTCTAATTTTGCACCATAGCTAAATCATAGCATTATAAAACTATGCCTAAAATCTCATTACAATTGGAATTACCAATTGCGAGTTATTTACTTTTGAATTTTAGTGTATTATGTAACCTAATCTAGCCTAGGACTAAAGTTTGCGATTTAATTAGACTTCTATTTTTGTCACGCGGCCCATAGGCCCACTTTCCTTGCCTTGACGCGGTCCCCTCGCTGGGACTTGATCCTAGCCATCCGATCGGGTGGACCGTGATCCACTCAGGATCCAAGGGTCCAGGACCCCGTCTTCCACCTCCCGCTTCCTTCGGCTTCGACCCAGCTGAACGCCAACCTCAACAACCACCTCACGCGCCTGAACCCCACCTCCTCCTCGCGAGATATTTGGAGGACCAACTCCTCTCCTCAAACCGAACCCAACGACCCTCACCACGTCATCCCTCTCCACCAGATCAGGGAGAACGATCTCCCGAACTCTCGCACCTCTCAGTGGCGGCGACAGTCAAATTAGGGCTCCCCTTCCTAGAACCCCCCCACGCCTATTTAAGGAGCCCAGTAGCTCCGCCACCTCCCCTTTAGTCGCACTAATACCTCAATTGCAACCGAGATCGCCCCTACCTCCCTGGCCCCAAGCCCCCCCTGCTCGCCGGACTTCGACCTCGTCCTCCCTCTAGCGGTCCTCTCCTCTCAATCACACTCGACCGCACCATCTAGGAGTCTCGGCGAGGCTACCGACATCCTCGGTTGGAGCCGCGAAGGCCTTGAACTCCGGGTCGACAAGCCGCCGCAACCAAGCTCGAAAGCTCCATCGCCAGCTAGTCCGGGGACACGTTGAGCCGCAAGAAGTAGCCGTTGAGCTTCACGAACATCACGCGGAGCTTCTTGACCCCTCAATCCAACCCGAGGGAAGGTAAGGCCCCAAATCCACTTTCCGTTCTTTGTACCTGTGGAAAACGTTCTCAACCTATAATCCATCTCCGATCGAGCTGTTGCGCTCACCGAACTCGGGGGAACCTCACGAAGAGGATTCGCCCATCCTCACATCCCCAGACACCTTCTATCTAGACTGGGCTACTCCACCCTTCCTCTCCTTCATTGTCCGATCAACCTGCTGCCATCGCGCGCAAGGGGGAAACAATCAAAAGGGCAGATTTACTAACATGCCCTGACCGGGCGTCATTGCTAAGTAAACCCCAAAGGGGCAGACGCGTCTTTTAACCCCCAGCCTGACCTCTCTGGACGAGAACTGGCTCGCGGGTCAATGAGAGGGTCCGACTGATCGGATCCCTCGCATGATCCGCGAGACAGAATTCACAATTTTTTTTATTTTATTTTTTCGTTTCATTTGTTTAATTTTCCCTGATTGGTCGGATCTTAGGAAAAATCTAGAAAATGGTAGGATTATCAGAAAATATCAAATAAGTACACCATTTTTATCAGAAAAATTCAAGCTATCTAAATAAAATAGTATCATCACTTGGATCCGAACTTTTTTTTGGAAAATACGGCCAACCATCTCTAATGACCTTTTTAATACATTGTTTTGTGGAATAATGGTTATAAATGATTTTTATTTCTGTCTTGGGAATATTTAAATCCTAATTAATATCTTGGTCATAATGTTACTCGAAAGCCTACCTAAGGAAGACAGTTGATGTAATAATGGAGAAGAACCCAAATTTCAAGGTTTCTCACCTCATCATGATTATGAAGTACAATTTATGGAAACCCTAATAACCGAAATGACCTTTTATAACCTGGACGACTCTAATCTCAGACCCCAACTCGGAATCCTATATATACTAGGTGACCCCTCTAAATGACCTAAACCCTAATAAGAAGCCCTAATGTGGAATAATGAGAATCCATAGTAACTTAGGGTTTTGTTTACATTTCAGGGTGATCTATTATCTTCTCCTAACTTAGGACTTGTGGAATCCAGATCTGAGATTTAGAGGTACGTGGATATAATTATATGACTAGTTTTGCTGGATGTTAAGTATATGTAATTGTTTGCATGAAATTGATATACATTGATGGATGTTGATATATGATTAGTTGATGATTTACCGCCTTGAACATAAAAGAACATAATTGAATATAAGTGAAATGTAGTTACTAGTGGTGCTCATTAAACTCCCTATTAGAGAGGGAAAGCTTTAATGTTGACTAGCACCTCCCTAGAGTACATGGTATACGGGGAGATCCCTAGAGTACAAGGTACATGGGGAAGGGCCCACTATTTATGCAATTATGTGCTAAGTCCACCATAGTAATGCATGTTCACTATAAATGAGGCTAATAACTTGTGATTACCTGATTTTCTGCCCTTAAATAACGTTTTCTTTCTTCTTCTTCAATCCGAGTATTTTATATGCCAGCATAGTATAGCTTTTATTCCACGTACCAACTTTGTTGATGTTTTCGTTTCTCGTATTTTCTAGGTACAAGGAACAATTGATTATTAAAGTGCAATGCATATTCAAAGTACATGAAGGCACAAATAATAAGCGTGGAGGATTTATTAGATAGACCTAGTCCTCTCATCTCTTTCTTGCTAGATGCTAGTTTATTTCTTTCACTAGGTTATGTTGAGGATGATTGAGATCCAATGTAATAATCATAGACTTATTCTTCTTCTTTCTCCAGTATCAATATGTATGACTTTATCTTATATTGTTGAATGAAATGTTGTGTGGCTATTTGCTATGATGTGAATTTGATCTTGGCTTATCTCTGATTTAAGTTGGCTATCTTGATTTCTATCATTTTCCCTTTTGACATTTATAGATATGAGTGCACGCATATCTGTATATGTCACTAAGGAAAGTATGTAGAAATTGGGGTCATCACAGTTGGTATCAGAGCGAATGTTCACACATCATAGTCACATGACTTTCATTCACCCTATTATGAGTCTAGGGTAGCCCTTGAGTTAGGGATGTGAAGGGTTGAGGTGTCTAGGATAGCATCTGCCATGGGTCTGACTAAAGCCTCCGAGCCACTTAGCTTGGCAATCACGAGGCTACCTTTATGGCAGTATAAGTCTACCTGGCCGATATCCTAAGTGTCCCCTATTCTTGGGCATACCTTAAATTAGGAATTTTCTCATCTATAGATTTTCCCTCTCACCTCTTCTATAGGAAAAAAATTCCTCCCTCTCATCTATGCTTTGAAATAAATTAAACTTTCCCTCTTACCCCTGTAATAAGGGTAGAAAGGAGTCTCTCTATTTAGAAAGTCCTAAGGATCGACTGATAAGGATTTTAGGATATCCTCCCTAAATCATAACATTCAGAATATTAATCATTAAATCATGAGAATAATAAACTATCATGTGAAAATGATAATAATTGTGACAAGAATAATTGTTGAAGTAATAATCTAATATGTTCAAATTAATTTCAGGATGCCTCCTAAGACTCGCAGCTCAGGGGAATCATCCTCTAAGAAGAGAAAAGAACGTGAAACCTCTGAAGTACCTGATCCCGATACTGAGGCCAAGGAAAGGTGGGAAGAATAGAAGAAAATCCTTTTAGATTTTATGGAAACCCTCGCCACAAAAGGAACCCCAGAACCCAGCCCATCTAAGAAGAAAGAGGTGACAGTGATAGATTTTATTAAACTAAACCTCGATTCTTTCTGGGGTGAGGATCAGCCTGAGGTTATGGATAAGGCTGAAGCCTGGATTTTGACCATAGAGAATGGTTTTCATACCCTAGAAGTACCTAATGAGAAGAAGGTTAGGTTCGCCACCCATATGCTTAAGGGAGGGGCAAAAATCTGGTGGGAGAACTATGGCGGGAATAGGGGTGAGGAAGTAGACAACATGGAGTGGGAAGCCTTTAAAAACCTCTTCACAGATCGTTTTATGCCCATAGCCGAGAGGAAGAGGAAGGAGAAGATGTACATGGAGTTAAGGCAGGGTAGTCTGTCAGTAGCTGATTACACCCGGAAGTTTAGGCTTCTGGAACGTTATGCACCCATCAGGACTGAAGACCGTCTTACTGAACACTATGTTGACTGCCTTTCCGCCCACCTAAAAACCCTAGTCATAGCCTCTCGTCCCAGAAGCATAGATGAAGCCCTAGATATGGCCCTCAAGCAGGAGAGAGAGCAGGGCATTCAAAAACCTTTTAGCATGGGATACTTAGGGTTAACCACAACTGAAGAGGATAAGTTTAAGAAGTTCCACCCAGGCCATAACAACAAGGGATCAGGGAAAGGAGGAGGTTCAGGGAAAGGAGGACAGAAGAACAATCGAAATCAACAGAAGATTGTCCACCCGAAGTGCAAGACTTGCAGACGACACCATGGTGGAGTATGCCGCCACACCAAGCCTGTCTGCTATAACTGCAAAAAGGAGGGTCATTTTGTTGCCAAGTGCCCCACTCCCTCCATCTTTGGCAATCCTGTAAGTGGTGCTCCGCAGCCTCAGGGACACCGTAATGGCAGGGTGTTTGCAGTAAATGCAGAAGAGGCCAAGGCAAATCCAAACCAGCTCTGTGAAGGTAACCTAATTTCTTTATAATTCAATATCTTGTTCAAGCCTACAATTATTCATAATTTGATTACCGTACGTAGGCACTGTATTATTAAATGGTCATCCTGTTAAGGCTTTATTTGACTCCGGATCTACAAATACTTTTATTTCTCGAACTCTGGCATCCATATTAAATTTTCACATAAAGGATTTGGGATATACTCTGGACGTGTCTACTCCAAGTGGCAAAATACTCACAACTCTACAGAAAACTAATGAACTTTCCCTTAAGTATGAAAATCATGATATGCCCTTTGAATTCATTCTCTTAACTATGGAAGACTTTGATGTTATACTTGGTATGGACTGGCTTTACACATACCATGCTCACATTGACTGTAGAAACAAGACGGTCGTTCTCTCTCAACCTCATTCTTATCCTGTGAAAATCCCTAGAGGAAGTGGTGAAAACCTCTAGAGGGGGGGGGGGTGAATAGAGTTTTCTGATAATTTAAAACAATTTAAACTCAAACAACCAAAGTAAAAGATAAGAAGAAAGACACAGGTGTTTAGAGTGGTTCCACCTTAGCAAATGCTAAGGAGTCAGTCCACTACCCGGTTGCTTACCCAACCGGGATTTTGAAAGTATTGAATTTTATTACCTTTTAAGGATGTTACATAAAATTACAACACTCTCTAAACACCCTTTGGACAGCCTTCACCTAGAAGTAATCTTGCCAACCTTGAAGCAGCCTTCCTTGGAGTAACTTCAAGCTCCCCCTTGAAGTAGCCTCCCTCCCGAAGTAGCTTCCCGTCAAGATAGCCTTCTGAAGTAGTCCAAAGTCCTCCTCTTCACACGAAGAGCTTCACCCTCTTCCTATATGCAGCCTCCTCCCTGGAGTAGCAACGAAGAGTACAAATATTACAAGGAACAAGAAGGAAAATAAGAAAGTACAACTTATCCTTTTAAGCTCAAGGCTTGAATTGCCTATATCAAGCGTATGGATTTTCCTAGCCAAGGTAATAGACTTGTGGATGCTAGGGTTAGGAAAATCTAGCCTATAGGACGAGCTTGAGCTAGATGGAATATGGCCAAGTGATCACAGTGCTCAATTGCTTGTAAAAGATTGCTCAAGAGTGCTTAGAAAGAATTCTCAAGTGTAGCAAGGTGAATTCTAGTGTCCTATAGCTTGTCCTATTTATAGGGATAGCCTAAGTATGCTTAAGGACCTTCTAGATAGTTTCTAGGGGGTTCCAAGTGCTCAATTAGCCGTTAGGAATAGATTGGTCGTTTTTACAACGGCTAATTGCTTTAACTCTGCAGATTCTGTCAGAGACCGTCTCGGTCGACAGATGGTCGACCGAGACACCTACTCGGTCGAGCTTTTCTCGACCGACAGGCTCTCTGAGTGCAACGTTCACTTCCAACTGCCAACTAACTTATTTGCTAAGTCTAACGGCTACTTTAGGTCAATCTCGGTCGATAAGGTTGTCGACCGAGAGTGTCTCGGTCGAGGAGTGTGTCGACCGAGATTGACTCTGTTTCAATCTATCAATTAAGATACTAAGTGTGTGCATGAGTGTGCATAATGTGATCCTATTGGAAGGGATGACTTGTCTAACTATGGTGTGTAGCTAGGGAAGATCCAATGCTTGATTTACATGCAATCTAGGTACTTGTACATTATATAATTGTACAAGTTTTTACAATAGTGATTACATTGCATGAAAATAAAACTATAAACTTATGATCTCCCTAGTTGCTTCGTCATCCACCATAATCCTGCACACTCAAGTAGCTCGTTAGATAAATAAGAATGAAATGTTTGTCATAATCAAAACAAAGGGATTTTATAGATGTCCATTTAGCCAACAATCTCCCCCTTTTTGAAGATGACAAACATTTCCAAAATATGAATAAAGGAAATATAAAACATATAAATGCCATACCTTTAGATTGCCGTTTGGAACTTTTCCTCTTATTTATAAAATGTGTGCTTAGTATCCCCAGTGAATTATGGATCATGAAATCCAGTTCATTTGGGAATATAGCAACTTTCAATGTAAGCCAAGAGTATATTTATGAAACTCATTGATTGAGTTTGTCATAAGTATTATAGTTTTATATATCTCTCCCCCTTTGTCATCTCAAAAAGATAACCGTTTTATTTAAAAACTCCCCCTTCATTAGATATCCCATCAAAAATGAACGAAAAAGATGTCCATTGAATAGCCAAATGTAAAGCAATGAGGTGTCTAGCTAAGAGGCAACAATTTGCAAATTACCAATTGAAATGCTCATATCAATATTGATACAAACCATAAAAGCATAAGTAGTCGTTTTTAAGAGCCGCAGATATCAAAGAAAACATCCTCCTTAAATTTGTATTTTGCTTCCCCTTAAATGGATATTCCTTTAAGAATATTGATTTTATGCTTGTCTAATTTAGCCACAATATCTCTCAATCATACAAATCTTGTTTAACAATACTAAGGTCATAGCCCTTTTCAAAATAATGTTTGCACATTATTTGAAAAAATTTGTAATCATTCAGATTTGTGTTTATATAAAAGATTTTACAAAGATATATGCAATTATTATGTCAGTCTGAAAACAGGAACCAGGTCGGTCGACCATTGTTCGACCGACAGTGTTTATCGGTCGACTATTGTCTCGACCGAGAAAGGTTCTGGAGAACAGAATTTTCTGCATTTGTTGATTTAATTATAGTAGTAATATTTTTCCTTTGAATTGTTATTACTTCCTTATTTGTTATGCTCTACAATAATGAACCAATGATCCATATTTTGAAGTATGCCAAAATAAATAATCATGTGAAAAGAGTAGCAATTTTCATTCAATAACATGAAGAAGATTACAATCATATGGAATACAACTATTACAACACCAACACTTCACAGGAAAGATTTAAGAATTACATCAATGTCTAAATAAACAATTTTTATCAAAGTTTATTTTAGGTCGCCCTTGATTTCGACCATAGTGCCCCTTGGTCAAATTTTATTTTAACCAAGAGGCATATTTTGCAGGTTTCCAGTATGAATCATTCATATGCGAAGTATGAGTTCTGCAGATAGCTTGAGACTCATTAAAGTGTACTAATTATGAGAGCTTAATAAGGACATCAAATATGGTGAAGCATACTCAAGAATAATATCCATTCATGAATTTAAGATTACTTTGGATAGACTAAGATATAGAAGCATACAAAAAATTTATTTGAAACATTTTATTCATTGCAAGTATTTCTGAAAAGAATGATTAAATAGAATCTTTCAAGAATAATTTTCACATACAATGCAAAGATTTTGTTATCCCTAAATGTTAAGTTGAGATAGACATAAGAATATACAAATTAAGGTCTATGGTCATATCTCAACTTAGTCGAACCTGTTTAATTTGGGGTTTTTGGGACCCATACCATCTCGACATTCTTTTTCTTGTATGGGCATGAAAAAGAATAATGTCCAAGGCGTGAGCAATAATGACAACAAATTGTATCAACCTCAAGCCTTGTTCTATGGTTTTGATTTAGGTTATTCTTGGGTATATACATTTTTGTGCCTCTAGGTATATAAGCAGATTGACTCGCTTGTGTCCTTCTAGGTTGTTGATGGGATTTCTCATTAGGCTTATAACCTAGTCCTCTTCTCCCTATTTGATGATAGGAATTTTCTAGTATATTATCAAGGATTCCATTGTTGCTTAACTTGCTAACTTGTTGTTGCAACTTAACGATCTCATCCATTCTTTTCTTGATATCTAATTTTGCTTGATCTAGATTGGATGATAACATATTTCTTTCTTTCACTATATTGTCATAATCTACATGGGTGCACAATATAGGTTGTTTTTTAATATCATTTAACTTTGCAAGCAATTCAGTCTTTTCTTGACATAGAAGATCATAGTTAGTCTCTAGAGTGAAAATTTTCACTTCACTATTACTCAGAGATGATTTCAAAGTACGATTGTCAGACATAATGCTATCTTTTTCAAAACCAAGAGTATTCAATTTAGCATATAAATCATCATTTTCGGATGTAAGCTCAAGAAGTCTAGCATTTAGATCATCATTTTCTTTATTTGATTTCTTTAATTTCTTTTTGTATTCAACATATTTGTTATGTGTTTCTTCAATAATAGCAACTAACTCCTCCTTAGGTAAATCAAGCAAACTTACCTCTTCTTCTTCTTCCTCACTTATTGTAGCAACGAAACACTCTTTATGTGCATCTCTTCTCTTTGACCTCCATGGACATTTAGACGTAGAGTGCTTTGTTCCCAAGCACCAATTGCAACTTGTCGAACTTTTGTCCATGCTCCTTTTCTTGTAGTCACCTCCTCCCTTTATTTCTTCAAGACCTTGTTAGGGCTCCTTGAAGCCTGCTCTGATACCAATTGAAAACCTCTAGAGGGGGGGGGGTGAATAGAGTTTTCTGATAATTTAAAACAATTTAAACTCAAACAACCAAAGTAAAAGATAAGAAGAAAGACACAGGTGTTTAGAGTGGTTCCACCTTAGCAAATGCTAAGGAGTCAGTCCACTACCCGGTTGCTTACCCAACCGGGATTTTGAAAGTATTGAATTTTATTACCTTTTAAGGATGTTACATAAAATTACAACACTCTCTAAACACCCTTTTGACAGCCTTCACCTAGAAGTAATCTTGCCAACCTTGAAGCAGCCTTCCTTGGAGTAACTTCAAGCTCCCCCTTGAAGTAGCCTCCCTCCCGAAGTAGCTTCCCGTCAAGATAGCCTTCTGAAGTAGTCCAAAGTCCTCCTCTTCACACGAAGAGCTTCACCCTCTTCCTATATGCAGCCTCCTCCCTGGAGTAGCAACGAAGAGTACAAATATTACAAGGAACAAGAAGGAAAATAAGAAAGTACAACTTATCCTTTTAAGCTCAAGGCTTGAATTGCCTATATCAAGCGTATGGATTTTCCTAGCCAAGGTAATAGACTTGTGGATGCTAGGGTTAGGAAAATCTAGCCTATAGGACGAGCTTGAGCTAGATGGAATATGGCCAAGTGATCACAGTGCTCAATTGCTTGTAAAAGATTGCTCAAGAGTGCTTAGAAAGAATTCTCAAGTGTAGCAAGGTGAATTCTAGTGTCCTATAGCTTGTCCTATTTATAGGGATAGCCTAAGTATGCTTAAGGACCTTCTAGATAGTTTCTAGGGGGTTCCAAGTGCTCAATTAGCCGTTAGGAATAGATTGGTCGTTTTTACAACGGCTAATTGCTTTAACTCTGCAGATTCTGTCAGAGACCGTCTCGGTCGACAGATGGTCGACCGAGACACCTACTCGGTCGAGCTTTTCTCGACCGACAGGCTCTCTGAGTGCAACGTTCACTTCCAACTGCCAACTAACTTATTTGCTAAGTCTAACGGCTACTTTAGGTCAATCTCGGTCGATAAGGTTGTCGACCGAGAGTGTCTCGGTCGAGGAGTGTGTCGACCGAGATTGACTCTGTTTCAATCTATCAATTAAGATACTAAGTGTGTGCATGAGTGTGCATAATGTGATCCTATTGGAAGGGATGACTTGTCTAACTATGGTGTGTAGCTAGGGAAGATCCAATGCTTGATTTACATGCAATCTAGGTACTTGTACATTATATAATTGTACAAGGTTTTACAATAGTGATTACATTGCATGAAAATAAAACTATAAACTTATGATCTCCCTAGTTGCTTCGTCATCCACCATAATCCTGCACACTCAAGTAGCTCGTTAGATAAATAAGAATGAAATGTTTGTCATAATCAAAACAAAGGGATTTTATAGATGTCCATTTAGCCAACAAGTGGATTCTGTAATAATATTATAATCTCCTCTCTTAAAGCTAAAAAGCTCATTTCTAAGGGATGTAAAGTCTTCCTCGCATTAGTCTCAGAGACCAGTCCTAGTAGCGGGCCTGTAGAAAGTCTGGAGGTGGTACGTGACTTCCCTGACGTTTTTTCGGAGGAGCTTCCTGGGCTGCCTCCAAATAGAGACATTGAGTTCTCCATAGATCTTCTTCCTGGAACCACTCCGATTTCTAGGGCACCGTATAGGATGGCTCCTGCTGAGCTGATGGAGTTGAAGAAATAGTTGCAAGAACTTCTCGACAAAGGCTTCATTCGTCCTAGTGTCTCCCCCTGGGGAGCTCCTGTTCTTTTTGTTAAAAAGAAGGATGGTTCTATGCGTATGTGTATTGACTACCGCATGTTGAACCAAGCTACTATTAAAAACAAGTATCCCCTTCCTCGTATTGATGACCTTTTCGATCAGCTTCGTACTGCTAAAGTTTTCTCCAAGATTGATCTCCGTTCTGGATACCATCAGCTCAAAGTCAAAGATTCTGATATTTCTAAAACTGCTTTTCGAACTCGTTACGGGCATTACGAATTTCTAGTGATGCCTTTTGGGTTGACCAATGTACCAGGTGTATTTATGAATCTGATGAATAAAGTATTCCAACCCTATCTTGATGAGTTTGTGGTCGTCTTCATTGATGATATCCTGATCTATTCTGATTCTATGGAAAAACACCGGGAACACTTGCGAGCAGTCCTTGACATTCTCCGAACCCAGAAGTTTTATGGCAAACTTTCAAAATGTGAGTTCTGGATTGATAAGGTTATGTTTCTTGGGCATGTCATTTCTGGAGGTAGTATATCTGTTGATCCTGCCAAAGTCTCTGCTGTACTTGATTGGCAACCTCCTCGTAACCCTTCTGAAATTCGGAGTTTCTTGGGTCTAGCCGGATATTATCGTCGTTTTATTCCAAATTTCTCCAAAATTGCACTCCCTCTAACCAAGCTTACTCGGAAGGACGAGCATTTTATATGGTCAGATACTTGTGAGTCCAGTTTCCAGCAGTTAAAGCAGAAGTTGACGTCGGCTCCTGTCCTTGTTCTACCTTCTGGCAACGAAGGGTTTTTGATATTCACTGATGCTTCGAGGAATGGGTTAGGATGTGTCCTGTAGCAGAATGGTAAAGTAGTGGCCTTCGCTTCTAGACAGCTAAAACCCAATGAACTTAATTACCCCACCCATGATTTGGAATTAGCTGCAATCATTCATGCCCTCAAGATCTGGAGGCACTACCTGTACGGGGCAACGTTCGACATCTTCACCGACCACAAAAGCCTGAAGTACATCCTGACTCAGAAGGACTTGAATCTGCGTCAACGACGATGGATTGAATACCTAAAGGACTACGATTTCACTATTGCCTACCATCCGGGTAAGGCAAATGTAGTCGCTGATGCCCTTAGTAGAAAAAGGGCAGTGTGTGCATCTCTTTCTATCCCCGAATGGAGAAACTTGGAGGATCTAGTGGGCTGGAAGCCGCAGTTTTTGTCTGATCGTGTGCATGTCAATAACATTTCCATCACGTCCAACCTGCATTTCGAACTGCTTGAGGCACAAAAGGATAGTCCCGATCTTGCAGAGCTCTCTTCCCTTCTGTCAAAGCCGCAAACACATCTGTCCGTGGGTCTGGATGGAGGACTCCGTTACAAGAATCGTATATGGGTTCCTGAGCAGTCAGCTATAAAGACATCAATCCTAAATGAGGCGCATGGGTCCAAGTACACAGTTCATCCAGGCACAACAAAAATGTACAAAGACCTACAACGTCAGTTTTGGTGGAGGGGCATGAAGCGTGATATTGTCGATTTCGTGTCCAGGTGTTTGACATGTCAAAGGATTAAGGCTGAACATCAGAGACCAGGCGGTCTACTACAACCCCTCGAGATTCCGGAATGGAAATGGGAACACATCACCATGGATTTCGTGGTGGGATTACCCAGGACCAGGAAGGGATACGACGCTGCATGGGTCATCGTGGATCGTCTCACTAAATCAGCTCATTTTCTTCCTGTAAAGACTACCGCAAAGGTTTCTGAGTTGGCAGATCTCTACGTACGGGAGATAGTACGCCTACATGGAGTTCCAGCATCTATTGTCTCAGACAGGGACCCAAAGTTCACTTCTAAGCTATGGAAGCAGGTTCAAGAGGAATTGGGCACCAAGTTGAACTTCAGTACAGCTTACCATCCGCAAACAGATGGGCAGTCAGAACGTACAGTACAGATTCTGGAGGACCTTCTACGAGCTTGTGTTCTAGACTGGGAAGGCTCGTGGGACTATTACTTGCCTTTAGCAGAGTTCGCCTATAATAACAGCTATCAGGCAAGCATTGGGATGCCTCCCTATGAAGCTCTTTATGGTCGACCATGCAGATCACCTTTACACTGGGATGATGTCGGAGAGCGTACCCTGATGAAATCCGAGGAGATGCAGTTGTATTCTGATAAGGTTGCATTGATTAGGCAGAGAATGAAGCGAGCATAGGACAGGCAAAAGTCTTATGCAGATGCTCACCGTCAAGAACGTCAATTCAAGGAGGGTGACCATGTATTTCTAAAAATCCGACCTATTCGAGCTTTGGCCAAGAACAAAGGAAAGCTCAGTCCTCGTTATGTTGGACCCTTCGAGATTCTAGAAAGGGTTGGCGAATGTGCCTATCGTCTTGCTTTGCCACCTCAGTATAGTGCCATGCATAATGTGTTTCATGTATCTAATTTGAAGCCCTATGTCAAAGATTCCAGTCATATCTTAAATCATGAGCCTCTTGAATTGAAGGATGATCTGTCGTATGCTGAGTCCCCAGTTAGAATTCTCGACTTAAAGACAAAGGAGCTTCGCAATAACCGTCAAATTGAAATGGTGAAAGTTCTATGGAGCCACCATGATGAAACAGATGCCACTTGGGAGCTAAAGACCGAGGTTGAGAAAAAGTATCCATATCTTTTCCAGGCTGCTTGAATTTTGGGGACAAAATTCTTTTTAAGGAGGGGAGAATGTGACAGAGTGAGTTTTTAAATATATTATTATTTAATTCCTCTCTCTTACAAATTTAATTGTTCCATTTATGCCCTTGATCATCTCTCTCAATAAATTGATTTAGTGGATTATTAATTTCACTTAAGACCATCCATAATGGTACATAAAGTCAATAATACAAGTATCATGACATTAACCAATTGACATAGTCAATAACCGAATTGGGACTCTAATTTTGCACCATAGCTAAATCATAGCATTATAAAACTATGCCTAAAATCTCATTACAATTGGAATTACCAATTGCGAGTTATTTACTTTTGAATTTTAGTGTATTATGTAACCTAATCTAGCCTAGGACTAAAGTTTGCGATTTAATTAGACTTCTATTTTTGTCACGCGGCCCATAGGCCCACTTTCCTTGCCTTGACGCGGTCCCCTCGCTGGGACTTGATCCTAGCCATCCGATCAGGTGGACCGTGATCCACTCAGGATCCAAGGGTCCAGGACCCCGTCTTCCACCTCCCGCTTCCTTCGGCTTCGACCCAGCTGAACGCCAACCTCAACAACCACCTCACGCGCCTGAACCCCACCTCCTCCTCGCGAGATATTTGGAGGACCAACTCCTCTCCTCAAACCGAACCCAACGACCCTCACCACGTCATCCCTCTCCACCGGATCAGGGAGAACGATCTCCCGAACTCTCGCACCTCTCAGTGGCGGCAACAGTCAAATTAGGGCTCCCCTTCCTAGAACCCCCCCACGCCTATTTAAGGAGCCCAGTAGCTCCGCCACCTCCCCTTTAGTCGCACTAATACCTCAATTGCAACCGAGATCGCCCCTACCTCCCTGGCCCCAAGCCCCCCCTGCTCGCCGGACTTCGACCTCGTCCTCCCTCTAGCGGTCCTCTCCTCTCAATCACACTCGACCGCACCATCTAGGAGTCTCGGCGAGGCGACTGACATCCTCGGTTGGAGCAGCGAAGGCCTTGAACTCCGGGTCGACAAGCCGCCGCAACCAAGCTCGAAAGCTCCATCGCCAGCTAGTCCGGGGACACGTTGAGCCGCAAGAAGTAGCCGTTGAGCTTCACGAACATCACGCGGAGCTTCTTGACCCCTCAATACAACCCGAGGGAAGGTAAGGCCCCAAATCCACTTTCCGTTCTTTGTACCTGTGGAAAACGTTCTCAACCTATAATCCATCTCCGATCGAACTGTTGCGCTCACCGAACTCGGGGGAACCTCACGAAGAGGATTCGCCCATCCTCACATCCCCAGACACCTTATATCTAGACTGGGCTACTCCACCCTTCCTCTCCTTCATTGTCCGATCAACCTGCTGCCATCGCGCGCAAGGGGGAAACAATCAAAAGGGCAGATTTACTAACATGCCCTGACCGGGCGTCATTGCTAAGTAAACCCCAAAGGGGCAGACGCGTCTTTTACCCCCCAGCCTGACCTCTCTGGACGAGAACTGGCTCGCGGGTCAATGAGAGGGTCCGACTGATCGGATCCCTCGCATGATCCGCGAGACAGAATTCACAATTTTTTTATTTTATTTTTTCGTTTCATTTGTTTAATTTTCCCTGATTGGTCGGATCTTAGGAAAAATCTAGAAAATGGTAGGATTATCAGAAAATATCAAATAAGTACACCATTTTTATCAGAAAAATTCAAGCTATCTAAATAAAATAGTATCATCACCTGGATCCGAACTTTTTTTTGGAAAATACGGCCAACCATCTCTAATGACCTTTTTAATACATTGTTTTGTGGAATAATGGTTATAAATGATTTTTATTTCTGTCTTGGGAATATTTAAATCCTAATTAATATCTTGGTCATAATGTTACTCGAAAGCCTACCTAAGGAAGACAGTTGATGTAATAATGGAGAAGAACCCAAATTTCTAGGTTTCTCACCTCATCATGATTATGAAGTACAATTTATGGAAACCCTAATAACCGAAATGACCTTTTATAACCTGGACGACTCTAATCTCAGACCCCAACTCGGAATCCTATATATACTAGGTGACCCCTCTAAATGACCTAAACCCTAATAAGAAGCCCTAATGTGGAATAATGAGAATCCATAGTAACTTAGGGTTTTGTTTACATTTCAGGGTGATCTATTATCTTCTCCTAACTTAGGACTTGTGGAATCCAGATCTGAGATTTAGAGGTACGTGGATATAATTATATGACTAGTTTTTCTGGATGTTAAGTATATGTAATTGTTTGCATGAAATTGATATACATTGATGGATGTTGATATATGATTAGTTGATGATTTACCGCCTTGAACATAAAAGAACATAATTGAATATAAGTGAAATGTAGTTACTAGTGGTGCTCATTAAACTCCCTATTAGAGAGGGAAAGCTTTAATGTTGACTAGCACCTCCCTAGAGTACATGGTATACGGGGAGATCCCTAGAGTACAAGGTACACGGGGAAGGGCCCACTATTTATGCAATTATGTGCTAAGTCCACCATAGTAATGCATGTTCACTATAAATGAGGCTAATAACTTGTGATTACCTGATTTTCTGCCCTTAAATAACGTTTTCTTTCTTCTTCTTCAATCCGAGTATTTTATATGCCAGCATAGTATAGCTTTTATTCCACGTACCAACTTTGTTGATGTTTTCGTTTCTCGTATTTTCTAGGTACAAGGAACAATTGATGATTAAAGTGCAATGCATATTCAAAGTACATGAAGGCACAAATAATAAGCGTGGAGGATTTATTAGATAGACCTAGTCCTCTCATCTCTTTCTTGCTAGATGCTAGTTTATTTCTTTCACTAGGTTATGTTGAGGATGATTGAGATCCAATGTAATAATCATAGACTTATTCTTCTTCTTTCTCCAGTATCAATATGTATGACTTTATCTTATATTGTTGAATGAAATGTTGTGTGGCTATTTGCTATGATGTGAATTTGATCTTGGCTTATCTCTGATTTAAGTTGGCTATCTTGATTTCTATCATTTTCCCTTTTGACATTTATAGATATGAGTGCACGCATATCTGTATATGTCTCTAAGGAAAGTATGTAGAAATTGGGGTCGTCACATCCACACTAGTCTATTCCTTCATCTTTGGGTGCTAGCTAATGTCTCTCGATAGACCAAGGATTCCAATTTTCCCAGTGCTTGTACAACTTCATATTTTTATATTGGTCCAGTATAGTGAGACAAAAACAAATCAATAGGTGTGGATACCCCTCTTCTATTGTATTACTTCTTACTTATTGAGCACAAGCTGAGCTCAAAGTCTAGCCTTTGACAAAACTCACCGATCTTCTTCCTTCCACTTGGATAAACAACTCGATCCACTCCCTATTAGTTGATTTGTTCCTCTCCCATACGACCGAGCTACTTTGTTCCTCCACGTTGACATCGATCTGATGTTGCTCTATACTAACAAAGCATTCAGGATTGTGGGGAAATTTGCCACCCTGTACAAAAACACACATCAGACCCTGACAATAACAATGTGTCTGATATGTTTGTTAACTGAGTGCTCCTCCTCTCTCTCTCCCTTCTATGTACTCACTAACTCAATGACATGCTCCTGTTGATCATCAGTCATTATTTGATTAACATAGATAATTGGTGTTGAAGAGACAATGAAATTTTCTGGATCAATGACACAACTCATTATCTATGGGAAAAAATCCCACAAAAATATAAGTGAAGATTGAAGGATATAGGGAGAAGATAGGAAGGGACAAAGAAAAGGGGATTATTTTTGTGGGTAGAAGAAGGAAAGGCAATCGAGTACTACCTTCTCTAGGGGCATGAGCTTAAATGAGACTCATTCGTGTAGAACGATTCAGTGTTCAATGGAAGCATGGGAAATAGAATGAGAGTTAGGGGAATACATAAGACTACTTCTTACTCTTTTCTTTTTGATTTGTTCTTTCTATAATCAAGCCAGTACATTCATTCATGGCAAGAAGACTAGCCTTAGTCTTAGTTGGCACACTATAAGGAAGGGCCTACCCTTTAAAATTGGAAGTGCATGGAGAAGGGGATTCCTACTTATTAATAGAATATCTCAATTGACTACCATCCGTATTAACCTTCCCTCAGGTTGGTATGCTTGGGTATCAAGCAATCCCTCTTTGGTAGAAGACTTGATCAAGGAAATCACTTCAAGCAATTGCTTTGGATCGACCTAACTTCTTAGTGAGGAAGTGAATGAATGAATGAAATCCATTGAATGAAGATTATGACTCAAGAAGCTAGCAGACCCCCTTAATTGAGAAAAATCAAGCAAGTCAACACGCCTGACCCCTACCTATGTAGTGGGCTTATTGGTAGTTTGAGGGATTAATCACTATTGGAATCTCTCTATCTAAATGGCCTATATCCAGATGTATGTTGTAACAAAGTAGAACTTAGAATCCTACCCTATTACATGATTAGTATGATAGTGTGGCTAGTTCCTTAGTTGTGACCAAACAAGGATAAAAATTAATTCTCTTTTAAATAATAAATTCATTACATGGAAACATGTAAACAAAATCATCAAATATGTGGCATATATTTTATTATGGCTAATTAAAGATGAATAATGTTCTTTGAAATATAATTGATCAATATTAATACCAAAGTATGGGTTTATGCACATATACCTCAGTTGATATTTCACTCAGGGTCTACTATGCAAATTTACCACTTAAGTGACATACTGTTAAAATAAATTTGTTCTAGAACTTCCCTTAGCCTTATGGAGCAAGGAAGAGAAAACAAATGAATAATAACTCCTTGAACAAGGTAATGTGGTGTTGAAATATTTAATATGTGAAATTTTGGTAATAATGTGAAATAGGATAAAACTCATAAAAGGAAGAATTTTTGGATGAAAATAGCTCGAGATTCAAAACCTGTGGATCTGGGTTTTCTTGGAGGTTAAGTTTCAAAAATTTGGGACAATAACGAATAATTTAACTTTTTCTAAAAAGGAATGTATGTGTTTTCTGCTAAAAATCCAAATAAATTTTAAATGACTCCAAAAGGGGAAAATAATTATGATTCCTAATCTACCTACCTAAATTATCTTAGGTGTGAATTTTCATCTAAATGGGATAATCTTTAGTGTATATGTCAAATCTAAAAGACAGAAAGTGTGAAAAAGCCCAAATTGTTAAATAATATAACAAATTATTTCAAAGGGATAAAATTAATCGTCAAATCATGTTCCATAAATGTTATTTTGCTTAAAGGTGAAGTTTCACACTAATTAAAGATTTCTAGAAGACTATAAAGAGATGTCTTCAGCCCCATGTGATTCTAGCGAACTTGGTTATACATTTTCCCACTTGATTTAGCATTGGTTTTGTGCCTCCAGCACTCTAGGAACCAAGCAAGTAGGTAATGGTTGTAGTAGCCATTTTTTTGAGTCATGGGTGCTTTAAAGGGGATGAATCCTCTCCGATTATTCCCGTGTTTGCCCCTTCTGTTCCCATCACATTTTTGTTTCTTGACATAGGTAAAATCATAATTTTGCCCCGTGGTATTCTTCTTTTCTACACTGAGAATTGTGTTGAGTGAGTACTGAGTTGGTCAGGCATGATATTCCCAACTCAAGTAGTTTGACTACTAAGTGGATTTTCTTTATTGACGAGGATATTGGTATTTTCTGGTTGGTCAGTTTTGCAAAATTTGTATTTAAATATTTATAGCTCAAAAAAATATAATAAAATATGATATGGAATCAGAAAATATAACCTATCTAATGATTTAAATTTATCACTTAAATCTGATGTCTTAAAAAGGTGATTTTAATGGACTTTCCTAAATAAGTACTAACTTGCAAAATTCATAACTAATAATTTATGAGTCAGAAAAATAAAGTAAAATATGTTTTGAAATTAGAAAATTATAATTTAAAATATGAAATGGTTATGATAACCTAATTCCCTAATACTAAAAAGGTGATTTTTAGGGTATTGGATAATTAATGTAAGCCTAACCCTAATTATGCATATATGCATCATATGTGCTTTGGAGACCTATGTTTGGATATAGGATTGACTTTGGACTATTTAGATTCTTAAGTGAGGTATGATTACATCTGTCATTATTTCTATATTGAGGAATTTCTAATTTCTCTCTCTAAATGTATGTTTGCATCCCCTATTATTCCTTTAGAGCAATTCACCTATTTTTCTCTTTCTCTTGGTCCTATGGACAATATCCTACAAAATATTCTTTCTTTTCAAAATTATGGTTCATGTTAACTACTTTATTTGGTATTCATCTTGTGATCATATTTGGACATTCTCTTGGTCAATTTCTTATGCTTTGTTCATGATGGAACTCTATATGATGACATGTGATGCCTTTTTCCCACTTGTGAGGTGGAGGTATATGATGCTCATTTTTTTGCTGACTACTTTGTAAAATCAGACTAAACTTTCTACTTGCCTCAACATTAAACATGCTATGTGACTCAGCAGCCCTAGAGTAGTGTAATTGCATTGATTTTTGGGTTATGTGCCCTTATTATATTTTTGGGATGGAGGTTATGTGCCCCATACTCGGGTCTTAAGATTATGAGGCTTGGCCCACACAATTTATATATTGGGGAGTTTGGTTATATGCCATTCTCTATCAGGTTTTGAAGTTTATGAGGCTTGGCCTCCATTTTCTTTATATTATTCTAGTGCTTTACTTAACTCATATGCATGTAGGTTGATGTTATTATTGATGGGTTGTGTCCCCTAATTTCATGATACGTGCTTGTGGGGCCATTTCCTACATGCCTGGACCGCACGACTCAAGACTGGCATGTCACATGCCCATGTGGGCCCCACCTACTAGAGGGGTTATGGCTCTGATACCATTTGTAATGACCGGGCCCACTGCCCAAGGCTCTAGTAGAGTTTCAAGAATGATGACTAGCCCCACAAACCACCACTAGCCTTAACTGCACACTTTGTCGACACTGACGCGCAAGGCAGGATCAACTTTCCGACTGGTCACCCATCCTAGTACTACTTCAAGCTGAGCACGCTTAACTATGGAGTTCTTTAGAGATGGGCTCCCAGAAAAGGAGGTGCACCTTGGTGATATGGGTAGTCCAATCATTCCTTATAAGATCTGTTTATCTGAGGCCTCAAATCCTGGGATGTTACACTAGACTTCCCCATTGAACGAGTAAGGAAGTAATATCTTTAAGATAGAATGGAAATCCCCTTAATAAGTGTCCAAAGGAGGCACTCATCAATAATGGATCTCGACCCCTCACTGATACTTATGGGAATGACGAGCACTGTACCATCAAATGTTGAAGCTAAGAAACTAAACCAATTACTTTCATGGTTGGCATCCCAAAATGATAATGGACAAACTAGACCTAGACCCAATAAAAGCATGATTGCTTTAGAGGCAGGCAAGGGTCTTCCTTTCTTATTCATGCTTCATTAAATGAGTTGGATGAAGGGTACAAATAGAGTGGAAATCTTTGAAGCATAAATCAAAGGTAGGAATTCTACTTACCTAATAGGGAAAGCCCAAGTACGTATGAATCAACCTTTATGTAGTAATGAAGTCCTTTCTTTTCATTCAAACTAGTGTCAAAAGAAGTGGCAGCTCAGACATCTGAAAAAATGAAAATCAGGGTACATAGATAAGTGCCCAAAGACAAACCTAAAATTCTTATTCAAAGATTGCAAAAAAGTAGTTTGGTCCACAAATATTCAAGCCCCAACCGACATTTCCATGCCACACTTCTACCCAGATGCTATTTAGGAAGAAATAACCAAAATAACAAGAAAACCTCTTTGCTTATCACCAATTCTCAGAATCTCATTTAAGTAGCAGTCAGATTGGTGCCAACAAAAATATAGCATGGTTGACCAGTGAGATTAACATTCAAGATTAGGTAGATAGTAAAGCACATAACAGTAGAAACATTACCAACAACAAGCATCCAGGCTCCTGCAACATACATCCTCTTAATTGTCAAAGTTGGCACAACAAAATCTCTATGATACTGTAGAAAGATCATTTTGATGGGGAAATTTGTTAATACCTTTCAAGACCCTTTCTCCGTCCCGCGTTAAAGAAGCTAACTCAAACTTGATTTCTAATCTGATAAGAAAGATAGAAACATACAAAACAAGGAGAGATGTCCTTGTACCCTAAATGGCCAATATAGTAGTTAGATTCCCTTCTTCCTCTATGATATCTTCACCATCTATATTTGATTCTAACATGGCTCTCTAGTAAGTAGGTAAGAGGAAAGAGTGAAACAAGATGAGCAAAGATCCAAGACAAATTCAAGGGTGTTAGAGGCAAAGGGGAAGTGTGTGAACATGAAAAATGCATATGTGCATATCATTGCTAAAACAATGAGGCAATATCACAACCTAAGGGATCAAAAGAGATGTAAACACCTACCGCCAACAATAATAGAGTAAAACATTCTCAACTCAACAATGTACTTGATAGGGATGAGTGAAGTAACTGCAATGAGTGTGACAAAGATAACCACGATAAGGAGCCAATAAGGCCATGTAGGCTTTGATGTCATAAAGCCATAGATCAAAATGTCTAGTCTAATGAGAAGATTTCATGAGATCAGAGTGGTATGTCCATGATAATGGTACATGTGGATGCAAAAAGATAAAGAGCAAAGCAAATGCCACTACCCGTACTAAGATCCTCTTAGCAAACTGCACACAACATAATTAGATATAATGAGAAACCATCTTTGAAATTGAAATACTAACAATAGCTATTTCATCATCTGTGGCACTCTTTTGATCCTAGTTAGCTCGAGTAGAGTGGGATACTTATTTTCAATCTGGAGAATCTTTGTTTTAGGAACACGTCTTCCAATTCCATTTTTCTTAAATCTCCTTAAACGAAACAAATAGAGAGAAGGTCAAACCTAGTTCACTTGCTGAGTCTCTTTGCATTCATGGATTTATGGTTAAAGCTCCCAACCAAGGAAAGGGGCAAATTCATTAGTGCAATTCCTACTGGATGCACTTGGAAGATTCAGTTCCAATATGGTGAGAAGATTTCCTTTGAAAACTTTTTTGTAGGCAACAAGTAGTGGTAGTTTAGAATGAAGCACATGAACTTAAGGAAAGTAAATCGACGGTAGTAGGTTACAAAATCCAATTTGTGGCATCTTTCCTGAGTAAAGTTGTTAGATAAGGATTGATTTCGAAATATGTTAATAATAGGGTAACTCCATTCAATTAGGAAGGAGTCATGGAATAGGATGCTTCCCCCTTCCAATGCAGAAAGAACTACTTGGTGAAACAAAGTACTTAGGATTTCCTCACTGCCAAGCAAGGGGGTCTTTGGCTTCAAATGAGATGTAATATACACAAATGTGCTTTATGTTGCAGTCATAAGCATTGCAAACATGGCTAATTTAGCTCTTTTCAGAAGGGAAGACACTTCTGCCACTTCTAGGATTAAGGGAGTTTTCCCAAGACAAACACAATCAATAAGACTTGATTCAATCTTTCATAATCTCCAGTAGTAGAAATAGACTGAAGAGGTACAACATGTGTAATGTAAGTAGAAAAGGTAGAAGGAAGAAAAGCCAGTGGGGATAGAAGGTTCTAGTCCAATACCTGATCTTTCATAAGCTCTAGTAATTGCTCACCCATGATCAATCCTACTCAATTAAAGACTAGCTTGAAGGCTTTAAAGTAGGAGGGGGAGTATGACACAAAAGGGCAATGTGGAAATGCTAGTTTAGATAAACATTCATAGTCAATCTATCCCACTAGATACAACTTTCATTTGATGCCATATTAACTATATCATGTCACTTTTTCTTTAGTTTCATTTATCTGTGCATGAATGATTTAGAAGCAGCTTCTTCTTGAACCTCTCCTTCATCCTTAAAAAAAGGAGTGGATTTCTAATGGTCTGAACTCACAATCTGATTGAACTAGTGGGCTTTCATCAGCGTTGGACTGCATCTTCATCTATGTCTAATGGTGATTCCTCATTTGATTCCCCAAAATTTGTGTCAGGCTAATCCTTATCCTTAAAGATTTTATTATGCCTTCTCCCCATTCCCGTCCATGGGAAAATATATCTTCAATGGGTGCCCTAACTTCTGATTTTCTAAGAGCTACTCCTACCATTTCCCGCATCCCTTGTCTTTATCGATCTAGCAACTTCTACAACTCCTTGTCCACTTTTCATCCATGACAGACTCTTTCTAAAGAAGAATAAAGCTCCAACCTCTGTGCACCTAGAGAATAAGTAACTCGCGTCAAGGAAGAGTCTTGGGGGAAGAGGTCAACAATGTCTTCTACTCTCATACGAGCACACATTAATCTAAATGAAATTTCATAATAGAAGGACTTGACTCGATCACATTGCCCAAAAGTATACTAGTCTCAAATGGTTCATTCCAGTGCTAATTCTGGAAATAGTCATAAAATGTCTTTCTTTTTTAGAGTATGTGTTCACCTGTCTCCGTTTGTGCTTTCCATCTATCTGTGCTTGGAAAGATTTCGTCAAGTCTAGGCATAGTAAGGCTAGTAGAAAGCTAGAAAGTAGACCAACAAGTGTCTCTTTCTTTATAAGAGTCCTCTGGTCTAGTCAGCTTGCTTTCCGATGTGAGGCATCTTAAAATCTTGACCCTCTCTTCATGTTCACAAAGACAATTGAATCAGATGTTAAAAAATAGGTTGTTTCCTCTCTGTCCAATCACTCTAATGAACATTCTTTCTTTCAACTCCACTCCTTCCTTGCCTCTCCAATTTTCCTATTTTTCTTTTCATTCATTACTCATGCACTTAGACAAAGATGATAACTTTGCTGGAGGGATTTTTTTGTCTAACAAGATGTCTTTAGGGACATCAATTGACATTGACCCTTCCTTGTTTTTGAGCTAGGGTCATTTCCTTCTAGCAACGAGCATAGGATCTTGACTAGCTATACTAAAGTTCATGGTCTAGAATCAGATAAGACACATTTTTATTGTTATACCTCCCATCCAATTATGATTTCTCATACACGAAGGGGCATACGACATTCTTTTTTACTACTAAAACTAGTGATACATCAGTTGTTTATTAGCACCTTTTGAATCAAATGGATGAACCCTTCCCAAAGGCAACATTAAGAGCAAATAGAGAGCCCCCACACATTTTATGATAAGAAGAAGAACTTTTTAAGGCTCGTACTAGGCTGGAGTAAGACATCTGGTCTTATCGTTCAGATAAGATGAAAAAAAAATCCATCCGAAGGGAAATATGTAACGGAAGATATAGATACATTTTTCATTCTAAACCTGACTTGACCACGTTAGATGAATTTCTTTCTAAATTAGTGAGGATAAACATCACATGTGATTCCCTCTCCCTTACGGTCGAGCTACTTTGTTACTCAAACCTAATTCCTTTGCACCTCATAAAAAGGGGGCCTCTCCAAATTGCTCGCACACATTTTTCTTTTCATTATCGAAAGGTTATCCATCTAGTTTGTTAAATCTCTTTGTAAAAGGTCTAGGATTCCCAATAGGAATAAGGAGCTAGTTCACTCTTCCTTGACTGACTCAGCTTTCATGAAAGGAATAACATGACAACTATTGTGATACTAACCTCTGGGTTTGTCTCCGCTCCCTAACTGAATTGGTTGGCTTTCTTAGATGACCAGGTTGAAGCTTCCTTTCCTCTTATCTCTCCACTATTCCTAATAGTGAAGGAGTTTCACCATATCTTTCTTCCTCAACTACTACGTGTATGAGGTAGTGATCCTTAGAAGGGGAGCTAAGGTAGAATCAGAGTGATCGGGTCAGCTAAGTTGCTAAAGCACCTCCGTCTTCTTACAAATAGAAGAAAATTCTCTTCATCAAGACTAGTTACTAAAAGCATGATAGTTGACTATTGAATAAGATCAGTCGACCCTACCTACTCCCTCAATCAATTAGTCTTCCTACCACTCCTTTCAATCGATCCAGTTCATTCTCCATAAGCACCAGTATAAGGTATAGGACAACCAGAAGTTGATACCAACTATAGTAGAGAAAGACCCCATATAGATAAGGAGATGCATATCCATCGACGATGATGAGAGGTCAATTTGAAAACCAACTTTTGTCGATGTGTCCCGATCAATGTGTCTGATGATGGGCAATGCCTTTGTGTGTGTGGTTCTATGAGCCACTGGTTCATCCACTGAGCTCAAACAAGGTCTTGGAAAGGAGATCAATTGTCGAACTGGATACGAAGCAACTATGACTAGATCAGATTGAATAAAGGACCAATAGTTGAGTTGTATTCCAACCCGAATGACTCTATCGTGATCTCCTTCTATGCTCCCTCCCCCCATTTATCTATCCAACCAACCAAAGAGGTCATGTATATTGACATTGACGACCGATAAATCAAAATGACGGACTTATATGAGATGGAAGCATACTCGTCAGTGGCGAAACATAATCAGTAAAAACCTCTGGGATTTGAAAATGAGTTTCCCCAATTGACCCACCATAGTGGAAGGTGGCAGCGACATCTGAGGCAGAGATAGGCCGTATAATCACCGCCTTGCCCAAATTGAAAGGATAAAGTATTGTTGCAAGGCATCTACCATTTGTCGGTAGTCAAATAAGTCACTATCACTAACTACTTCAAACCCACTATTTTTTATTTACCCAAGGACCCACATGCATCATTGGCCCAGGCCCAACCCATGAATGAGGGGGGTGAAATTTGTTTTGGAATTCTTTTTGACTTGAGACACTATACGGGCATATGGATTTCTACTGAAAGAGAGACTGGTCCCAGAATATGCACAAAATATGTCTTGGCCTATTCATCCTTCTAGAATATGACTCATCTTCGACTGGATCTTCAAAAGGTCATTTTCTAGTAAACACCAATATATATTGTATTGCAATGATTTAGACATAGCTTATTATATGAAATTCTAAATTTATCTAAAAAAGTATGGATTTTCTTCGTCCTGGCCAAGCCCAGAGAGTATAGGTGAGACCTATTTTCTTGTCTATGATCTTGAAGGTTGCAACGACCATGCCAAGAAGTATGGTTGGACAGGTTGTGGGAGTCAGGCAGATGGTGCTAAGGAAATGATAAGGAAGATAGTTGCATATGAGGAGATATATAACATTCTATAGGCTTTAAGCCAGAGAATCTAGCTAGTAAAATGGCATGAGCCCTTCACCACTATAGGTATGGAGGATACAGAACTGACGTTTTCTTCACATAATCTTACTTTATGTGATACTCATAGTGTGGGCTCCACCATTGAGATCCCACAGTGTTATCCAAACTACCCACACTAATCATCAAATTAGCACTTAAATTAGGTAATCAAAACATTCAATTATATCAAAAATACAAATAAATTTTTCCATTTACTTCTAGATCAGGGACAAGAAAATTAAGTAGTATTCATTTTCATCAAATCATATATAAGAAAACCCTTTAATTGATCACTATTCTAGATAAAACTTTAATACAACATGACATACAAAGTTATACTATTAGATTCACATAAGAGACCTAGATCAAGATAAAGTGCATCACTACAAGCACAGACCCCCTCCTAGAACTCCCTTGTATAGGGAAAACCTATACATATAACCTACAACTAAAAAAGAATTCTCCATCTCAGATGGTGAATAAAAGATCAATGCAGATGAGAAACTCCTTAGTGAACTGAATCGGAACCAGTACCTGTAAAATTTTAAACCATCACTTATCAACACACTGAGTGAATGGAATAGGATTAAGAAAAAAAAACTATCACTAAAGTATTCCTTTTTAAACTGATCACAAATAAGTGAATTTCATAATAAATCAAGCAATTACAAATATCATGCATGTAATGTTAGATATAAACTATATACAATGAACATTGAATAAAAAATAAACTATCATATAATTAGAGATAGATAATCAAATCCTATTCTCAGCTTGTCAAGGTTCAGTGTTAGGTTTACCTTGAAATTACTGGATTGATACTTGATCAACTAAAAGTCATCATGCCAGGCTCTTGTGTCAAGGACTCACTATCCAGATCTTAGTAACCAAAAACCTAATATAAACAATAAATTCTAATCTACCTCAGAGTTTTCAAATACTGGCTAGGTAAGATCATAAATCATCTCTACCTTACAGACCTTATCTCAGGTACATGAGATAGGTTTAATTACATTAATATCAAAGATAGGGTATCATGTATGAGATACTAAACAAAGTTATCCCTAATTTTCCCTTTCACATCATGATCACAATTTCTATTGTAGGGTTCCAAATACAATTCATTTCATTTACTTAACATCAGGGAATTTAGGTTAGGATCCCATCTTGATATCTTTCCAAAATTTTGGTGTTCTAGCCTTGAAGGTCTAGAATCACACTCCAACATTCCTTTTCATGATCCAAAGACTGTTAGAAGGAATCACTTTTTGTTTACCCAGTGTAGATCTTGGGGAAAATCGCAACATTCAGGGCTCCTATCTGTATGTCTTAGGATATAATGGATATTAAGTGCATTTACTAACTATAAGGAAAGTATGAGGCAATTATGTGACATATATGTGATTTTGCGGTCTAGCCCTAGAATATTTGGATTAGGGTTTCAGAGATACATTATGTTTCAATTCAGATTATAGATACCCTATATCTATTGTCATCACATAAATTCATGAACCAATGACAACTCAAGAATTCACATATTATGCACAATACTCTATATTTAATCAATATGAGGCATTTGCAATGAATAGATAATAATAATGTGCAAACTGAATGTATGAGGTTCTTATTACTCTTGATCATAAAAATTAAACATCCATTTTCTTGATTTACAAGGATCAAGATAAGAAGCATATTCAATATCACAAAAGCAAAGCAATCATATACAATGTTGGAGTTGCTCAATTTCCACCAATTATACTTTAATGAGTAGACTTGATGTTATTGTTCCATAAGAGTTTTCAAATGAAGCTACACCATTCACCTAATGTGTGAATGACCTGATGTTCATAGCCCAGATAGTGTTAATTCTTGAGTCAAGTTCCCGCTTCATGAAATCAGAATTTTCCTCCTGTTATATGTTAAAGAACCTAAAAGAAGAAGAAATGAAGAAAAAGAATGAGAGAAGAGACTGATTTGGAATCTTTTGATCCAAATCAGTGGAGTGACGAGTTCTATACATAGGATAGGGTAAAATCAATTAAACCTAGCAAATATTGATGATCTATATATAATTTACCAACCTTGGAAAGAGAAAACCTTGAAATCTAAAATTTCAACTTCAGATTCTCCAAACCCTAGAATCTCAACCGATCTCATGAATTTTGAAGCTCTGAAGTGTATGATGGAAATTGGAGGTTCTTGGTTCGTAATAGTATCAAATACACTCATTAATGTACTAGGAATACTTAATTATAAGCATTTTTAGTATTTTTTATTTTTCCAAAAAATCTTGTCGGTTGAATTTTTCTTGATAGAAACTCGACCGACCCAAGGTTATGTTGTGACACAAAAATGCTCAAGCAATTCTGGAAATTGAATATAGTATCTAAAGTCGTATATTAAATCAATGATAAAAATTTCTTCTCAATTGGATGAGCCAATAAATTATTAAAAATCAAATATTAAACTGCTATACTTCAGCCTATTTAGCTGATTTTGTCGTGGGGAAACTCAACCGACCAACAAGACCCAGAAACTCTATAAATTCTGAATTTTTTTGACTAGAACTCCTACTTGAGTTCCCCAATACACATCCAAAATTCAAGCTAATATGAGTTACATACATAATAGAAATTTTTTTTACTAGATTGTTATACTTAATACTAAATTTATCATTACATTTTCTATTAATGATTTGATGCAACTAGGGTTTTCAATTTATATCCCTACTAACCTAATTATCCACAAGTATAATCTAACCAACAAGGTTTAATATTTCAATTAATATTCAACCTAATAAGGAGAAAGTTTAATCAATAACTAATAATGCTTAGAAAGATTGAACTAGGATTTGATGTAATTTAGTAATGGGTCCTTATAGATAGTGGAATTATAATTGAACAGAATGTAAATAAACAACTAACAATTATTTAGTCAATCATCAAGAAATCCTTGACAAACAACAGTAAACAATATTGTGGGTAGTCATAATCGTAACCACATACCTCAAATATAAAACCATGTAGATCACGAGTCATACTTTAAGCATGTCATCCAATCAAGCAAGCAAAGAGGAACCCAAGTAATTTAACATTTAATTTACATGTATGCAAATCCTAAGGTGTCACCATCATATTACTCATATTAAACCCTACTTAGGTCCTAATCTAGGGTTTAGGGTTGTCTCAGGTTTGGAAAAGGAATAAGAGTACAAACCATATTTCCATCACATATTAAATATTTGGAGAAACCCTAATTACTATATTCATCATATCCTTCCATTATGGACACTTCGATAAGATTAAGTTCATTAAGATTTTCATAAGATATGTTCTTTTATTTCAAACCCGAATCCTACACATGTATGATTATCCATTGATTAAGTTCATCATTATGAACACTTAGATCAGATTAAGTTCATCATTATGATCTTGATCCTCATTGATTATTATTATGTTCAACAATATCAAACTACAACAGGAACTAAGAGGATTTGACGTATATAACATGCTAATATACAAATCTAGGATTTTCATGTACTAATCACTCACTAAATAAGTATCTGATATACTTTTGGAACTAAGATTAGATTCAAGCGTTCAAACCATTTTATTTTCACTTTACATATTTTCCTTATCAGAAAGCATATATAGCTTGTCTTCTTTCGCTCTACCGAATAGTTTCTACAATTATTTCAAGTTATCATCATATGGGCCAATCCTAAGTTGACATGTCAGCAAAACTAAAATTCTTGAAATATAGCTTAGGTTGACCCTTTATCTAGTAGGAGAATACCATAATATACCAGTTGTTTATGTGTGTAAATCAGGGTATCCAGGTCTTTGGACTCATATTCTTCCCTAACCTTGTGACGGTGGTAAGGTTCAGCCCCAGTGGAGGAAACCACTGGTTCTCCTCACTCTTCTCATACACCAAGGTCTAGGCAAGGCTTCCTGTGCCCCTTCCACTCCTTCCCAGAACTAGAGGATCCATGACCATGTTTCACAGTGGTTGAGATCGTGAGAACTAGATTTTATAGCTTCTAGTATACCCCAGTTTTCATAACAGACAATGAGGGTGAAGCCTCTTACATGGGATGCCGATGTACGTGACTTGGGTCCAATGGTGGAAAATATTTGCGGTAGGGTTTTGGGTCATGTACTTGAATCAGTCAGGTGCCCTCCCATGCCCGAAGAATAATGGGAAGGAGGAGGTGGGTGTTGGAGGGATTATCATCAAGGAGTTGGGGTCATTGTTGTCTTCTCAATCTAGGGAGCAAGTGTGTCTCTAAGATTAACTCAATGAGACATCTGGGGGTGGGTTGTATATCCAAAGAGTAGAGGGAGGAATAAGGGGAGAATGGTTGGTTGTGTATGAATCATGTACTACGTGTAACATGTATATAGATGATCCCTCTCATCCTTTCCTTTCTCATTTCTTTCCTCCTTTCTCCATTGGGTTTAAGGAATCCAAAAGTGGCAAGGCACATTATGATATTCCATAAGTACACCATTACTCCCTTTTTCCATATGTACTAAAAGATATCCCTTTTATTCAACAATTAAAAACAACTAATATTATGGGAATGTAAGGCATGATCCTAGGAAAGATTAAATTCCTACTACACTCCTTTATATATATATATCTTGGCTTTTATTCGTATAAATCCAAAGGTCACGAAAAGACACCACCACCTACTTATTAAGACTTGGATTTGGCAAACAAAAGCTATTAAGAAAAGAACATAATTTAATGGTACACATTGGATAGTTTATCAACAATCTATAAGGAAATTCTTTTTACTAGGAATCTAGATTATTCTTCATCTACTTCTTTGATGTATTCCTTAAATCAATTATTCTCATTTCAAGAAAACTCAATAATATTGTTGCAACTCATATCTAATGTGTGGGATTTATTGGGTATCTTTGATGATACAAATATTTCTCTTTATGATTTATATTAAACAATTACCACTATCTCATGAAATATCCCTTTTTCTCCCAATTTCTAGAATACTTATCTTTTCTTTATTATTTTCAAGTATGGAAAAAGCCGATCTGAGATAATACTACTAGATGCCTCACAATTTGTGCTTCCAAAATGGGTTAAAAAATAACTCCATTGATTATCTAAGATACCATATTTCTTATTATCTTGTACAAACTTGCCCACTGTCTCATATTTATATTATCCAACAATTCATAAAGCCATTACTATTTATTTATGCATAAAGTCTCTTATTTCTTTGTCTTGTTCCCCAAGGACCTATTTGCAAACCAAGTAGTCTCATTGGCCCACTTGGACCATGGGTTGCATCCATACCACAAAGTGAATATGATTATTATTCCATTAATATAATAATTGTGAAATCTATACAATTCAATTTCACTAAAATTGAGGATATTAAATTCACTGCTCCCTAAAAGGAATTTTGTCCCCAAAATTCAACCCTAGTAAGCTTAAGAGGAAAGTCATTTCTATTTGGTTACAAACCTTAGAGTTAGTAGCCCTTCTTGGATTGTCTTTAACAACTTTCATTCATATGAAAATCTCTCATATTACTAATGATGGGACTCAAAACTCAAATTTAGGGTATTTCACATCCTTATTCATGACATGACATTATTACGTAGTGATTGTGTCTTCACTAAAATTTCATTTTTCTCTTAGTGATCACCCATTCACCTACGTTTTGAAACTATTATTCCTTTATTCTCGTATAAGGCTGAGGTAACACCTCCAAACCCTAAAATTATGTTATTTAATTGACTTAGGATATTCACCCACATAGATAAATTTTAAGCATAATATGTGTGTACCCAATATCTCTCACTCATAACAAGATGACATAAGTTTTTGGCTGCAGCTTAGATATAAATTTCATCCCATTCCAAGAGTAGAGATGGTGTATCCACACATTACCTTCTAATTTCACAATTTGGTTGAGTTATCCTTAACCATAATTCCAACCCATGAATACTTTTTACTTCTACAATATTCTTATATTTCATGAATTCTAGTGCCTTTGTTACTCCTGAGTTTTTGAAGAACTCCCTTTAAGATTACATGAATTATTATATCTTTTATATTTACACCTCATGTCTCATTAGCCTTAGTCATTCCCTCTAGGTCTTTAAGGGTACATGTACCTTTGTAGTGATATTGTCTTGGCCTTTGGGACTTATGAACTTAGGCAGTTCCCTTCACATATACCCCTTGGGCCTCATAAACACATGAAGGTGGCCAATCTCCTGACCCATGGGCCTCAAGAAAACATGAAAGGATACGTCTTGACTCCATGGTCTAATGCATTTAGGGAGTGATCTTATCCTAGCCTCACATGTCTTATGTATGTTTCAATATACCTACTTTACTTTAGACTGACTTAGGGATATGTCCTACCTAGGGTTTATAGGGATGCCACAACTTCATCATTAATTTTGAGCACATTATTTTCTCATGTAATTCTTAAACCTAGATTTCCTTCATCTCTTGGGGTACACATTATTCTCTTTATGTCCCTTAATTGGGCTCATGGTGACCTTCCCTTTTGGGATTGGACCCCTACCGTCAGCCACTTCCTCGGTGATCAGCCCTTGTATCTCTTAGAGATGGCATACGTGGATTCAAAGAATGCATGTATCTTCACATTTTGTATAGTTAATCTTTCATGCTTCAAGTGACATTAAAGGTTACCCCAATTGTGAAACTGATTTGTGAACTCATCCCTCTAGGAAGGTCCTAACCTAGGGTGTCTTCTGATTCACTAGAGGAATTTAGGCACTCTAGCCACAACCTGACCTCAGGGGTTTAGGGTTTACCTCCCCCATAGGTCTTTTTTCTCACTCGTGGGTTGATCCACCCCAGGTTGGGAGACCAACACTAAAAGTTGAATTGAGGGTTTCATATTTTCAAACTTACATTTTTAGTTATAACTTCTCAACTTATATTTTCCCATTCTCTGTGGTAGTCATAATATCACACTCACTCACTAGGAGTATTTCAATGATGTTCTCACTCACTTGGGGGTAATCTTTAATCATGTCCACTCACTGGGGGTTTTCATAGTATCATATTCAGTCACCTGTGAGTGATTCCACTACGGGGATTATTGATTCATCCCTAGAAAAAGTGGCACTTTTGTGTAACATGCTATGGTCTCAACGACCATACGAGGTAATGATTAGTTTCACGTGCTCTAATTGGGAGTATTTCAATAGAATACCCACTTATTGGGCATAGCATACCCAATAACATACCCACTCATTGGGGGTATTTTCCAAAGCATCTCACTCGTTGGGAGTAGCATACCCACTCACTGGGGGTAATTTCAATTATATACCCAGTCATTGTGGGTAGTTCCAATAGCATACCCACTTGTTGGGGGTAGCATTCCCACTCAATGGGGGTATTATTTATCCATCCATTGCTTCAGAGATAGCATTAGGGTGATGAACAAGTTATATTCATAGTTTTCATTTACATGTCTAAATATTGGTCACTTATGATTCAACTTCTTTCACATGTATTCTGCATGATTCTCGAAACATTCATGCATGGGAAACTGGGTCACCGAACCTCATTTTGGATTTTCTTATTCCTTTTAACCCCTAATTATATTCATATGGGTAGGGTTATTATATTACCCACACTACTCTGATTTCCTAGGATTGGGGTTCTGGGATAGGGTTAGGGAATGCATTATCTACACCTTGCACCTTAGGGTTTTATTATTCCCTTGACCCACTAAGAGTTTTCCTAGACCAACCCTAGTTCCACCTAGGGTTTACTTTTCAAAGGGAAACCCATAAAATATTTTACAGTGTCATTATTTCCACATTACTTGTACATAAGTTGATGGAGGATGCCTTAATCTTACTTCTTCTCAAAAACCCTAACTTGATATGAAGAGGGAAGTATCTTTTAGGGTTTATTAATAAAGAGGATGATAAGTGGATGCAATTTGAGATCAGAAGACTTAGAGGAAACATTTTTCATGCAAATTCTAAGTTCTATCCAGGAAGGTATCATTGTGGCTAACAGAGTCCTCGTATACAGACTTAATGGTGTGGAGGAAAATATTATCATCCTCCAAGGCCATGATCTCATCTAGACACCACTATCATCAGGTCATGTCTTAGTAGTTCTCCTTAGATTTCTGTCAATTACTTGAAATTATAAACTATTAAATATTATTTGAAAATTAGGGGATCTAATTCCAATGTAACAACCTCACTTTCATCATCTCCCAATTAAAGAAAGACCTTTAAGTTAATTGCCATTACCTAAAATTCCCAAGGATCCAAATTTTATCAAGTAGCAAATAATTTCCATTAGAGAAGAAGTATATATCTAATCATCCTAAAAGGCTTTAATCTCTTCAATGGACTTCATCAAGATCATCATATCTTGATATCTTCACATATATCATTTACCTTAAGCGGCGTGAAGCAAAACATGACTCATTATGTTGCTATATTGTGTACGTGGGTCCATGTGAAAGTATGCAAGTGCACAACAACATATAATCATTTATTTACTTGCATTTAGAACTAATAGTTTCTTCACATAATCTTTTTAATGTGATACTCATAGTGGCATTATAATTGAACCAAATGTAAATAAGCAACGGCAATTTATTTAGTTAATCTTTGAGAAATTTTCAGAAAACATCAAAAAACAGTATTGTGGGTAGTCATAATCATAACCACATCCCTCAAATGTAGAACCATGCTGATCATGTAGTCATACTTGAAGCATATCATCCAATCAAGCAAGCAAATTGGAATCCAAGCAATTCAACATTTAATTTGCATGTATGTAAACCCTAAAGTGTCACCATCATACTATTCAAATTAAACCCTACTCAGTTGCTAATCTAGGGTTTAGGTTTGTCTTGGTCTTGGATAAGGGAAAAGGGTATAGTACCAATTTGCATCACACATTAAACATTAGTTGAAACCTAAACTACGGGATCCATCAAATCCTTTCAATATGAACACTTAGATCAAATTAAGTTCATTAAGATTATCACAAGCTATGTTCTTTAGTTTCAAAACCTTCTACACATGCATGGTTGTCCACTTTAGAAACATTAATTATCAACCATTATGACCTTGATCCTCTTGAATTGTTATCATATTCAACAATATCAGACTACAACATGAACTAAGTGCATTTAACGTATTCAACATGTTAATACACATATCTAGGGTTTCAATGTAATAATCACTCAATAAACATGTGTCTAACATACTTTTGGAACTAGGATTAGATACATGCCTTTAAATAATTTTTTTGCATTTTACGTATCTTTATGATAAAAAAGCATATATAGCTTGTCTTGACCTGGTCTACCAATTATTTTCTACAATTAATTCAAGTTATCATCTTATGGACCAATCCTAAGTTGATAAATCAACAAAACTAAATTTATTGAAATACAGCTTGGGCGGACCCTTTAGTTATCGAGTAAAGATTGTAATACCCCGATTGTTAATGTGTATAAGTTAGGTTACTTACATCTTTCAATTATGATTCTATCCCAATCTCATGACGGTGACAAGGTTTTAGCCTTGGCTAAGGCAACCACTGATTCACTTCAGTCTTCTCATCCACCAAGGGCTAGGAAAGGCTTCTTGTTCCCCCACCTCCCTGTCCTATACATAGATGGTCCCTATCCATGGTTCACAGTGGCCTTTATTGCAAGAACTAGATTCTATGGGTTCTGGTCTACCCTAGCTTGTAGAACAGATAATGAGGGAAAAGCCTCTTACCTGGATGTGCCAATGACAGTGAATCATGTCCAATCATAGATGATATCCACAACATGGTTTTGGGTTACACACTTCAATAGAATTGGTTTCGTCCCATTCCCACATAAGAATAGGAAGGAGGTGGTGGGTGACAGAGGGATTACCACCCAAGAGTTGCAGTCATCTTTGTGTTGTCAATCTAGAGAGCATATGTGATTATGAAATTAACTCAAGGAGAAGTCTGGGGGTGGGTTTTGCATCAAAAGGTCAGATGGAAGAATAAATGGAGAAGGGTTGGTTGTGTATGAATCATGTACTATGTGAAACCTATATGTAGATACCCCTCTCGTCCTTTCCTTTCCTGTTTCTTTCCTCCTTTCTCCTATGGGTTTTAGGAATCTAAAAGTAGCAAAGAACATTTTGATATTTTAGACATACACCATTACTCCCTTTTCCATATGTACTAAAAGTTAACCCTTTTATTCAACAATTTGACTCCAACTGATATTATGGGAAAGTTAGGCATGATCCTAGGAAAATTAAATTCCTCCTACACTCTACAATATCACTCTTATCTTTTATTCATATAAATCCAAAGGTCACCAAAATACACCACCACCTTCTTATTAAGAGTTGGATTTGCAAAAAAAAATCCATTAAGGAAAGCACATAATTATATGGTAGACTTTAGATAGTTGATCATTAATATATAAGGAAACACTTTTTTACTAGGAATATAAATTATTATTTATCTCTCTCTTTGATGTATTCCTGAAATCAATTATCCTTATTTTAAGGAAACCCACTAATACATTTCCCAACTCATATCTAATTCATGGGTTTTATTGGGGTATCTTTCATTATTCAAATCTTTCTCTTTGAGCATTTATTTTAAAAAATTACCATTATCTCATGGAATGTCCCTTTTTCCCCCAATTTCTAGAATTCTCTTCTTTTACTTATTATTATCAAGTATACCAAAAGTTGGTTCAAAATAATACTACTTGGTTCCTTACCATTTGTTTTGCCAAACTGGGTCAGATAATTACTCCATTAATTATCTACTATACCATATTTTTATTTTCTTTTGGAAACTTTTCCATTATCTCATATTTCTATTATCTAACAATTCATTAAGACATTATTATTTATTTATGAATAAAGTCACTTATTTATTTTTCTTATGACCCATGGACCTATTTGCAAAGCAAATAGTCTCATCGACCTCACTTGGGACATGGCTTGCATCCATGCCACAAAGCGAATAACATTATGATTCTATTAATAATACAATTGGGGAATTTCTACAATTCAATTTAAATAAAATTGAGGATGCTACAATATCCATATGTGTTGGGGAGTTTTGCATCACTTCTATGAGTGATTGTTTCCCTTCTGGTTCACTAAGGAACTGAATTGTGTTTGAGACCTCAGGATCTGTCTCCTTATAAAGCTCAAGCATCGGTGGTACATTCTTGGTATCAATGGATGGAATGGAGACATTTTTGTCCCCATCTTCTACAATGCTAGTAGGGATTCATATGTAAGTAGACACCTTCTCTTTTCCCTTATCGAGGGGTTCTGGAACCTCTGGTGAGGAAGATCATTAGTCCCCTTTTGATCTGATAGATGTAGTCATTATGGCTAATGTCACAACTGTAGGGCTAGAATTTGGAGGGATTACTATTTTTGGGACCCAAACCTTCTACACATTTAGTGGTGGACTCACCTTAGGTACGTTGATGTGTTGTTCCTTCTGCCCCTAGCGATCCCTTGGTATGATGACTGGTTGTACCTTCTTCCCCTGGAGGGAACGTGGTGTGATAGTCAACTTCTTGAGGTTAATCAAAATCACCAACTTCTCTTCTCAGACCGAGGTGATGATTCCAGGGCTTCAGGACCAATTTTTTACCGCTTGATCTAGTGGAAGAACGAGTCTATAGAGAGACTCCTCTGGAGATAAGATCATAGGAACTATGTTGGAGGAAAAAGGTGTCTCTTCTTAAGCGATTGTGTGAACCTCACTAACATCTATGAGATCTTGCAATGCGTGTTTGGGTGTGATGTAGGAATCTATCTTGTGACACTTTGCTACATGGTAGTCACAAAAGGTGTTGCCATTGTAGATTTTTGGTAAGGGATTTAGTGGATCTGTTATGGCTAGAAACTTGAGTAGATTATTGATATTTAGTAGGATAGTGCTAAGAGAAGCTCCCAAGGGTGTGAACATCCTATTCGATTTGGAAGGCACCTCGGCTGGTGGAGCATTAGTTGGCCAACATGAAATGTCAGATTACTTACTATCAGAAGAATGCTTATGAATTCCACAACATTACTGGCTGGAAAGGTGGTGGTGTGTACCCATAGTAGTTGTTTTGCGGCCACATGTATTGTGGGGGCATGTACAAAGGTGGATATTTAGGCAACATCATGTGAGCTTGTTGTGGTTGTGGTACTAAGGCATGAGTAGTCTGTGTTGCCAATATTTGTGATGACCAAACTTATATAGTTGGCAGTTGTCACTTACCCATCCTAGCGGGGATGAATATTGCTCCCAACATAGCATCTGACATCATTACTTTCACCCACTTGGACTTTTGATTAGTCATCGAGGAGGTGGATGATGGTTGGAAGGAGAGGCCTATGTTTTGATAGACCTCTCTCTTGATGGAATTCTCGATTTGTGTACCTACCTATAAGAGCGATGAGAAGGTATTGTACCTTTGTAAGGATAAAGGGGTCGTGAGAATAGATGTGGTGGGTTGGAATACCATGTCTAAAATCCTCCTTATCTGTAGACTTGAATTCTAGCAGAGCAGAAATCTCCCTCTACTATCTAATGAACTCGGAGAAGATTTTGTCTGTCTTTTATTGTAGTGATTCTAAGTCTTCTTTGTTTGGGACATGGTCTAGATTCAAGGCTTATTTACAGATAAAATTTCATTCATCTTGTTGCATGTGGTGATGGCAGTCATGTCCTTCTTGTACTAGGACAACATGGGACTAGTCAAGGTCCGTGCAAAGAAGCATATTGTACCTTGTCTCATTATAGGATTCCACCCCATCTATGCAATATGCCTTGACATGGGCCATAAGATCCCCCTTTATTGAGTACTTGTGTAATTTTGGCATACTAAAGTTTTATGGAAGCTTCATGGCTGGAAAGTGGCATAAGTCACTAAACGTCTTTCTAATGCCCTTCTTCCCTTCTAGAAGATTGTTCTTTTACATGATCTGAACCAATAGGAAATCTACACAACATGTGCCTTGGCGACAACTTCTTGACCTATGAGGATTGATAGTCATTGTCATCTCCATATATAGGGGTGGTGGTACCCATATCCACCCCTTATGCAAGGGTTGTACCAGGAGTGGGGTGGTTCATACAAGGAGTGTAGGTTGGGGATTGACCCTTGGCCATTTAGATATTGCATTTGAAACTTTGTTCTGGTGTTGTCCTGCTCAATCGTATGAAGCTCTTCCTATGTAGCTGCAACATCATTTTCTTTTAATTTCCTTTGGCATCTCCTTCAGAACTTAAGAAGCTCGTTGTTTGCCCCTAAGCTCGTTGTTCATAATGCGAGTAGGAATCCCATCAGCCTCGCCATATGGAAAGAACGACATGGACAACATGGTGGGCACAACTCCTTGTCTGGAAAACCCTAAGTAGTTCCACCCTCCTCTATATTCATATCTTGATTGAGGAAGAAAATACATGTTGGAGGGTTGATCAAATGGATATCCTTCTTGGGCGGCAGCGGCTCCATGCATAGTTTCATCTTCCTTGAATTTCTCCACCTCTTCTGACTAGTATTGCTTGTTGAGGATGGCCTCCTATGTGGAGGTACCATCAGAGTGACAATTAGTATTGCTACTCTCGGCATTAGGATTTGATTGTTGGTGATATCAGATGAGATATAGGCTTATTGTTTTTCCTGTGATGTATTGGCAATGGAAGCGCATGCAAGGGATGCCCCTAGATTTTTTGTGTTTTTCTCATGATGAAGGAACCCTTAGTTCTTTTTATCTTATTATTTTTCTTGGGTGGTTGATCCTATCCCTAGCATGGGCTATATGAGTGAACCTATACACTTTGATATGAGTAACACTTGCCAATGCCATGGCAGAAAAGAAATGGTGAATTTGTTGTTCCTTTGGGAAGTCCTCTGAAACAATCATTCAAAGTAGGATGGGAAGTGGGGTTTTGAGTGGTTGATCAAGATCAAGATGATCCATACAGAGACAATTATTGTTCTTAATTGACGATTTTTCTCCCCTTGGACTTCCTTGTCCAATAGGTTTATCAAAATGAAACCCTTGTCAGCATCCTTGAAAGCCTAATTTTCTCCTAGGTCAAGGAATTATTCTGTAGAGTTCTTGTAAGGAACGGTTGGATAGGAGGAATCCTTGGATTGACCTCTCCTTTTCATGGCATTCTCAGAAGGTTGTAGTCTAGTTTTAGGTTGTAGTCCAAGACCATATTTAGGAAGATGAAGTGTATGATTGGTCAAGTTTTAGGTTTGGACATGGACAAAAAAATGATTTGGAAGTTGAAATGGGATCAATTTAATGTCATAATCTAGGACTATCTTGAGGTGGACCCTCCATTGGAAAACAATGTCTTACACAAGGTGGAGGAATGCCCTATTCACCCAAGTTTTGGAAATGCATCCCCCTTTTGAGTTATGTCAATCTTTAAAGATTGTTTGAGTTGTTAATCTTTTAAAAATATTGTTTAAGTTGTCAATTGTTGAAAAAGATTGTTAAAATTTGAGTTGGAGATTGTTAATCTTTAAAAAATACTAATTGAAATTTTGAGTTTGAGAATGTTAATCTTTGAAAAATATTGTTTGAACTTTGAGTTTAAGATTTTTAATCTTTGAAAAAAAGAATTGACTAAAATTGAGTTTGAGATTGTTTATCATTTAAAAATATTGTTTGAAATTTACAAAATAAAAGGATTAGCAAAAATTTGAAAAATATTTCAACAATTAAGATAGGACATATGCTTAGAAAGTTGATATCCCTCTCTTTTTTAGCTAAATATTTTAGATCCATGTCCTATCCTCACTCAAGTGTGACAAGTATAGGTGGAGTGGGTCCTTATCTTCTATACCGATAGATGGGACTTATGAAGGGGTATCCAAGGTTCAACAAATAAAGATATTGTTCCCAATACATCTCGTGACTAAAGTGGTCATAATTAGTCATGAGACCTAAGAGAGTTATATGTTTTCAAGGTCCTTTGATGACCAGCTTACGTTGCACTGATACCTTTACTAACATTTTATATCACTTTTAGGGATCCAATGTGTCGTTGGCACCCCTTCCGTGACACGTGGGTTTGTAGGTGTGTTAATTGCATGTGATGGGTTTCAACAATTACAAAAGGAATCTCATGATTCATGTTAGTCACACACATATATAGATAAATAAATAACAACATCATGTTTACAAAAAAGATTAGATTTTGCTCTTAACCTACACATGTTATTCATCGTTCATATTTTTTATTTTGTTTATTTTTTAAATGAGGAAAAGGAACACCAAACGCTACATGAGAGGCACAACCAAAACCTTGATCGACAGTGGACAGAGAAGTCCAAAATGGAAAAACATGTTCAAGATATGAACACCCTAAAAAGTAGAGGAAAAATAGGAAAAGGGGCCAGGAACAACAGATCATCTCGATTCATGTGCCTGAAGTGGGTGGATCAGGGTGATATGTATACTTATTTCCAGCAAAAAATAGTATAGAAAAAAAAGGAACAATCCTAAAGATGTTCAATCATCAAAATGGGACAACAAGAGTTTGATTCAGATTGACTTGGCTTTACTTCCTAGTAAAGTCACTAGTATGTCACACCATGCCCAAAAAGGGGATGTAAAATAGAGATATTTTGGCAATAAAGCTCTATCCTTTTTGGTAGTGAAAATCACATTAAAATGTTAGAGTTGCCACCACATTTTGTATAAAAAAATGAGGAAAAAAGGGGGATCGTGGAAGTCACAATGTAGTCTAAGTGATTATCCACGTTGGATAGAAAATAGGAAAAATATCAAAACCAAACATTTGATCCGACAGTCTAGTTATGAGTGGGGAGGGATTAACGCCCATGTCTCACCTAGTAAATCGGTATCAAGAAATTGTTAGGTTGTGAGAGATTGATCAAAAGACGATGGTTGAAATTAAAGAATATGATAAAAAGATAAATAACCAATTTTATGGTGGGCAGGATTTAGGGGTTGAAGATGTTTGTAGCCTTCCTCTTATATCTCTAAAAGTCCTATTTTTTAGGTGTGTTGTGGTCCTAATCACCTCATGACCTCCCATGACAGAGATTCATCATTGGTGGCAAGGACTGATGCATAGGATGTTAGAGGATGACTTACATAAACATGCTTAGAGAACTAAATCTGATTTTTGAGAAGTAGTAAAACAACAACTGTAAAGAGCAGTGGGGCAGTTATAGCATATAACAAATCATATGCAGTAGTAGGTTAGGTCAAGTAAAGTTGTATCTATCAACAATTAACAAGTAGCAGATTCAATAGTTAGGTGTAGTAGTTAGAGTAGTTTACTGTTCAACATATATAGCAGAATAGGTGGTGTTCGAGGAAGGATCATCTAATCATGTGAAACACCAAAAGTAAAGAGGGAGATAGTCGTTGCTCTGACTTTGGAAACAATGATAAGGGTCTGAAATAGGTCAGGTATGAGGTTCTATTTATACATCAATTTTAGGGTTCAGGATTCTAGGCAGAGGTAGCAGAATGCGCTGATGCGCCACATGGGGCCCGTTGATCGAAGTGATCTGTCACGTGACAAGTGTTGGATGGCTCTAATCCACCTGGTGTCCCTGGGTATAAAAAAGAAAATCTCATTTTCCCAATAATTTTAGGAATATTCTGGCAAAAATGAGAAAAAACTTGCATAAAGAGATAACTGGGAGTTCTCTTTTATATTTTTTTGGAAAAGCAGTTGAAAAGAAGAAATATGCTATTTTAAATAATTCAACTGGGTAATTTGTGAAAAATAGCTTATTTGAGACAAAATAGAAGAACAATTGCACTTTTTGTTTGAAAGAAGATTTGTTTGCATAAGATCATGAACTGGTGAAAGTGGGTGAAAATGAATGATTTAAATATGTGGTATGTATGAAAAATGATGAAAAAATATGTATATATAAAAATTGGATAGAATGTAGAACATATTTCATTATTAGTCATGAATTTTTGCCAAGTGAGCAAAAATGGGGTGTCAACAGTGTTGCATAAGAACTCACTTCGATGTAACAAACACATAACATTACATTTTTTTGTAGTTATTTTTATTATGAATTGTTTAATTCTCAATATTAAAATAATAAAACTTATGAATTGATATCAAGGGTGACATCCACACTGTCTTGAGAAATTCATCATGTTACATTACGCATGCATGATTTAGGTGCTTTAACCAACTAATTGAAGCAAAGGAACATATGGTTTCTTCATTTTGTAAAATATGACACACAAATACAACATCCAATATAATTAACTATAGAATGTATTTATTATAGGTTTTGTTTTTTAAATATGATTTTGAATTATAATAATGATACTTTTTTTCTGCATTTTAGCTAAGATCAAGTGTAGTATCTATTTTTATTTGTTTAGTATCTGATATGTGGGACATTTACCCACATGATACTACACTAAATTTAATCAAATTATAATAATACAAAATCACTGAGACATATCTTTATTGTAATCTTCTTAAACACAATATGTCACAATTGAGAAAATGACAGTTGGAATGTTCAAAATATTCACAAGATCAAACTTAACATAGACATGTGATAATGAAGAAGATAAAGATTCCGACACCTGAAAATTAGTAAGAAGGAAGTTTTGAAGGAAAAGAAAAGACTAAGAATGATCAAATTGTTCAATATTAAAATGGATAGCTCTATCTTGTTTGTTTGTGAAAGTAATACTTTAAATCTTAAAAGAAATTCATACTGACATTATTTTATTGTTTGCAATCCAACTCGTCATACAACACTTGTTTTGGCTCGTGACATGTTGCTACATACACGACAATTTTAGAAGAGATTCCATACCAATCTGTCCTTTTCCTTCACGCTACCCAACACACACTCTCCAACTCACGCTATACACCGCCCAAAAGGTTCTGTTGGCAGAAAACGTGACTGTTGTTGTTGCTAAAGCAATATAAAGTGAGAGTAAGGGGAAGAGAGAGAGGGGGAGAGGGAGTGAAAAGAGGGGAGGGGAGAGAGAAAGTAGTTGTATGAGAGAGAAAAAAGAGGATACGTTTTCGTCAATAACTATTAAACGATAATGAATTTTTAGATAAAATTAACTCTGATGGACTCCTCATGAAAAAATACTTTACAAAAAGATCAAGTTCAATACATTTTGAAAAAATAAAATGTAAAATCTAAAAAAAAGATATTGTGATTATAAAAAAAATCAATAAAGAGGAGAGAGGAATTTATTCTGCTTATAACTCTCAAATTGTAATGAATTTTAAACATAATAAAAAGTAATGTGTTACTAACAAAAATACTTTAAAATAAGACTAATGTCAACATACTTTGGGAATGATTTTTTTACAAAATAAGTATAATAAATAGAATAACATGTTTTATAATGTTATAACATGGTATAACACGTGATATAAAATAGATTAACATGAGGTGACATACAATTGGACCAGAGATAACATACAATTGAAATAACATGGATAACATGAATAATCTTAAATGACATGAATAACATGGATAACATAGATAATGTGGAATAACAAGGATAACATGGATAACATGAAATAACAAGGGATAACATAAAATAATACGGATAACATAGATAATGTAGAATAACGTGATTCTAAAAAATGAAAAAAAGAGGAGAGAGAAATTTATTTTGCTTAAAACTCTCAAATCGTAATGAATTTTTTAACGAAATATAAATATTGGGTTACTTACAAAAAATACTTTAATAAGAATAATGTACACATACTTTGAGAATGAATTTTTTTATGAAATAAATATAGCGCATGGAATAACATGATAACATGGTATAACATATGGTATAAAATAGTTTAACATAAATAACATGGATAACATGGAATGACATAAATAACATGAAATAACATGGATAATATGGAATAATATGGATAACATGGATGACATAATAACATAAAATAACATAGATAACATAGAATAACATGGATAATTTAGAATAATATGGATAACATGGGTAGCATGGAATAACATAGAATAACATGAGATAACATAGAATAACATGAATAATATGTGTTCACAAAAATATAGATAAAAATGAATAATATGGAATAACATGAAATAATATGGATAATAAAATAACATAAAATTTTGACATGGAATAAAATCAAATAACGTACAATTTGACATGTGATAACATACAATTTCACATGGGACAACAAAAGATAAAATTTATCATAAGATAACGTAGCAATTGGACTGGTTGTAACATATAATTAGACTACAGATGACATATAACACTACTTTCCTCCTATTTTTATATTTTTCTCTATTTTAAAAATTAAATTAAACTAGAATTAGCACACAATTAGACCAGAGATAATGTACACTTGTAACATAAAATTTATTTTTGTAACATGGATAACATGAATAACATAAAATTTGACATGAGATAACTTTAAATACTACATTTTGAAATATATTTGTAGTGAATACAACAGTTTTTATTTTGTCAAAAAATTAATTTTAGTATGAAAATTATTAGCAATAAAACTTGTTCTTTTTTCTCTCTCCTACAACCACTCCCTCTAACATTAGACTTGTTTTAAGTATTTTTGTAAGGAATTTATACTTTTTGTTTCGTCAAAAAATTTATTACGATATTAATGAGATTTGTAAAAATAACTTGCTTTTCTCTCTCTCCTGGAATAGGAAGAAGTAGTGTGATTTTGTTAATCAAAAGTATGTTAATATTGATCTTATTTTAAAGTATAATCTACACTACTACAGAACCTACCTTTAGTGTCGGTTATTTAAAGACTTTAGTGTCGGTTTCTAAGCGACACCTATGTGGGCGACACTAAAAGTCCACCCATTAGGCGTCGGTTCCAAAACTGACGCCCAAACACTTCGCGTGCCACCGAAAACACGCCATCATGGGACTATAGGCGTCGGTTATTAGGTAAGAAACCGACGCCCAAACCCTTCGCGCCACAGAAAGTGCGCCATCTTGGGCACTCTCAGTGTCGGTTATTTACAAATAACCGACGCCATATATCTTCGCGCCACACGAAATAGACGCCGGTTATTTGTAAAAAACCGACACTATAACATTATGTGTCGGTTATTTACAAATAACCGACGCCTATTGGTTTTTTTTTCTGTCAGTCTGCAGACCTGTTGTGGTTGGTCGCAGGATGACAAACCTATTTAGTTCAGTTATGAACTGTAGGTTTTACGACATCCATTGATATCAGCCGATAACAGGCCGCAAACCTACAAAATTAATAATAAAAAAGTAGCACATGCATTTAGCAATGCAACGTGCAGTTCCATTTTATTTTCACACATTTATAAACATTCACACATGCTAGCAATCTGTAGTTCCATTCATTCACATTCACACATGTAGAAACATTCATATAGCAACCAACACTTTCATTCATTTTCACTCAGACACATGTAGAAACATCCAGACATGTAGAAACATTCACACATATATTATAATTCAGAAATTCATTTACAAAGTATCATTATTTAGTCATTATTCGCTATCAGGATCCCAATTATATTTTAAAGCCCCCACTAATTGTATGGCTGTTGCCCATTCTTCTACTACTTCATTTAATTCTCCCATCGTATAGGGAGCATTAACATTTGATAAGTCCTTTCCTGTAATGGGGCCAGCTTTAAACATCTGTAAAGAGAATGATGTATATATATAATTAATGAGCTATAAATAAGATTGATATATTTCAATCATATTATCTAATGAGACTATATAATACCTGAGCAATACATTCGATATCCAGTACGACGTGTTTGATAATCATGTGCATATATCGCATGACATTGTATCCACATGCCCATCCGTTGTCTTGTGTAGCACACTATAAATTCAAACATACAAAATATTAAAAAATACAACTAATTAAGCATTGTTCACATAAATAATATATACATATATTGCAGTCGGGAACTTACTTTCACGTTCTTCCAAATTATTGGCTGGTTCTTTTTCGTGGGGACCTTTCCTCCAGCCTTTTTGTACTCCTCAAAACCCCTACATGTTAATGTAACACAGAACATTGCAATTAAATAGTAATGTAATAACATATGTTAACGGATATGAAAAATGAAATATTTCTCACCGAAATATTGCCATTTTCATTATGTGTCCAAATCTTGTATTTAATTTACCCCCCTTAGGTTCTAGATAATACACAGTGAACGTCTCGGGGGCAATAACCAATAACTCCCAATTCCTACCCCTAGAGGAAAAAAAGTTAAAAATTAATAATTCAAAATCCACAATAAAATGTAATTTTCTTAAGTCCAAATTATAATAGGCAAAGTAAACTTACTCTACATTGAATGGAGCCATTATCACCGTCTTCTTTTTTACAGCAAAATTTGAAAAAGCCTCACAGCAGTATTGTTGAACTGATGTCGGGTCTTTAGCTACTAGACTAATCAATGATGGAATAAAAAACCCTACATGTTCGAATCCAAAATCTGCAGATATGTTGTCTAAGTAGCTGCAAAATATGTATTAATTACGCATGCATTAATAAATAAGAAACCAGATCACCAGATCATACACAAGGTATATGGATGTATAAAGAATATCTCACCTTATCCATAGCTCTATCACAGATGTATTCAGCCAATCATATCGAAACAACTCCAAAATATCTTGTATAAATAGTTTTCTTTCGTATGACTGACTTGTAGAATCTGAATCATAAGAAATAGTTATAGGGGAGTTTATATCATGTTCCCCTAACCATACTGCCATACCCCTACAGTTAGGACCTAACGGGACAGGTAGGTCCTGTGGAACCCAACTAGGTAATGCAGGAGGTGGAAGTGGAGTCCTAGATGCTGTGGGTGTCTTCTTTTTAACCTGTATATATATATAATAATTTCAGATCAACTGCCAGCATATACACACACTAACAATTGAACGTAATGTAAATTTACCACACCTTTTTAGTAAAGAAGACATACGCTTTTTCTCACAATATCACTCTGCCTACTGCCTCACCAAGCGTTTCACAATCTGGGTGGGCATATGGCAGTGGAAGATCCATCCACTGGGGGAATATATGTATCGGGCTCACCTGAATCCAACCAGCTGGTACTGGAGACCCGTGACACGTTTCCCCTGGTAGGGATGGGTAAGCCGACGCCTCTGCCACGACATATTCTTTACTTTTTAGACGGTATGGCTTCAACCCCTACAAATTTTTGTATAAAGAATGTTATATACATATATACATATCATCTTTTTTTGAAACGACTACAATTTCATATATACATATCATCTTGAATTAAAAAACTAGTTACTATGTCATAAAAATACTTACAGTGGATGTGCTAGGTGGTGGTTCTACAGGATTACTCCCAACCTCTGCAGTAGGAGTAGGAGTAGACTCTGTAGTAGGTATTGTCTGGTAAGTGGCAGTCTGAGATGCCTGCCACTTTTTCATTGCTTCTTCGAGTTTTTCTTCGAGTTTCCTGTCAAATAGCTTATCCACATATGCATGGATAAAAGAAACGTCAAATTCTAATTTTTGAATTCTCTTTTACAGTAACATCTACAAGGAAAAAATATGTTACCTCTTCTTGTGAAAGTCCTGCTTTTGGGACATGTTTGCGCTGGGATGGCCCAAAAAAAGCTTTGATGCCCACACCAGCGCCTGCAGCCCTAACACGTCCAGGATGCTCTGGGTTACCCATAGCAACTGTCAATTCATCCCTTGTTCCCTCAGGGATGAACTTTCCTTGTTTCCTCAACTCGTGCAGCTCCCACTAATCGCCAAAACAAAAATTTGTACTTAAGTAAACAACACAAATAATCAATATTCGAATGATTGCTATAAGAGTTGTATTTTACCATTTTTGTAGCCGCCTCACCAGTTGCGGCCTTAGTTAATTCTCCCTTCTTATTTTGCCTCCCAGCTATCCAGACATCATGGCGAGGCAGAGGTGTGGTACCTATGGTAGAGGACTCCTGAGTAGCAGCAGACTGAGCAGCAGTAGCCTCAGCCTGTAGTCTTTGGCGAACGCCTGCATACCCCTTTGGACCCATTGTGTGGTCATGCACATTCAGTGGACGCCTTGATCTTTGTGCCTCACTGAAGGCCTACTTAGTATGCAAATTAATGATTTGGTTAGTAACACTAAATGTTAATCTTGAATAAGTGAATACAACATATATTAATTAATGAGATTGAGACTGACGCCTAATACCTTGAATTCATCAGTTTGTCTTGAAGCGACAAACGCGTCCCATTCTTCTTTGTTCAGGAAGTTCCACTGTTCAGTGGCTGTCTTCTTCCCCTTGTCGGCTTCTTTTATGTATTCTCTAGTGAGATTTGTCCTATAGTTCCTTAGGACTCTCCCACAACGTTGCATCACGCATTTACGATGCAACTTTTCATCCAATTCAAATATACTCTACAAAATAGAATTGCTATTAACTAGTATCTAAAAATTTAGTAATCTACAAAATAGAATTGCAAATTAATAATAACTCACGCATAAATCCCTCCATATTAAATCTTTCTTCTCCTTATAAATGTTATGTCAAGAATCTAAGTGACAACCGCAATGGCTACGAGTAACAAACCCAAGATATGAAATAAATGAATTGCGATTCACACCACATGCATTTCCTGCATTATCGAAATCCACAATAAGTTTGGGTCCATTGCCCTTTTGCACAATTAACTTCTTCATCATAGTGATGCCCCTTCTCTTGTCAACTTTTTGGTGCTGTTGATCAAGTGCCTCAAGTGCTTCATATGGTACATGTGCATCATCAACCTAAATTTTGACAAAATAATTCACATTTACAAGATATAACTATAAATGGACATATAGATATAAATATATGATATATTTTTAAAACTTACATTGTGAGGCGGCGCATTGATGTCCTCACCCTCACGGTAGTCATCAGCACGGTCATCAGGAGAATGGTCAGCCATCTACAAATTCACATTCAAATTGTAAAGTTCACATTGTAAAGTAGTAATTCAAAGTGTAAAGCTCACATTGTAAAGTAATTCAAATTGTAAAACTCACATTGTAAAGTAATTCAAATTGTAAAGCTCACATTGTAAAGTTCAAATTCACATTCAAATTGTAAAGCTCACATTGTAAAGTAATTCAAATTGTAAAGTTCACATTGTAAAGTAATTCAAATTCTAAAGCTCACATTGTAAAGTTCTAGCAGAGGAAGAAGAAGAAGGCAGGGAGGGCACCTTGTAAAGTAACTCAAATTCTAAAGCTCACAGTAGAACCTATCTCCAGGTTGTTTCCTATGTTCCTCAGCAAATCTAATAAACTGGTCAAGACCAGAAATAAACTCTGGGGTGCAGCGATTGCGAATGGACATCCATGATCTATCCATTCTATGATCAAAGAGAAAACAAGTATATATTAGGACAAGATTAGGGTCTAGGGTTAACAAATACATGTGATGTCATTCTTATATATAATAAATGTGTACCACCTATCCCATTCTTGAATACCTAATCTCACTAGTAAGTGTATAATGTGTATTGGGTTTTCAAGAAAATTTCAGCAGCATTTCCCCGCTGTTCTCCAAGTACATATGTACTTAGAGAACAAACGGGTAAATGCTGCGGAAATTTTCTTGAAAACCCAACACACATTATATACACTTACATCCTAAGCGAGATTAGGTGTTCAAGAACAGTCCCAAACCAGGGACTATCTAAGATTTACTCCTAATGAGTAAATCTTGGATGGGTTTCTAGGCCAACAAATAATGTGCTGTCATTCTTATACCTAAAATCCTAGTTCTTCAAGTTAGGGTGATTATTGATGTCTTTAAAAGCATGATTGGCAATATATTTAGGGAAAAGTTCATCATTTACATTCCAAGCATGTGTGCATTATAGTTCATCATTAAGCAAAAGAAGGGTGATTAGGATTGTCACCAAGAATATAGCTAAACTATTAAACAATGATTATAGGTAAACTATTAAACAATAGACTTGCCACACATAAAACACCCTATACAACTATAAAACAAAAAACTATTAAATATATATGCATGATACAATAACTATTTTGCATCACATTACAACAGACTTATCATTGATACCTTACTAACTAATTGCTACATTTACATATCATCACTTGATCAAAAATTACAGCAGTACATTTAACCAAAGTATGCATTCTAAAATCTATGTCATGATTAGTTACATATAATTTACTTGGATATACAGCAGTACCTGATTACTATGTTTTATATACAAATTATGCATATTAAATTAACTAAGGCTTATCATAGAACATGTATTGTATAGACAATAGAGGATTCAGCTCAGTAGAAGTACAAAATCAGTACCTAAACCCTAAAATCACACCTTTTTAGCATTTATTCTAACAGGTTTATGTACATCAATATGTGTATGAGCAGGCAGGCACCTTGAGAGAAGTAAATAAATTAAAAAAAAAACGCCCAGCAGCAGGGCAGGCAGCTTGAGAGAAGAGGAACAGAGGAAGAAGAAGAAGGCAGGGCGGGCACCTTAAGGAAAGAGGAGCAGCGGCCGGAGCGAGTCCTAGCAGCTACCGACGGTGAGGAGAGGAGCGGCGGAGAGGGTGGCGAGGCTAGGAGACCTAGCTGCTACCGGCGACGGCGGAGAGGGCGGTCGGCGGGCGGGCGGGCGGCGACGGGCGAGCACGGAGGAAGGAGCGGTGGCGACGGGCGTTGGAGCACGAACGGCAGGGAGGGGCGGCGGCGACAGGGAGTAAGAAATCGCCGGAGGTTAGGGAAATCGGGAATGAAACAGGGAAATGGAAGAATCGGTCGGGCTGGTGAGCTATTAAGTTGACAATAAGTGTCGGTTATTTTAAAAAACCGACAACTACACCTATAGTGTCGGTTATTTAGTTATGAACCGACACCTATACTAAGTATCGGTTATTTAAAAAAACCGACAACTAAACCTATAGTGTCGGTTATTTAGTTATGAACCGATGCCATATGTAAAATTTTGGAGCCAATTTTTTCGCTGGAATTTTGGGTTTGGCGGTTGAGTTTAGGTGTCGGTTGTTTATTAATTAACCGACATTTAATAAAAGCGGTACCCGTGTCTGGTCGACCTTCGTAGATTGGATGTCGGTTTATGTTATAAACCGACATTGTAGAGTTTAGGTGTCGGTTTTTTGTATACGACCGACACCTTAAAAAGTGACTCTATAAGCCATTTCTATAGTAGTGCTATAAAGAAGTTCATGATTTTTATTCTTTAAAAAAATATTAAAGTTTGAAAGATATTAGTCAAAATACAACAAATAAAAAGGAAGTATTGTCATTCATTATTTTTATCTCACTCGTATTATCTCATGTTATCTATATTAGCATATTAATACCATGTGTTATATCATATTATAACATATTACAACAAGTTATCCCATGTGTTATACTTATTTCGTAAAAGAATTATTGTCAAATTATGTCGACATTATTCTTATTTTAAAGTTTTTTTGTTAGTAATCCATTATTTTTTATTTCAATAAAAAATTCATTAAAATTTGAGAGTTGTAAGCAAAATAAATTTTCTTTCCTCATTTTTTACTTTTTACAATCACATTATACTGCATCTTTTAGATTTTAATTTAATTTTTTTAAATTTATCAGACTTGATTTTGTTGGAAAGTATTTTTTATAAAGATTGCAACAATATTTATTTCATCAAAAAATTCATTATCGTTTTATATTTATTGACAAAAATGTGTTCTCTTTTCTCTCTTTCCTATATCTATTCTCTCTCCACTCCCCTCTCTCCACTCCCCCTTCCACTCCCTCTGTCCCTCTTTTTCTCCCTCACGTTTTCAAAAAGCAACAACAACAACCCCTCTTTCTCTTCCCACCCTCTCAGTCACGTCAGAAAAATAAGAATTGCAGGCTCGGTACGATATTGGGGGGCGGTTAGTGGAAGTAAGTGGGGTGGTGGGGTATAACTACAAAAGTGCAAATGTTGGTTTAATTTGGGGTCTAGGCCGCTCGTCTGGGTATGGTTTCTCATTTAGTTGGGGTCCAGTTGTGCGACGGCACAACTGGGGTCTGGACCAACTGTAACTGTCTGTTTCTCTTCCCGCTAGTCAACACTACAGGTAGGAACGGTAACTTTAACTTCGCGGGGATTCACACAGCCGTGTTGTCTCGTCGGTCGTGCTGCAAACTCAAAGCCCAACAGAAGCAACGGCAGTAACTGCTCTTTGGCACCCACTGTGAACCAATGCCAACGTGCCATGTGAGGAACAGAGGACAGGTGGACCTTCCGTGGAGCCGAGACAGGGACCCTACTGTAGCTTGATTGTATGTTACGCATTGAAGTCGGTTTCTGCGGTTGTAGCTTGCATTGTATGTTCTTGCCTGTGTAGTTAGAGGAGACCGATCAATGAAGATGGAGCCAGATTGCCAATCAATACATGGTGGAGCCACCGCAGATGCGACTTGTTCCCACAAGCGGAGGCCGGCCCGCCGTGGCGGGGTATCCGCAGTGGAAGGAGATCGATTCAGTTGTGGGACGACAGCACAGGCTGGTACCCGTCCCCATGCAGTGGAACAGCTTGATTACATCGACAGCAAACGTCGAGTGAGTTGAGCTACCTCTGTACGGCACAAGCGACATGCCGTGTGGAGAAATCACACAGCTTAGTGAGGATTTTGTGGCGATTTCTGATCCTTCGTAGCCATGTCGTGTATTTGGGTCACACGCCATGGTTTGACTTGATTGCGAGCTTTTTATCTGATAAACACACACCATGTTGGATGACCAAAACGGCATGTGAAGGGTTGTTTGTTGTACAATAAGCTGGGGAAGCTCTAGGAATGTTAAATACATCATATTTTAGACATTCTTCCTTCGATATCAGTGCAATAAGGGGTACCTACAGTTCAAACCATGCCACAAGAAAGAGTAACAAAAAACATATGATCTAGCATGAATGAGAGTAAAATGAGGGTAAAAATGAGTGAGTTGTGCAACCAAAAATGTTTCAAAGAGTGATATGTTTTATGCACATTAAATCCCCTAAGATTGAACCATCACTTGTTCTAAGTAAAAAGGACTAGATATATGACTAAAGATAAACATATGGGCACAACATCAAATCCTCATGAATATGAATTGGTAGATCCAGAAATGACAATTTTATCATTTAAATATGTGGCTAATTATGAAATCAATTTTAACTCTCAAGATATGAAATGAAGTTCAAGTAGAGGTTCTAATTGGTTTGGATGAATCAACTAGAGAGCAATCAATAAGAATAAGATGACAGAGCCAAAGATATAGTGATTTTTTAAAAACTCAATTGATTGTTTAAATGAAATGAGATGAAAATTCACTTTAAGTACCTGTGAATCTGCAATGACATTATTATCCAAATCAAAAGAATTTCAACTAGGCTTCACGTGTATTGTACTCGAATGATAATGTGGGCTTACGCACAGGTGGAAAACTATTTAGGGATTTATTTCCCTCTTTCATACGTAATCCCCAACTTTCATTGAGTTGGTGGAAAATGTGGGCGACTTATTTGGGAGTATAAATTTTCAAATGAGATCAAAATCCCCCCACCTTTTATATGTGATTTGGTTCCTCTTTTGGAATCATGTGGTCATGTGCTAAATCAACTTTCCATTTATTCATAGAAGTCATGCAGATGGAAATATTATAATAGATGTAAATTCATTCATTTTGTAAAAACTGCAAGTAGAGCAGTGTAAAATGTATTATAGAGTTGGCAATGTCATCATACTGCTAATCAAAGTTTTAAAGTTGAGAGATTCAAAGAATTTAAACTATAACATGATTTAAGAGCATGAATGAGAGAATTGCAATTCACATTTAGCCTAAATATCGAGATGAATAACCATGCTTTTCAAAAAAAATCAATTAGGGTGATGTGTGCCTAAACTATTATCATGTAGACATCATATTAATGTAAGCATATGGTGCAAGAAATAGGAGAGATATTTACCACAACCAAACTGTCAACTCATCATCATACAAGATTTCAATAGGACATGGTGAAACAAATTGAGCAACAACTGAAAACACATAGATAGAAACAAAATACAAAAGTAAATAACATAAGCAAATGGCATGAAAGGGAAAACAACTACCAGTCGGTTGTCCCCCCATAACAAACCTAAGAGTTGAACAATTGGGTACCTCACGAGCTACAATAACGCGGGGTCAAACCCCCCTCGGAAGGTGGGAAGTGCTCTTCCAAAAAAAGTTGGATCGATGATGTCCATCAAGGGAGGTGGTCTTAGAGGCAGATATGGTTGTGGAGGGTAGCCATAATGACCCTGGGAAACGTGCCAGGAATCCATCTTGGACACCATGCTATGGATGTTTGTGACATTCTTGGACAAGCTGGTGTACTGTTGCGAGAGATGGGAGATGTGGGCACCCTGATCATCAAATCTATGTTGTACATAGCCATATATCTGCTTCATGTCTAGTTACCTCCAAGTGAAGTCCGTCTGTGTACCGATGGAGTGTGGTTGGGGTATCTTAGTTCTGGAGGAGGAAGAATTGGATTTTTCTCCGGTGGTGGTTTGATCCTCATTTGGAAAATTGTATTTCCAATTTTCCTTGTTCCTCGGAGTAGTCTTGTATGAATTTGGGAATTTCAGAATATTAGTATGTTTATGGATCTTATTAGAATATTTAAAATTGTTTTCTTTGACCAATAAACCATAAGAAACAAGGAATTCATGATCGATATCAACTACCTCCTTCTAAAGGGTCAATAGTAGACAAGTCAAGCTTCAAAGAAGTATCACGTTTGGTTATTATACCATCTATCATCATGTCTCCTTTTGTTTCTTGGTGAATTTTAAGGATTCTTCTAAGAAAATGGTAGCCTAAATTGACATTGTAGTCATGTAGCATGGACCACATTAAGAATAAATCAAGTTTACTGACCATTCCTTCAGTTTCTTTTCTGGAAAAACACCTATACTAAAAAGGCAGTGAATGTAACGGAGAATTGGATTGTGAATACATGACACCCTAGTAGAAGCTGGGTTAAAAATAGTTTTGTCTGAGATTTGGTTTCTGAAGGTGTTTGGTTGAAATGTTTTTGACATGACAATACTTCCATCATAATTAAAATGTGTTAGGTTGCAAAAAGATTTGAAGGTTAACTTGAATGGAGATGGAGGCCAATGAAGAAGAGGAGGGTTGAGGAAGCCTATCCACTATGCCTTGTGCGAGAGAGAGCTTTGACGGAAAAGATCACAGACCGACGATGGAAGGGTGTGTGGGTTTTGGTGGTATGGAGGTAGTTGGAAGCAAGGAGAATGGATTTGAGATAGAAAGGTGGTGGCGATGTGGAGGTAGTTGCATTTAGACAATTTATCTTGATGAAAAAAAATGAACTAAAATAGGGCTTCAGAGCCAAAAAATCATTTGCAGACACAATGTAATAGGAGTCTACATGGCATGATCCATATAAGAATTGTTTCCCAATTATAAAGTTGCATGCCATGACACCATGCCACATGGTTTAAGGAAGATGTTTTGTCCATTTGTTGAATTCTTCTTCATTAATGCCACACATCGTAGCTTCTGGACACACGACATAGGGAAGTTGTTCTATGAAATCATTGAATTACATCCAATAATTCCATACGTCATGTATACAATGGTACACTTAGTGTGTGTGGAGTTGTTGTAGCAGCAAAAATCCTTGGACCTCAACCATGTCGTGTATTGTCCCAAATGACATAGTGGATGATTTATGTGATTTTAGGGAAGATATAGAAATGGACACACACGTCGTGCATGTTGGACTACATGTCATGTCTCAACATGCTTCTTGTATTACTTAGTTATCTTGTCTTCTTTAATTCTACCAATGAATATCTACAATGTACAATTAAATACTAAGATTCACACATGAAAATATGAAGTACAATAGCATGAAGCTTTATTTGAAAGTATATGAGTTTAAAACAAAAAAACAAAAACTATCTAATTGTGGGCACAAATCCCACAAAGGTTTTCCATTTAAAGTTCAAAAGTAGACTTGTTTCTTCATCAACAAATTTCTAAGAAGGAGCATGAGACTCCTTTTTCTATCTTCTCTCCATAATTGTATAGTTTTCAATGTTGTCCATTGACCTTTAATGATGATTGTTTTCCTTGTAGCTCCACCGTTCCATATGGATAGGTCTTTAGTACTAAGAATGGTCCAGACAATTTTAAACATAGCTTTCCTAGGAAGAGTTTTAACTTGGGGTTGAATAGAAACACTTGATCTCCTTTGTAGAAATCCTTTCTTCTTATCTTCTTGTCATGCCACACTTTAGTTCCCTCTTTGTAGATTTTTGCATTTTCACATGCATCCAACTAGAGCTCCTCAAGTTCTTGAAGTTGCAATGGTCACTTTTCACCTACTTTATTCATGTCAAAGTTGAGAAACTAGATAGTCCATAAGGCTTTGTGCTCCATATCTAGAGGGAGATGGAAAGACTTGCCATATACGAGCTTGCATGGTGTGCTACCGATGGTTTTCTTGAATGTTGTTTGGAATGCCCAAACAACATCATCCAGTTTGATAGCTAAATATTTCCTTGAACTTGAAATAGTCTTTACCATAATTCCATTGAGTTGTCTATTAGATACTTTGACTTGCCTAACAACTTGAGGATAGTATGGAGTAGAAATTTTGTGCTTAACTGTGTACTTGGTGAGAAGATCTGTTGAAATGTTTTTCTTTGAAATGTGTATTTCCGTCATAAATGAAATCTCTTAGAACTCCAAAGTGAGGAAAAATGATCTTCTTAAATAATTTGATGACCACCTTTGCATATGGAGCTTGGGTAAGAATGTCCTATACCCATTTCAAAACATAATCACAAGCAACCAAAATATATTTATAACCATAGGAAGATGGGAAGGGGCCCATGTAATTCACGCCCCATAGATCAAATACATCTATATCAGCAATGGAATTGAGAGGCATTTCGTTTATTATTTATATACTCCCCATCTTTTGGCATTTGTCACAAGCTTTGACATAAGCATGGACATCTCAGAATAATGTTGGCCAATGGAAACCTGCTTGCAAAATCTTTGTAGCTGTCTTCTCCCCTCCAAAATGTCCTATGTAGGAAGAAGAGTGGCATTCATAGATGATGGTAGGAATCTCTTCATCAGGTACACACCGTTGGATTAGCCCATATGTCCCTTTCTTGGATAACAACAGGTCATCCCAATAGTAGAATTTGGTATCATCAAGGAACTTATTCATTTTTTGATAAGTGATATTAGGGGAAAGGTGTCCAATGGCAAGAAAATTGGCAATATCATCAAACCAAGGGACTAGAAAAGAACCAATAGTGTACACTATTTCAATTGGTAGGTATTCATCAATAGGGAGAGCATCTATTGCATCAATATCCAACTATGAGAGGTGATAAGCAACATTGTATGTACCCTTCTTGTCCCTTATCTAAAGGTAAAACACTTGAAGTAATAGTATCCAACAGATTAGATGTGACTAGGCATCTTTCTTGTTTAGTAAATTCCTTATTGCATCTTGGTCAGTGTAAACCACAACCTTTGACCCTACAAGATATTGCCTAAATTTTTTGAAGACATATACTATTGTTAGTATCTCCTTTTCTATAGTGATATAATTTATTTGTGCTTCAACCAAGGTCTTACCGGCATGATGAATAGCATGGAGTTTTTTGTCCTTCCTTTTCCCTAGGACTTCACCAATAGTGTAGTCACTTACATCACACATAATTTCAAACAATGCATTCCAGACTAGAGAATGAATAATGGGGGAAGAAACGATGACATCCTTCATCTTCCTAAAAGTGGTTTGGCAATCCTAATTGAAAACAAAATCAACATCTTTAGCAAGGACTAAGCACAAAGGTTTAGTCATCTTTGAGAAATCTTTGATGAATCAGCTGTAGAGTCCTACATGGCCAAGAAAGATTTAAACATATTTTAGATTATAGAGCGGACATGCTTCCACCTTAGTACTATGAACTTCAATACCCTTGTTAGATACTACATGGCCTAGTACGAATCCAGATTGTACCATGAAATAGAACTTCTCTCAGTGATTACTAGGTTAACCTTTTTGCAATGTTGAAGAACCTTAGATAAATTTAATAAATTATTGTCAAATGAATTTCCATACATGCTAAAATCATCCATAAAAAATCTCTATTATTTTCTTAATGAAATTGAAGAAAATGCCCATCATACAACATTGAAAAGTTCTTAGAGCGTTACAAAGACCGAAAGGCATGCGTCTATACACGTAAGTTCCATATCTTCCTGTAAATGTGGTTTTTTCTTGGTCTAGTTGGTATATCCGTATTTGGAAAAATCCAGAATAGCCATCAAGATAACAAAAATATGAGTGATTATCTAATCTTTCAAGCACCATCTCAATGAAAGGAAAAGGAAAATGATCTTTATGAGTTGCCTTGTTAGTCTCCTATAATCTATGCACATGTGCCACCCTTTGACTATATAGGTTTGGATAAACTCATCATTATATCCTTTAATGATTGTTGCACCACCTTTCTTGGGTATTACATGAATAGCACTCACATAGGGGCTTTAACTAATTGGATAAATGATACATGCATCTCTTGATTTAAAATTTTCCATTTTACAACCTCCAACATATTTAGATTCAAATGTCGAGGAGGTTTTTTACACGGTTTAGCATCATCTTATAAATTAATATGGTGCATGTGGTGCATGTAAATGGAAGCATGAGTGCCCTTCAAATCGTTGATAGAGTAACAAATAGTATCTTTATGCAAACATAGTTCACCAAGCAACTTCAATTCTTGCTCAATGGTTAAATCAATGTTTAAGATAATGGGAGAGGTATAATCGGGATCAAGAAATGCATACCGTAGCCCCAGTGGTAGGGGTTTTAGTTCTACCTTTTTCTCCTGTGTAGACTTGGTACAATCACCCTCTAGTTGTGGAATTTCTTCATTGGTTGGACGTGAATTAGAGACAAGAGTGTAATTTGAAACTTAAATTTCCATGGAAATGTTCAGTTCATCTTCTTCACAATAATAAATAATGAAATTAGAAAAATCCTCATTTGCTTCTAGAAGCTTATCAACACAATCAACAAGACACATATCATATGTTTTTTTTGGAACTATCATGGCATCAATAATAGAGAATTCTATAGTTTCCACTACAATCCTAAGAGTGAGCCTTCTCACACATAGACTATACAATCAACATTTCAGAGAAAGGGTCTCCCACAAAGAATAGGGTTGGAAGGAAATTCATTCATGTCTAGCATTACAAAGTCACAAGGAATGTAAAATTTACCAACTTGCACATGCACATCTTAAACAAATACCTTAGGGATAGTTGATAGAAGGGTCTACCAATTTTCTGGTCATTTTAGTTGGCTTCAAATCTCCATGATCAAGTTGATGCCACAGGTAAGGTTGATACCAGCTAAAATGTCAACTAGACCTTTATCAAATGTGGTTCGCCTATCTTGCAAAGAAGGGTAAAGGTGGTAAGATCATAAAGTTTCTCTGGTAACCTATTTTGGATGATATAGCTCATCCTTTCTGATAACATAACTGTCTCCACTTGGTCATGGCTTGTATTCTTAGTTAAGATTTCTTTAAGAAACTTTGCACTAAATGTCATCTCAACAATGACTTCAGCCAAGGGAAGGTTGAAATAAATTTTGTCGAGGATGTCCATGAATCTATTGAATTTAGCACATCCTTCTTGTGTGAAAACCTATGAGGAAAAGGAATAGTGATTTTTAATAAAGTGGTACTTCAAATGTATCCTTGTTTCCTTGCTATTCAATGGTGTCATCTTCTTTGTCAGCACATCATCGATTATGTTCTTATTTTTTTATGGGGGTCTTTTAATCATAGCAACACTCCTCAAAGTGATGGACTAGTAGTCTCTTGGGTCCATTTCCAATTGACTAGGAAGCAAACCTAAAGAGGTCCTTTGATTAGCTAGATCTTGTTGTGCAATTTGATTCTCTAACATCATTGTGTGGGTACCAAATCCATCTACATTAGTAGAGAGGTGATAGCATCCTTGAGAAGTTGCCCATGGTTGCAAAATTCATTGTTCCACTAGATTTGGGTTTGGACAAAGGTCTCAAACAAGCATTCTATACTTGACTTTGGTTGGGATTGCTATTGATTGTAATTGCAATTGTCAATGTTGAATCCCGATGGGTTGTTGTTCATGGGTTGTCGGTTGCCCATTTTTTGTTGCTAATTTTGATTTTGAGTGTTGCTTGTATTTATGTAGGAGAAGTTGGGATGATCTCTTCATCCTAGGTTGTAAGTGTTGGAGTTGGGGTTGTAGGACTACTTGTTCCCAAAACTTCCTACTGCATTTGCTTGTTCGATCATCTCCTCAGCATTCAATTGTGGGGAAAAACAAGATGATGAGTTGTGACCTACAACTCCACATGCATCAAAAACTTGTTTAGTTTCTTGGATAGGGTAGATGCTCATCTTTTCAAATTTCTTAGAAAGGGTGTCTAGCTTGATGCAATGAGATCAACTGCATCAATAGTGTGCTTTCCCCCTGACATTTCATTAGAGGAGCATGGTGAAGAAGACTGGTTGGTCCTATCCAAGCTCCATTGGAAATGGTTGAGAGCCATGTCTAGAATAATATCATATGCCTCTCTCTAGAATTTATTCATCAAGACTCCATTTACAGTACCATCTACAGTCATATGAGTATTGTAGAGTAGCCTGTTGTAAAATGTTTGCAATAGAAACTAGTTGGTCAAATAATGGTGAGGGAAAAGATGTTGAAGGTCCCTAAACCTCTCCCATGTATCATGAAACGTTTCACCTTCTTGTTGTTTGAAATTGGTGAGTTGGCTTCTTAGTTGTGCGATCCTTCTAGGTGGGAAGTAATTAGAAAGAAAGACATTTAGAAGATCATTTAGATTTTAGTGGATTCTTAGGTAGTGTAGAAAGCCATGCCTTTGCTCGATCCCTCAAGGTAAAAGGAAACAACAATAGGCATACTCCATCAACATGAACCCCATTTATCTTGAATGTGTTCATCTAATGCAAAACTTAGATATGTGAAAATTTAGATCTTCTATGGGAGTTCCTTCAAATCTCTTATGTTGGATCATTTGCATAATAGTAGGGCCGACAGAGAAGTTATTAACCTCAATTATCAGATGGTAAATGGCTTCGAAATTATTGATGGTATAAGGTACAATAAATTCCTTTAAAAGCCATTTGTTCTCTAAGATCGAATCTTCGTGATCGGGTGAAGATGTTGATGAAGATGAAGGTGTTTAATGGGGTGATGATGGCTGTGAATCCTTCAAGTTTAAAGAGATTTTGCTCCTCCTTTATTTCCTACGACCGCTGAATGTGCACTCGATCTCTATGTATAGAAATATGGATGGTTCAAGACCCCTTTTGGAATGCCGCATATAGTCCTATAGAAAGAAAGTAAGATGAGTGAGTTAGACAACAAATGTAGAGAATGAAACCAATTGAAACAATTATGTATATGGTGAATGGTGGTGATCTAGTCTTGAATGCTAATAACCACTCCTACTCTAACTAAAAGTATCGTAGCTCCCTACAACAACACCAAAAACTTGTTAGCCATGTGTGCAAGTCCTAAATTTATAATCTCAAACACTACCCTACAAGTAAACAGGTGTGTGTAGTATTATTGAGGTAATCCAAAGAGAAAGGTATCATCCGGTGAAAGAGTATTAAACTTTCAACCATCTAGATCAGTTACAAATGGATGATTGGTTTTAGATTATAAAAATTAACAAGCTAAAATAAAATAGTGAATGCGAATCACTTTGAGAAAGATTAATATCATACTAAGATGATCTTGAATATGAGATTTCATTTCCACATCACAACTTACATACAACCAAAGAATTAAACATACTATTCAATCATTCAAATGAGGTTTCTCATCATCACACACCTCCCATGATGTGAGACAGTTCTAACTCCACACATCATTCTCATGCTGATGCTTAGTTTCAAACTGCAAGCCATGGGTCCCCAACATAATCCCAACCACTCTTGTAGTCAATATAATCCCAACCACTCCTGTAGTCAAGGATTTGTTGACAAGATAGCCACTCCTTACTTATTAACATATCTTCCAATATTATAGAAAGAAGCATAAAACATGCAAGTAGGATGACCAGTCATGCAAACAACCAAATAAGCACCAAATCATATCTTGGAACACTAAATCAACTAGTATTAGACATGAAATCCAAGTTCACATAAGTTATGACATGGGAGATAATCTCCCATGCTCAAGAAACGAAGATGTACTTGCACATAGTGATGAAATGTAGATACACTAAGTAAATCACAGAGTAAAACATGAGTAGAGAAGGGGGAATAATAAAGGAATCTGTAGGAGTGGAAGAACAAGTAGGAACTCAGACTGGAAGACAAAGTTTCATCCTTGCAACTACTCCTGCTTCAACCACCATCTCTCCCAAATGGATGGAGTAGAATGGAGAAGCATTTATTATAGTCGATGAAGAGGAATGGGGTAGAGAAGAGGTTCTCTCTTGAGTAACTACTTCATGTTCTCCCAAATCGTCCTCTTTCTTCTGTGTTGTGCTCTCTGGTCAAAAAGTCCTTTAAATGACAAGTAATAACCGTCCCAAAGGGGTACGATTCATCCTTTAAATGATGGAGCATTTGTCTTTTAATTTGCAAGGAAACTACAACTCACATGGCATGTACATAAGTTCGCACGTCGTGTGACTTGTAGTCTCTACTTTGACCGAGCCACAATCGCATGTGACACACCGTGTGGAGAAGCCAGATAGTGTACTGAGAGATTTCTTGAAATTTCTTACCCTTCATAGTGACGTTGTGTATTCAAGTCACACTCTACGACTATAATTGATTGGATAACTTTTTATCTAATAGATGCACACTGTGTTGGATGGCCAACAAGGATGTGAAGGGTTGTTTGATGTACAATAAGGTACACGTTTGGGGAAACTCAGTGAATTCCAAATACATCATATTTTGGGCATTCTTCCTTCAATATGAGTGAAATAAAGGGTACCTACAGTTCAAACCATGCCATAAGTAAGAACAAAAAAAACATATGATCTAGCATGAATTAGAGTAGAATTTTGGTCAAAATGAGTGAATTATGCAACCAAAAATGGTTCCGAAAGTGATGTGATTTGTGCTCATCAGGTTTCTTGTTGTCATATTAAATAGATAGAGTTGTTTTTGTATAGAGACACAACCCTATGAGGTGTTAATTAGGTCTCCATTGATGTTGTCGGGATGAATATCCCATTCTCTAGTTATGTTCTTCCACTGACTATACTCTCTCACCATGCCTTACTTCTCTTCACCCTGGTCATCCTCCTCTTGGAGAGTGTCATTGTTACTGATCACCTCTTCTCTCCATGCCAAAATAGTTTGGAGACAATGAATATGGTTGTATTATGTCACTGAATCTACACAACTAATTGTTGCTGGTTGTTACATGTTAATGCTGACTTAACACTGGTTAGTTGAGTTTGGACAAGTTAGTTGGGTTGTTGGGCTTGTTATAACAACTAGACTGATTTTTGGTATGTAATAAGCCTACATGGCTCATAGTTGGGTTAAAATGGGGGAAACTCTTATAAATAAACTAGACCAAATCTCGGTAAAGTGGATCGAAGGTTTGAATGAATAATACATTTCCTCACTGTGAATATCTCTCTCTCTACTCTGCTGTTGATTTCCTATAACCCTTATCTTCCCTAAAATCTCTTTGACTCTCAACATAGATACCACATGGCTAGATAGTGATCACCAATGAAACCGATATCAACTGCAGATCTTCAATTTTGTATTAGAGCCTCCACTGGAAGTAATGATGCCATTAAGTGAAGAGCCTCAACAAGCAGGTGTATCCAGGTTAGAGCCACACGAGCTTCTTCAATCATTGAATAGGATGGTGGACTAGAGGTGCTTAGATACTGTAGGAGCGGTGAAGAAAGCTTACATCAACCTAAAGGCAAAAGTTGCATTAAAAATTGGATTTCATCTGCACGTAGCTGGAAACATTGAGCACGATGACAGAAAAACACCAAATGTAAGGCCCCTAAACTTGCTTAATGAGTTGAATAAGCTTAATTATCATAATTGAATTCTTATAACCCTAATATAACCTTTTTATATACTTTGAAATCATAAGATAAGCTTAAGTTACAAATTTGGTCCAATTTGGACACTATTTGAGCAAGTTATGACATTTTATGCACATTTTGGGCTTTTATGCAATTTACCCAATTGAGCGGTTTTCTTTGAAATTTTTCACTTGCATTATGTTCCATGGATATTATCTCATCGTTATTGAGCTTTTTGAGCCATGGGGCACCTATTTAATCCTTGGTTTGAAGGTGTTTTCTCCAAGGGTATTTTAGGGTTTACCCATTCATGGATGAGCTCCTTTAGTAGCTATCAACTAATAAATTATTTGTTTTGCTTGGAAATTCAAGAAATGAGGGATAAGAATGTCTCTATGTATGGTGGGGGATTTTCTTGTGTGTGTTCTTGTATATTCTTAATAGTTTAAGGCCATGGACACTAGGAAAGATACTAGAACTTCAACTTTTTCTTTTTCTTTATCTTAAAGTTTCATATACTTATCCCTAAGAACCAAAACGAGCCATTTTCTCTTGACCACTTACCTCCTTCTATGAACCTCGTTATCCCTCTGTTATTTTTTGAATTTCTTGTCCAAGGAAGAAGAAAGAGGGGGTCTTCTTAGAAAAATAATCTAGGGTTGCAATTGACTTCCTTTTAGGGTTTAAAAGGTCTCCATCTAGTGATCTTGACCTAAAAGAGTAAGAACCCACTTCTTTACTCCATTTATTTCTTTGTTATCCTTCCTCCTACCTTTCTCCAGGTCGGAGCCTTATTTTTCCGTGGTAGAAATTGCTCTAAAGCTCTAAAACCCTACCTCTCTTGCTCCTTATGCTTAGGGTTTACTCATTTGATGAAGAAAGGTGCTAGATTTTCTACCCTAACTGCTCATGTTATCTTCTATTTGGGATTTTATCTTCTAATTAGAGGCAAGTTTTATAACTTGATCCATGTTTATTGTTTATCATAAGCTTGCTAGCTCATGTTCTTGCTTGAAAATGATGATCCATGCACTAAAAAGCTATGCTTGACTTGGATTTCAATTTTTATAATGTTCACTATTCTGATTTCAGTTCTAGATGAACATGTGATCATGTTTACGTTATTCCTAAGGTATAATATGACTTTTATCAGGTTGTTTTGACAACCTATGGTTCTAAGTACCTATCAACCCATGGTTAATTTTAAGGTTTAAAGCTGATTTCTTCTATAAACCCATGACCTGATGATGGTACCATTGCAACAACCCTATGGTGTTGTCTTCATGAAACTGATGGTTGGGATCAAAGGTGTCAAATGATGGTGACAACCTATGGTCACCCCTTTAGATTAGGTTTTGGATCAATTAGAAGTTTAATGATCAACCATTAAGTACCCTATTGATGTTATCAATCAATGATGATATTAGCTTAATATTTGATGTTGATTAATGAATATAATGTTGATCTAACAACCTATGGTGACTTAATGGTCACTACTGATGGTGGATTAGGTCTCTACAACCTATGGTGAGTTAATCATATAGTTTTAGCATCAATTAAGCCTTAGACCAATGGTTTCTTAGGTCACTTGATGCAATGGTCGGACCTATACTGTAATTGATGGTTTTAACATATGAACTTGACCCAAAGGTCAAGATATAATGTTTATTCCTCCAATAAAGTGGAATGATGGCCAATGTAATATGTTGGTCCTAATAATGTGATTTATATGGTTTCCTTTATATGATCAACTTAATGAGCTTACTTGCTGACAATGGATGGCTTGTTTTAAATGAACAACTGATTATGGGTTTTACCCTACTCTCAATGGAACTTTTTGTGTTGTTAATCAAGGGATGTCTAGGGTTAGATGGTGACTCTTTCTAGTGAACAAATCAAGGACTTCATTGGTGGTTTATCCAAGCTTTTTAAACATCCAATGGTTCTGGGTGATATTATGGTATGGTGATATGGGTTGAATGATGATGGAACAAATGGAGGGTTATGCTTAATAAGGTAGTCTTACCTATTCACTCATATGAATAGAAGGGATGATAACCATATTGTGTTAATATGTAACCCTAATGAGATATAGCTTGTTATACTAGCTTTAATATAACTAAATGATGGTAATTGGTTATGAATAGTCCTTGAATGACTAATACAATCATGGAGTACTCTCTTATTGTTGTTGAAACCCTAGTATGCTATAAACCAATGGTTACACCTTGATTTATGTGTGGGTTCATACTTGAGAATACTATGGAATGTGATGTTGATTGTTCACCTTATGCATCCATGATCCAATGGGGATGCCGTGAGTTAGGGTTTGGGTATAAGTGCTAATTAATAACATTAATATAATTTATCTTGTTGAACCTAACTCTAATGCAAATAGATAAAGACGAGTATTCATGTTTAACATTGTTATATGATGGCGTGATGATGAAATAACCTCCTTAATATAATCATAACCTTAATGTGTTAATTGATGGTTATCATAGCCACATGGTTGATACTTTCTTATGCTAAACATGTGCATTATGAATGTGATGAGGGTTAATCATATCTAGATTCCTTGCATGTTGATGTAATAAAGGAATATTCTTAATGCTAATATAACCCTTTTATGATGGTTTATGAATATCTCCTAGCTCACTAATGCAATATTGTGCTGATCTGGTGTACTATATGTAAGTGATGTTTTTAAGCCTTGCTATAAGTCATGGAATAATAATGATTATGTTGTAGGGAATAGTATGATGGTCTTAATGACCTTTGGGAATGGTTGAGCCCTAAATGAGGTGTAATCCTCTTGTGTTGCAAAGGGTTGATACCTTATGATATTGTGAAAAGGATTTATATCCTATGATAGTATGATGGTCTTAGTGACCTTTAGGCGTGGTTGAGCCCTGAATGAGGTGTAATCCTCTTATGTTGATAAGGTTGATACCCTATGATATTGTGAAAAGGATTTATATCTTGTGATAGTATGATGACTAGTGTAGCCTCATGAATGGTAAGTGAATAGTACCATGTGATGATGAGATGAGAAATTGTGTTTCACACAATTTATATCTTTTGAAGTTGTAATACTTATTTTCTTAGTAGAAGTGAATTAGGGTTTGTATGTCCACTTATTTGATGCATCCTTAATTCACCCAATTGGAGATAACTAATCAAGTGAAACTCTAATCATGTAGTGCCTTGCTCCATAGAACCATCTTCAGTGTCAGAATTTGTTGGATGGTGAAATGAGTATTCCTAAGGGAAACTCAGAGCACATACTATTGAGTATGCGGGGTGCTTGTCATCCTGACACCAAGTGTTTTGGGAGGATGGTTGCGGTCATACCTAGCCCACTTTTTGAGAACAACTTTGGTCGGGTCTCAATGATTATAACACGATGTGATTATAGGACAACTGCGTTTGTACCTCAGTGATTGGGTTTGAATACCCTAGATGCTAGCGTTGTGACCTGCACCAAGGTGGGCTAGTTACCTGACTTTGTGTCATTGTTTTATAGTTTGACTATATGTCACTGTGGTGCAGACTTGTACTGACTGAGTCTAGAGAAGATCTTGGACTCCGATTCTTCCTAGATCCTATATGGAACTGATTGCGACCAAGCGGTGGTCAGTTGGACTTTGAATGGTACAACTCAAACTCCCTAGGGCTTAATAAAAGATGTAATACAACATGGAGCATATTTGTTTTGGGTTATACACGATGTTTGACATTAGATGATAACCCTTGTTTGTTATCTATACATAAAGATGATGCTTAGTGCAATTAAGAGATAGTAGATATACTTAGGTTGTGGATATGCTTAAGATTATAGATGTGTATATACAATAGCTATGCTTGTTTTGATAACTATACTGCTACTGCTAATTATAATCATGATGCTAGCTATCTCATATTGTTAGTTATGTTTAGCATGCTAGCCATGCCTTTGTAACAAATGCATATACTACTAATCATGCTTATCCAGATAGTTGTGCTTATGTTGTATCTCTTCTTATGATGTTGATATGTTCAACATGTTAGACATGCTGATGTTGTTAGCTATGCATATGATACTAGATTTATTCATGATGTTAGAGATGCTCATACTTCTAGACTCCTTATATTGTTAATAGGGATATGAGAATAGTGTGGATAATGAAGATAGTTATTATCTGCTCCTTCATGTATTTTGTTAATCATCAATGTTGTTGAGCTTATTTGTTATATATGATTAAACTACTTAAATTGTCTCATTACCTTAAAAATGTTGGAATCAATAAACGTTGTTGGAGGTTATATCTCTTGTTGGGACATGGGTCTCACCCTTGTGGTTCGTCACATTTTTGTTAGGTAATTGTAAGTGATGAAAACAAACATGTGGTAGCAAAGAGGAGCAATAGTAATGAACCTTTGAGAAAGTTGATTAGATATCTAGTGTGTCCTAGAGTCATCCCTGCACTCTCACGTCTGGCCAAGAAAAAAAAATTGTATAGGGTTTTTCAAATGAATCTGACTTTTGTTAGCATATTAATGCTTTTTTGTGTGGCATATACGAATATTGTCCTCATGTGTATATATGTTGTGGCTAAGATGATAGAACAATTTGTATCAAATACTTGGCATAGTATGGATACAAGAAAGATGTTGGGCTCTTATGTAAATATTTGTGAGTGGGTGTTGATGTTAAAATTGGTCTTAATTTACCCATAATTTTGGGTATGTGATTAATTAGTGATTGATTATGTTTTATGTTTTGAGTAATCTCATTTAGCGTAACGGGTTCTCACACCGAACATCACCAGACAAGGAGGAAATCGGAAGGAGTTCTTTGGATTCAAATTTCGACTAGAAGGTGGTAAGGTGATAACATCTGAAGTTGGAAAAGTATGACAAAGGATCGAGGTTGGTTGATTGGATTAGCCAAGCTTGCCAGTTATTTAAATTCTACAATATTGATTATGATGTTGAGAAATTAGACCTAATTTTATACTACATAGTAAGAGATTCTCTACAATGGTGGAACTAGATGATAGACACTTCACCGTTGAAATGTGAGGAAAATTTTATTATGAGGTATATATTAGATTTGGGAACCCCTATGAGGATGCCACTGGTGAATTTATCAAACTCAGATAGGATGGGTCAGTGAGAAACTATCTTTCTAGATTTGAAAATCTTTCTAATAGGTTACTAAGTCTGGTTGAATACTTTAGGATCAATACTTTTTTCAGTGAATGGAATTAGAAGTTATGATGCCATGTTGATGGGAATTGAACTAAGTACATGGGGGAAGCCATCAACCTTGCCTTGGCAAAGGAGGAGAACTATATGGCTAAGAAGAAAGTAGTTAGGGGACCATGGAAGGAGGAGTCAGTAAGGAAGTTTAAGACCAATAGTGAGGGGAGTGCATCTATACTAAAAAGAGTTTTTGAAGAGAAGGAAAATTTTAGGAGGAAGACCAACTTATGTTTCAAATTTAATGAAAAATGGGGACCAGACCATAAGTGCAAATTTAAAGATAAATTGTATCTGATACAAGAAGAAGGATGTGATGATGATGTGGAAGGACTTTATAAGTCAGAAAATCTAAAAGAGGATATGAAGATATCCTTACTAGCAATGATTGACAAAGATGCACCCCAAACCATGTGAGCTAAGATGAAGATCCAAGGGGTGGAGTTACTAGCCTTATTGGATTGAGGGTGTACACAAAACTTCCTAGACCCTAGTGCTATGAAGAAAGGAACTTTAAAAGTTAACTGTAACCAGAAATACACTATCACTATAGATGATGGGGAGAAGATCAAATCAAAAGGGAAATTCCAAGGAGTCAAGTTTACAATATCCAATATTAATACTAAAGATGATTTCCTAATACTACAATTAGGGAGATGTGATGGGGTTTTAAGGGTGAAGTGGTTATGTCAAGTTAGTCCTATATGGTGGGATTTTAACAAGTAAGTTATGAACTTCAAATCACATGGAGTTTCTGTGACAATTCAAGGTTTCCATGGGAAATCAAAAGTATTAAATGCATTTTTCTTTGTGAAGGAGTTAAGGAGGAATAATAGGATCATAGTGGTAGAACTGATGGAAGTGTGTGTTGATCTAAATATGCAAGGTGAGACAGTGGAGTCTAGTGTTGAGTTACCAAAACTAGTTTAGCTAATAGATGAATTATAAGATGTATTCCAAAAATCAGTGGGATTTCCTACAAAAAGAAGCTAGGATCACAAGATTCCATTATGGGAGGATAGCAAACCAGTGTTGAGAAGGTATATGCTTATCCTCATTTAAAAAGAAATGAAATTGAGTGACAAGTGGAAGAGAAATTGTATACATGATTGATTAGAAGTAGTAACAATCCATATTCCTCTCATGTTTTCTGGTTAAGAAATCCAATGGTACATGGCACATATGTATAAACTATAGGGGTCTAAATCAAATAAAAATTTTGAATAAATTTCCTATACCATGAATCGGTGAGATTCAAGATGAGTTTAATGGAGCCACTTTATTATCTAAATTGGATTTGAGGGATGGATATCATCAGGTGAGAGTTCAATACAATGATATTCACCAGATAACATTTCAAAACTCACCAACATCAGTATGAGTACCTAGTGATGTTGTTTGGGCTCACAACATCAACAACATTTCATTCCTTGAATAATTATGTTTTAATAGATACCTACGAAGATTTATTTTGGTCTTATTTGATGATGTTTTAGTGTACAACACACACATTCAACATTTGTAGATTGTGTTAGAAACATTACGATAAAACAAGCTATGGTAAATGTCAGTTTCGAGCTAGCAAAGTGGAATACCTTAGTCTTATGATTTCTAAATAGGGAGTGGCTATTGATCCCTTAAAAATTCCAAGTATACAAGAGTGGGCCAAGCCTACATCAATCAAATCCTTAAGGGGATTCCTAGGGTTATAGGTTATTATAGGAAGTTTATTTAAAATTTTGATCAAGTTGGACAACTTTTAACTAATCTATTAAAGAAAAATTACTTTAGGTGGAATGAGGAAGCTATGTCGGACTTTGAAAGGTTGAATAGGGTGATGGTTTCACAACCTGTGCTAGCTATGTTGTATTTTAACAAAGATTTTATCATTGAATCTGATGCTTCATGTTATGTTGTGGGAGCGGTATTAATGTAGGATAATGACCTATAGCTTTTGTAAGCTCAACTTTAAAGGTAATCAACTGGGATGGTCTACGTATGAAAAGGAATCATGTTATTTTATTGGCAGTCACCAAATGGAGGCATTATCTCATTGATTCAAAATTCATTATAAGAACTAGTCAATGATGTATTAAGTATGTGATGGATAAAAGGATTCATACACTAACTCAATACAAGTGTCCATCTAAGTTCTTGGGGTATCCATATGAAATTGAATACAAAGCTATCACAACAAATAAAGTAGCCAATGCCTTGTCAATAAGAGAGGATTGGGAGAACATTAAAGAGGAAGCTAAGCAAATTCTATATTTTATAACCATTCCAGTTTCTAAATGGTCAGAAGAAGTGAAACTACTAATGACTAGTGAGCCGTCATGGATAAACCTCAAGATAAAATGGGTTTAGGGGAGCTTAGATAATTCCAAGTTTCAAATGAAGAATGGTGTATTATTTAAGATGGGGATGCTTCTCGTACAAATCTGAGCAATAAGGCTATATATGAAATGCATGATTCTACAAGAGGATGGCACTTGGGTTATGAAAAAATTATGCAAAAGCTAACATAGATATTTTAGTAGAAGGGAATGCAAGAACAATTACATAAGTATATCTGAGAATTTTAGTACATGTTAAGAAAACTAGTTTGAAAATTGTCCTCTCCTAGGGTTAGTCCAACCATTACCCATTCCCACACAAGCCTGGACTGACGTGGCCACCAATATTGTAATGACCTCACTTTTAGCATCCCCCAATTAAGGACCTTAAAGTTGAAGGTCATTACCTAAAATTCCCAAGATTCAGATTTAACAAATAACAAATAATAGCAAATAATTTCTATTATTTCACAAATATTATTTACAAGATAAATTATAAAGGTCCTCTATTCATGAATTTCTAACATGGGACTAATACATATGATAAGAAGTATCTAACTAATCATCCTAACTTAGCTTTAATGTCTTCAGTGAATTTCATCTAGTCAATCATGTCTTCAAATTACATATTTTGCATTTACCTAAAATAGTGTGAAACAAAATATGGTTGTGGACGTGGGGTGCATGCAAAGTGTGCAAGTAAGATAAGAACATATAATCAATCAATTACTTGCAAATGAGAACTGGCATTTTCATTCCATATTCTAACCCATACTTGATATGCTATCTTTGACGTACTCATTGTCCTTTTCAGGGCTCATGTGCATCACCCCTCGGTACATGTCATCCTAGGGTTTAGAATATGGTATTCTTACTTTATGTGATACTTATAGTGTCATTACTGATTAACATAATGTAAATAAACATGCAACAGTTTGGTTAATCAATCCTTAAGAGATCATCAACAAACACTGCCAGCTGATAATTGTAGGTATTTGTAATTGTAACCACATACCTCAATGTAGAAACATGTAGATCAAGCAATCATACTTCAAGTACTTTAGACATATATATCATCCAATCAAGCAAGCGATGGGGAATCCATGCAATTCAACATTTAATTTGCATGCAAGTATGGTATAGTCTATGATATGGTTTCCTTAGTATTAGGATTATACTTAGAAACCCTAATTCCCATTCTCATTAATCTAATGACTCAGGAGCCCAAATTCATATTCTGTGTAACTATGATTTTCACATCTACTGTAATGACCTCAGTTTTCAGCAACCCCTAATTAAGGAAGTTCGGAAAGATGAGAGTCGTTACCTTAATTTTTTCCAAGGATCTAGATTTTGAAAAATAATAATCAATAGTAAATAATTTCATTCATTTCAAATATTGTTTGCAAAATGTTTCTCTCAAACTTACACAACTTTTCATCATCATGATTCTACACACAAAAACTATATGAGAAGAAGTATCTAGTTATTCCTCATTACAAGTTAACTTTAATGTCTTCATGTGATATGATTTGTCCATCACTTGTTGATATCATACTATATAGCATTATTCATCTATCCCTCTGGTTGATATATTCTTCCATTTAATTATGGAAACTTATTAATATTATCCTAGTTTATATCTAACATTATTGGGACATCTTTCTTATTATAAACTAGCTCTTTTAATATTTTATTAGAACAATTATCATTATCTCATGGGATATCATTTTTATCCCAATTTTCTAAAATCCTCTCATTTCCATTATCTTTTCAAGTATCCAAAAGGCAAATCGATATAACACTGTTTGGTGCCCCAAACATTGTGTTTCCAATCATGGCCAGATAATTACTCTTTTAATTATCTAACACACCATATACTTCAACTTCTTTTGGAAACTTGTATATTATCTTACATTTCAATTTTCCAATAATTAACAAAGTCACCATTCTTTATTTCTACACAAAAACTCTCTTTTCTAGAGTATTAGACACAATTCCATATTTAACATACCAATTGTCCATTACTTTTAGAAATCTCTTTATTATTGGATTTTTGACTCTTTATTTTACCAATATCTATGAATGGATTATTAAAAGTAGTAAAATACACAAGATCTATTCCATATGGAGTATTTGAACTTTTACACCATAATTTCCAATCAACACACATAGGGAATCTTATTTCCAATGTTTCCTTCATATTACATTATTTGCAAACAAATATATTGAAACATGGGAAAAACTAGGTTATAACATCCTTTCCTACTTATAGGAATTTAGTCCATCAAATTTGACTAGTCATACAAAAGATGGGTACAAGACAATTTTATCATTTATTAGTTATCCAACATTTCATTAAGCTATTATTATCTATTCATGTATGGATTCCCTCTCTTTACTTAACTTGTGTCATAAGCACCCCTACCACATAGGTGATTAACATTATTAATCCACCAATAATGCCATTGGGAAAACATTTATAGATTTAGTCCTTATATTTAATAAATTAAATTTTACAAAATTGATGATATTACATTCACCCCTCCTTAAAAGGAATTTTGTCCCAAAAATTCAACCTAGTAAGGTTAAGGTGAATGATAATTCCTTATAGGTACAAAACATAGGGTTGGTAATACTACTTAGATATTTTTAACATCTTTTATTGATATGCATATTCCACACATCATTACTAAGATTGGTACTTGAAATAAATTCAAGGTGTATCGACATCCTTAGGATCTCATGATATCATCTCTTGGTGATTACAATTTGAATTATGATTTTCAATTTCACTTGGTGACAACCTTTTCACCTGGGTTTTCAACCTATCATTCATTTATTTCCAACATATGGGTGAGGTAATACCGAAAACCCTAAGTCATGTTCAACTCAAGGAATTCATTCTCATATATCAATTTTAAGCATAAGACGTGCCTACCCAATCTCTCTCACTCATAATGATATGGTGTACCCTAAAATTATCCTAGAATTTCATATTTTAGGTTGAATCATTCTCAACAAGACTCTAAACTATACATACCTTAATTACACAATATTCATATATTTTATGAAGTCAAGTGACTTTCTCACTCTTTAGTTTGTGCACAACTCCTTTCATTATTACATAACTTCTTATATCTTTTTTATTTACTCCTCATGTATTATGAGACTTAGTCACTTCCTTGAGGTCTCTAGGGGTATATGTACTTTTTGGAGTGATCTCATCTTCATGCATCTAAGGGACTGCCTCTCACATTCACCCATTGGCCTTATGAACTCGTGAAGGTGTCCAATCTCTCGAGACATGAGCCTCGGGCAAACATAGATGTTACCCCCAGACCAGATGGTCTTTTGCATTAAGGAAACAATCAAATCCTCTTTTCATCAGACCCATGTACCTTTAATACTCCCTACTTGACCTTAGGATTAACTTAGCGCTCCATTCTTCCCAAGGGTTTGTCAAGAGAACATTATTTTCATATGTAATTCTTTAAATCAGATTTCCTCCATCTCTTATGATGCTCACTATTCACTTTATGTCCCCTCATTGGGCTCATAGATAGTTTCTCTTTCGGGCTTGGTCTCATACTGTTGGCCACTTCCATAGTGACTTTTCCTCATGTTCTCAGAGATGGCATACTTGGGTTCAAAGAATCATACTTAATATATGTGCTTTCATCTTTTATATCATTAATTCTTCACACTTTAGGTGACATTTAAGGTCACCTCAATCTTTAAATTGATTTAGCATCTCACCCTTCTACGGGTGGTCCTAAACTAGGGTGCCTTAATGGCCCATAGGAGGAGGTTGTCTATCTAGCCACAACCTGACCCCAAGGTCTTAGGGTTTTACCTCCCCACTGGTCCTTTTTCCCACTCTTGGGTTGACCCACCCCAAGTTGGGACACCAAACCTATATGTTCAAGTTACGTATATATATATATATATATATATATATATATATATATATATATATATATATATATATATATATATATATATATATATATATATATATATATAAAATCATAATATGATGAAGACACATTTTACATGATAACTTCTTAATTCGTACTTTCTCCATATCTATGGTATACCCTCTCACTGGGAGGTATATTCACTCGTTGGGAGTATTTTAATGATCTACCCACTCTCTGGGGGTGATATCCATCCATACCCACTCACTGGGGTATTCACAACATCATCCTCACTCATTGGGAGTATTTTAGTTGCTTAACCACTCGCTGGGGGTAGCATACTTATTCTATGGAGCTAATTTCAGTAGCACACCCACTCGTTGGGGGTAACATCATTATTCTTTAGAGGTAATTTCAATAACACACCCACTCACTGGGGGTAGTTTCAGTTACATACCCACACATTGGGGGTACGTTCAATGACAAATACACTCGTAGGTTACCCACTCATTGGGGGTAGCATACCCACTCACTAGGGTATTCTTTATTCCTGCATTCCTCTAGAGATAGCGTTTGGGAGATGAGAAAGTTATATTCATATTTTTATTGTCATGTATAACCATTGGTTACTTATATCTCTCATGTGTATCCAAATCTTTTCATATGCGTCATGCATGAATTCCTCCACATTCATTTGAATAAAGGATCACATAGACTTATTTACATTTTCCTTAATTCTCATTACTCTTACCCTGAAAGGTTCATATTATCATCTTTTTATGCAACCTAAATAAACATTTCATGTTTAACCTCGCCACCCTTATCCTCATTTCTAAAAGGTTTTCCCTTTCTTTGGGGGATCCTCATAATGGGGAACACTCTCTAAGGGTTTGGTCCCTACCGTGGACATTTCATACATCGACCTTCCTCTCTTGGCCCAAGGTGATTTCATAAATATTCATATGCTTCCCTTTGTAAGCTCGATCACCAGCCATAACTACAATGACTTTATTCACCCCATTCTCTTTAACTCACCAGAGATCGACATAGGGTCTAAGTAGGTTGCATTATTCATAGGTTTCTTATAATCCTTAAAGTTTTTTTCTTATTAATGCCATGTTCCTCATGCACACATGCATGGGGGACTGACACACCTAACTCATTTATATTTTCTTATTGCTTTTTCACTCTAATTAGGGCTCATATTTTTAGGGTTACTCTATTAGCCATACTACTCACAATTCCTAGGATTAGGGTTAGAGAGTACACCCTACAACTTAGAGTTTCTATGTTCTTTTACCCAATAGGGTTTTTCAAACCCAATCTTAGTTCCATATAGGGTTACCCTCATAAGGAAAAAACCATAAAACATTTGTCTTTTCTTTACCATTATTTCCACATTATGTACATTATTATTTCCATATTACATGTACATTATTATTTCCAAATTACATGTACATTAATAGACGGAGGATGCCTTAATCATACTTCTTCTCAAAAATCCTAACTTGAGGTGAGGGGAAGTTCCTTTTAGATTTTTTTAAGAAGGAGGATGAGAAGTGGGAGAATCAATATGAGAAGAAATCCTAAAGGTATTTTACTTTGGGAAAAATCCTCAAACTTTATCTAGGACAGATGTGTGGGACTGGGATTCCTCATAAGAGGACTAGCGGTGCAGAGGAAATTTTTTGCCAGATTTCTGGTCATGGTCCCTTCTAGACACCATTATCCTTAGAAAATGCCCTAATAATTCCCTCATATATCTACATATTACTTGAAGCTATAAACTATTAAAAATTATTTGAAAATTTTGGTGCTCTGATACCAATTGTAACGACCTCACATTTCAACAACCCCAAATTAAAGGAAGGTCAAAATATGAAATCCATTCCCTAAATATTTTCCCAAGGATCTAGATTTTGAACAAATAATAATCAATAGTGAATAATTGCATTCATTTTAAATATTATTTACAAGATGTTTCTCTAGAAGTTACATAACTTTTCATCATTAGGTTTATACACAAAAAAACTATATGAGAAGAAGTTTCTATCTATTCAGCTGTACAAGTTAACTTAAATGTCTTCAAGTGATTTGATCTATCCATCACATCTTGATATCATTTTATCTCTCAATATTCATCCCTTTCTTTGATATATTTGGAAATTCATTAATATTATCCTAGTTTATATCTAACATTATTGGGACATCTTTCATATACAAAACTAGCTCTTTTAACATTTTATTAGAACAATTGTCATTATCTCATGGGATATCCTTTTCATCCCAAATTTTAAAATTCTCTATTTTCCATTATATTTTCAAGTATCTCAAAAGGCAAACCGAGATAACACTATTTGATGCCCCGAACACTGTGTTGACAATAATGGCTAGATAATTACTCCTTTAATTATCTAACACGCTATATACTTTATTTTCTTTCAAAAACTTGTATATTATTGTACATTTCAATTGTGCAATAATTAACAAAGTCACCATTCTTTATTTATGTAGAAAAACTCTCTTTTCTAGATTATTCCACACAATTCCAGATTTAACATACCAATTGTCCATTTTTAGAAGTCTCATTACTATTAGATTTTCCACTCTTTCTTTTTTCCAATATCTATTAATGGATTTTTAAAAGTAGTAAACAACACAAGATCTATTCCATATGGAGTATTTATACGTTCACACTATAATTTCCAAACAAGACACATCAAGAACCATCTGTCTAATATGTCTTTCATGTTACATTATATGCAAACAAATATATTAAAACATGGGAAAAACTAGGTTTTAACACCCTTTCCCTCTTATAGGATTTTTTTACTCAAAATTTGATCGGTCATAAAAAATATGGGTATGCGACAATTTTCTTATTTATTAGTTATCCAAAATTTCATAAATCCATTATCATTTATCCATGTATGGATTCTTTATATTTCTTGTGTCATAAGCACCCATGACACATAGGTGGTTAGCATTATTATTCCACCAATAATTCCATTCGGGAAAATATTTTTTTGATTCATGCCTTACATTTAATAAATTCAATTTTTACAAAATTGAGGATATTACATGTACCATGTAATTGTATTATGAATACTTATATCAGATTACATGTAAAAACCCTACTTATAAATGTTGATGATTATTCTCTTTAGGAACCCTTATTATACATCATCATCAATACCATGACCATCTTAAATTCCCATTGTTATCAACAATATCAAATTATGTCTCAAGGAAATGTATTTAACATTATTTACAATCTATTCATAAAAAAACTAGGGGTTTATATGGTTTAATTACAAGCTAATCATGTATTGGTCCTACTTTTGGAATTAGAATCAAAATCAGACATCAATTTCATATTCTTAATAAATTTCCATATGTAATACATCTTCATCCGATCATCCTAGAAATTACTAAAAAATTACTAGATAAACTTCTAATCAACCCATAGGGAAGCACCATGTCAATATCTAGACCTTATCATCCATGTACAAATAGGCACATGAAACTTTGACCTTATCATCCACCAGGCCAGCGCTTAAGTGCCAGGAAAAAGGACCATGATACCCTCACATCTTGTGTGCACTGTGCAGGGCATTCACATCATTTAAGCTTGTATCTTCTCCTTCGTTACGACATGATCTATGTTTGTGCCTAGCCGAGTCAAATAGCATGATGACTTCGAGCTATGGGGCATCAAATAATAGGTAAAAGGTGCACACACCTCCTCTAGTCCCAGATAATCTCTTCTATGGTTTCAAATCCATTGGAGAGGTATGGACAAGAGGAAGACTAGAAGTTCATCTATCAGGGGGAAGTAGGGGACTACCAGTCAATGGAAGGGATGCAGTGGTGATTCCTTATTCTCTACAACTTTGGGAATGACCCCTAGGGTTTATGAAAGGGCCCTAATGTTTTATAGGTAATGATGTTGAGGGCAGCGAGGTACTCTTTTTTTTTTGGGAAAGTCAGGCGATAATTTTATTCATCTTGCTCACCTCTTGCAAGCATATTCAAAGGCAAATTACAGATTTGAGTTATTTGCATAGAATTAAACATGGTAGTACTACTACCATTACAGAAACGGATTTGTCCAGTATCAATGACATCCTTGGGGGGTATATCATAGTACCAGACTCCAATGTTGTTCTAGAAATGGACCTTAGCCAAAGCATCAACTGGACCATTGTGCTTCCTCTCCACATGGTGAATTGCCGCAGTGTCTTCCAAAATCAATTGGATCCCCCTTATCATATTAGCATATCGAGGATATTTGTTATAGTCATCTTGTAGCATATTCCTGGCCGTCATACAGTCGGTAACCACAGTAGTGCCATGCATCATGCTGGATTTGATGAGTTTAGCAGCAAGGGCAATGGCCATCAACTCTGCCTGTAGAGGGCTGTCTGCTGAGATCAGTTGGCCTACTCCTCCCTTCCATTGGTTATCTCGGTCTTGTATAACCACAGCTATAGCACCTTTTCCCTTCTTCCAGGCAGTGTCTACATGCATCGAGAAGTGTCTCATTATATGGGGGACATGCTGCGCCGGTGTAGTAGAATTCTTCATGGCTTTCTCTTTGTCCCAGGCTTCGAAGGTTCTCCTGGTTTCCAATAGGATTCTGTTCACTTGTTGTGTAACTAGGATTTCTTTAGCTTCAAAGACCTCCTAGTTACGTTGTTTCCAGATCACCCAACAAGCTATAAGAAACATAGTTCTGGTATCCTCACTTGATCGGAGCCCCTGACTGATCCATTGCTCAATATTGTTTGAAGACCAGAAATCCGTTGATACAGACCCAGCGTTCCCAGGCATGGAATCGGCGTGTAAGCATTGCCAAATTGGCTTCACCTTCTCACAGTCTCTCAAAGCATGGAGACTGGTTTCATCGACCTTATTACAGCAGCTGCATACAGAGTTGGTGGTCATCCGCCTTCTTCTACATTTCCAGTTTGTGAGAAGGGCTCCATTAGAAGCGATCCACATGAAGACCTTCACCTTCACCGCCACCTGGGCACTCCATATAATTGGCCATTGTCTTGGACGTTTAATCTCAGAGTTCTCCCACAGTGTCGTATAGGCCGACTTGGCCATATAGCTGCCATCATTATTGAGTTTCCAGACACATATGTCTTCAGCCTCAGTATCGACAGGCGGTTGAATGTTATGAATCTCCTGGGTTACATCTGCAGGAAGCCATAGATCTAGAAATTCTCGGTCCCATTGGCCTTCTAGGTTCACCAGGCTACTCACTTTCAGGTCGCGCAGGTCCTCTGGAATAGCTCGTCTAGCATGATCCTCTAAACGAGTGCCAGTCGGGAGCCAGCAGTCATGCCACACATTAATGTTATTCCCACTCATAGGGCTCAGGAACGTATTTTCTTGCATAAAGGGTTTCATTTGTAGCACAGTTCTCGTCAGGCGAGACAGATTAGAAGTTGTCCCTGGGGTGCTATTCATCAGTTTGTCATGCATGGCCGTGCACCATATAGTACTCCTTCCGCACCAGATATCCCAGCTGTGACGAAGCAGGAGCGCTTGGTTCCAGTCCCGCATGGCTTTGAGGCCCATGCCTCCATGAATCTTCTTACTTGTAAGCCGTTCCCAGGACACAAGGTGTGTCCCTCTCCTGTTCCGCCCTCCACTCCAAATAAACTGCCGGATTTCTCCATCAATTCTGTCACAGAGTTGTAGTGGGAGCTTTGAAGTTTGCATAATGTAAGTTGGAATGGTGGCGAGGGTGCTCTTGGCAAGGCAGATGCGTCCCGCTAAAGATAAGGTCTTAGCAGCCCAGGAGCTAACTCTATTGGTAACTTTATCCAGCACTTGGCAGCGAGGTACTCTATTTTGGTAACCTAGTTGAAACTAGAATTGGTTGTTTTCCAAAATGGTGTCATTAGCCACCAAATCAGGGTTGGGAAGATTTTTTTCATCTCATGAATTAAATGGATTCACTTGTGGAGTTTGGTGTACGGTAGAGAGAACAAGATGATCTAGGGATTGTGGATCCCTAATCCAAGTGTCACATTGGGCATACGTACAGGGGTGCGTGGACTATATCACACTAAAGTCAGATCTTTTAATAGGTTTCTAAAATAGAAACACACATAACATTACATGTAAGTCTCTCTTCCTTCTCAGATTTCTGTAAGCTACTAGGAACCTCATTTTCCTATGAAACTTGGAGGGCAATTCATTAGTAACTTTTCCAACTTATATCAAACTTATGGGATTTGTTGGGATAACTTTAACAGAAAAAACTTACCTTTTGAGTATATATTTAAAATGCTTACCCACATCATAAGGAAGGTTCTTTTCATTCCAAATTCTATATTTGTCTTATTCTCTTTAATATCTTCAACTATCCCAAAAGTTAGACAGAGATACTATTGTTTGATGCCTCAAAAGTTGTGCTATCCTTCATGGTTAGATAATTACTTCCATAATTCTATAAATTACACATTGTCTCAGAATATTTTAGAAACTAGTGTATTATTCCATATTTCCTTTTTATTACAAACCATAAAGCCATTATCCTTTATTTATGTAGGAAATATTTAATTTCTCAAACTTGTGCCACAATGATGTATTTGCAAAGAAAATAATCTCGTGGGCCTCACTCGGGCCATGTTGAACCCATGTCACAAAGATAATTTTATTATTCCATCAATAATAACATTAAGGAATTTGTTTATCAAATCAATTATGTAAACTTAGAATGTCAAATTCACCAAAACTTCAGGTATTACAAATATTATTGATGCACTATAATTATCTTAGGGTTATTATGTCATATTGGTTCTTATAGAGCAGTTCTCTAAGGCTTCACATGTTTTTTCTTTGAAGCTCCCTATTCATGATTTGATTTTGGAGGTCTTTATTAATGGAATCTTAAAGCATCATGGAATTCCAATATCCATACATTCTGGTCGAGGCACTATTTTTACTAGAAACTTTTGGTAAGATTTCTTCAAGTTGTAGGCTACACAACTAAGAATGAGCATAAAATATCACCCAAATTCGGATGGGTAGAGTGAAACTTTAAACAAGAGCTTACAATTCTACCTCCATTGCTATTGTGTGAGTGAACCCATGAATGGGTCAAATATCTTCCCTGGATAGACTAGTATTATATAACACCCCATGCATCAACAAAAATACCACCCAATGAAGTAGTGTATGGGAAACTACCTTCAAATTTGTTACCTTATGTGTCCAATCATTCTACAACGGCCCATGGTGGATTATACACTGAAAAATAGAGATGAGATCTTAGCTTTACTCCAGGCTAATATCAACAAGGCACAAGTTAGTTGACAATGGGGACAAGTCCGATGATTGTTGTGTTTTCTTATAACAACTAGCTTGGTTCATTGTATGTAATAAACCTTCATGGCTGGTAGCTGGGTTAAATTGGGGATGGTTCTTATAAATAACCTAGACCAAACCCAACTATAGGTGATCGAACATTTGAATGAATATGTGAGACCCTAAAATTGCTTAAATGGTTTAACATGCTTAATTACCTTAATTGAATGCTTGGAACTGTAATATATCCTTGTTATATGTTTTGGGATCATAAGAAAAGCTTATGTTTCAAATTTGGTCCAATTTGGACACTATTTGAGCAAGTTATGCAATTTTATGTACATTTTGGACTTTTATGCAATTTATCCAATTGAGGGGGTTTATTTGCAAATTGTCACATCAAAATGTTTGCAAGATGTTTTCTCATCAATATTGATCCTTTTCATCCATGGTGTGCTCAATTGTACTTTGGTTTGAAGGGGATTCCTTTCTATGTTGAATTAGGGTTTACCCCCCCCCCCATGGATGAGCCACCTTCAAGTCCAACAAATGATGGTCCTTCTATTAGGTGAGAAACCATCAGTCATCAGATGGTGGTAATAGCCAATGGTCACCAGTAGAAGGCCCTAGGTATATGGTTCATGCTGGCTTGGTTCACTTGAACCCATGGTTCACTTATAGACATGATCAACCTATGGTTCAACCACCTATTGACCTAAACCATGAACAAACGATGGTTACCTTCGATCAATAGGAAATGGTTGACCTGGGATACCATCAACGGATGGCCCAGAAGTCCTTAACACCTAATGTATGTGCTTCTTTCTCGTCCATGGATGCTTTAAGCCATGGACACATGGAGAGCTGCTTGTACACCTCATGCTTGCTTCCATCCTTATCCATGGGCTATTTCTACCTCTTCCTTTCCCAAGTACAAAACCTTTGCTTAATTTCACTTTCCTATAACCTAGAGAACCGACTCCACAATGTTTGGCTATAGAACCAGGTGGTCAAAGGTAGAAGACGACCGCCTTTTTGGAATAGAAGATCTCCTAGAGCTCTATCTAGCCCTACCTAGGGTTTCTAAAGTCATCTCCCAAGGTTTCCAACCAAGGCAAGTTGTTTTCTTCCTTCCTTCTCCATTTTCTTGCTCTTCTTATTCCTCATGCGAGGTTGGAACTCTTTTGTTCCATGGTAAAAGTTGCTCTAGATATCAAAAACCCTACATTTCTTGCTCCTTATGCTTAAGGTTTTCTTCTTTGGTGGAGAAAGGTGCTAGATGGCCGAGTTTAGACCTAAATCTTGAGTGTTCCTACCTTCTTTTCCCAAGTTTCTTTTTGTTTAGAGCCTATTCTTATTTGGATAGGCTAGTTTTATAACACTATTCACTTTTATTGCATACTACAAGCTTGCTTGCATAAGTTCTTGCTCTAAAACGAAGATCTATGCTTGAAAAGATAACCTTGACTAGGGTTTTGATTTTTATGATGTTTCTTTCTTAGTTTCCATCTATAGATGGATCTAAAATTCTTTATATGACCTCCTAAGGAAGAGGGTGACTTGGATCTGGTTGGATTAACAATCGATGGTGCTTATCACCTAACAACCGATGGCTTATGCCTAGGTTTTAAGGTTGATTTCTATTTTATACATCAATTGATGGTAGTGTCCTTGCAACAACCGATGGTGTTACCTTCTTGACAACTAATGGTGGTTACCAAGGGTGTCAACCGATGGTGACAACCAATGGTCACCCCTTAGGTCAGGTTTTGGCTCAAATAGAAGCTTAATGATTAACCACTAAGTACCCTAATGAAGATATCAACCAAAGGTGACATCAATACAACACCATATGGTGAAAGATGATAGTAGTGATAATCCTATCAAGTGATGGTGACAAAATGTGCCACAACCAATGGTGGATCAAGTCAACACAATCGATGGTGAGTCAAGGTTTTAGATATGGCTTCAATTCATCCCTAAACCAATGGTTTCTTGGTTCAATTGATTTTATGGATATGCTTATACTCGAATTGATGGTTTTGAACTATGAACTCGATCTAATGGTTAGGATCTAACACTTCTTCATCTAACAATTTTGAAAAAAGGACTAAATCCAATGCTAGATATTGGATGTTTCAACATCCAAAGGTTTGGATTGAGACCTAAATTATTATATGTGATTTCTAATAATCTGAATTTGATGGGTTTCCTTAAGTGACCAATTTAACAAGCTTGATGGTTGAGATGATGCCTTGCTTAAAATGTACAACCAATGATGGGTTTTAACCCCACAACCTATGGTGCCCCTTCATGTTATTATATAAGGGATGCTTAGGGTTAAATGGTGACTCTCTCTAGGTCACAAATCAATGACTTTATAGATGGCTTATTTAAGGTATTTACTTATGTAAACAACCAATGGTTTTACCTTTTCCACCTACAATGGTTCTTGGTGATGTTGTGGTATGGTGGTATCAGTTTAGTGATGTTGGAACCAATGGATATTTGACCTTAATTAGGTAGTCTTACCTTTTCTCTCCTATGGATAGAATGGATAATGACCATATCATGTTGACATGTGACCCTAATGGGATATAGTTTGTTATACTTAATCCCAATGAACTCAGATGGTGATGGGTAATTATAATCAACCTTCCTTAGTGGAAAAATAGAACAATTGGATTCTCTCTTATTGATTTGTAACTCTAGTATACGATGACCTAATGGTTACACCTTGAGTTATGTGTGGAACCATACTTGAGAATGGTATGGAATGTGATGATGTTCTGCCTTATGCATCCAAGATTATATGGGGATGCCATGGGCTAAGATCTGTGAATGAATTCTGAACTATAACTTTAATGTAACCTACCTTTATAAACATAACCCTAATGTAATAAAACAATGGTGGTTAATCATGATATCCTTTCTAGAATGATTAATATAATGATGAAATATCCTTCCTAATGATTGATTGAAACTCTAATGTGTTTAACTAGTGGTCATCATAGTTTCATGATCTATGTTTTCTTATATTAAACTTGTACATTGTCAGTGTGATTATGGACAATTATATAGCTTCCTTATATGTTGATATAATAAAGGAATCCTTTTAATGTTAAGATAATCCTACAATGCTATCATGTGAACATCTGTTAGTTCTTTAATGCAATATCATCCTAAGTCTGTGTATTACATGAATGGCGATGTATATTGAGCCTTACAATAAGTCATAGAAAGATAATGATGAACTTGCAGGAAATGATATGATGGTCTTAATGATCTTTGGGCATAATTGATCCCTAAATGAGATGTAATCCTCTTATGTTGACAAGGGTTGATACCTTGTGATATTGTGCTAAGGATTTAGATCCTGTGATAGTATGATAACAAGCATAGTCTCATGAATGGTAAGATAATAGTATCATGTGATGATGATGTGAAGATAAGTATAGTCTCTTAATTGGCAGGTGAATAATGCCATGAAATGTTGAGATGAGAAATTATATCTCATATGTTTTATATCTTATAAAGTTGTTATATGGAAATATTTTCTAGATATGAATTAGGGTTTGTATGTCCACTTGTTTGATGCAGCCTTAATTCACTCAATTGGAGATAAATAATCAAGTGAAACTCTAATCATGTAGGGCCCTGTGTCGTAGAACCATATTCAGTGTTAATATTTACTAGATGGTGAAACGAGTATTCCCAAGGGAAACTCGGAGTGCATACTATTGAATATGTGGGGGTGGCAAGTTGAGGATATATCCTTGTCATCCACAATTGTAGGTTATGGGGGATAACTGCGGTCATGCCTCAAAATTTTTGACATGTGAAAGGTAGCAGTATAAATACAATTTCCTCGTATAGAACGGACATGCGTGAGCCTGTTATCTAGTGTCGTGACCTATACCAAGGGTGAAGTAGTTGTTAGAAGCTTGAGTATATGTTGTTGTAATGGTAGCATTGACTGATATGTCACTACTATTTTACTCATACTGACTATAGGGAAGAGATCTTGAGATACCAACACTCCTATATCTTGTATGGAACCAAATAGCCCTTCGCAAGGGTCGGTTGGACTTTGGGTGGTATGATTCAAACTCCCCAGGGTGTAACAAAAGATATAATATAGTCATGTAGCATATCTATTTTGGGTTATACAGAATGCTTCATATTGGAAGATAACCCTTGTTTGCTTTTCTTGCATAGATATGATGTATAGTACAATAAGATATGATGGATATGATTATGTTGTAGTTATGATCATGTTGTAAACATGCTTATGTTGTAAGATATACTGACATTGATAGTTAAGATGATGTTGCTAGCTATGTGAACATTTCTAGCCATGCCTTTGTAATTAGAAATGCCTAAACTACCAAACATGCTTATGCAGTTAGTTGTGCTTATTATCTTAGCTCTATTTATGATGTAGATTGGTTCACTTTATTAAAAATTCCAATGTTGATATCCATGCTATGATAGTAGACATATTCATGATATTTGAGATACTTATGCTACTAGTTTGCTTGTGTTGTTAGCATGGTATATACATTGATAATCATACTTGTTGCTAAGCTTAATTGCTTATCTATTTAGAATTCATGAACTTCTCAATCTACTCAATTGAATATTAAATTCTTAAAATGCTTAGTTGTTTTCTTTTTAATCCAATGTAATCAAAATCTATTGGAGAGAGTTATATCTCTCACTGGGACTGGGTCACACCTCGTGGGTCACAACATCTTTTTAAGTGATTAGTAGTAGTAGCAGCAGACTGTGGAAACAAGGAGTATATGAGGTAATGGACCCTAGAGATGGTAGTTTAGTTGTCTAGTGTGTCCTAGAGTCATCCCTATACTCTCAGGTCTGGGCAGAAAAGTTTGTAAACGGTGTTTCAATCGAACCAGGTTTTCGATAGCATGTTATATGCTTGTTTAACTGATAAATTTGAAAATGTTTCCTATGTAATATGTATATGTGGTGGCTGAGGCCAAGGAATAATTGTAAGAGGTTCTTGGTATAATATGAATACAAGCAAGTTGTTGGGCTCTTGTGTAATATTTCAAATCATGATGGTTATGTTGAAATTGGTTTTAATTTATACTATTTTATTAATTTGTTTTTAATTAATGAGTAATAATGTTTTGTGTTTTGAGTAATCTCGTTTAGTGTAGATCTAGGTTCGCTGAGTCTGTAGGGACACTAGGACTTAGGACTAGGATGATGTCTAAGAGAGGAACATGACATAAATGCATGGTGCATACTGCCTAATCTCAGTACTTCGGTGCCCTATCCAAGTATTCAATTATTGAAGAAAATGTAAGTAAGGAACTATTAGATTGATTTCTTTCTGATTACTCTGATCAAGTAGTCATTTTGAGACAGTCTAAAGAGCATAATGAATAAGAAATCATGGTGCAGATATCTCAATCTTACCCTAAAGAAGATAAGAATTACATCATATCCTATCGAAACTTGAATATTTGGTAACTATAAGAGAAAGATACAACACCATGGAACATAAATTTGAATGCAAACAAGCTAAAGAGGAATTCTTGAAGCTATAATTCAAGAAGATAATGAAGTAAAAGCTAGATAAGTCTGTGTTAATAAAGTGATTCAAGGTATGGAAGCCACATAAAATGGAGACAACTCTTGTGATAAGTATCACATGAGATGATGAATGAGAACCATGACAGAGGAATCAAGTGGAACTTAAGTTAATCTCAGAACAACTTGTTTGTATAAGAATGTGTTAATGTAATATATGCATGGTATGTGAAAAAAATATATGGAGAAGCTCCTTGTTTAACAAAGAAAATATGGAATATTATGACCTATTCCTTGATCAGTGGTTAAAAAAATGGTAATATGAGAGGAAATATACAAGAATGATGAACAATTAATGATAAAAGAGCAATGGGATATGATAATCTTAACAATTCCTATGCCAATAGCAAGGAACCTACATTGTAAAAGGGAAAATGATACATAAAAAGTTTAACTTTCATGGGGAAGATAGAATTGGTTACCTTTTTTCTAGTGACTAGTGGATAATGTTGCTTTGAGGTCGGAAGTGTGTTTCTCTTTGTATTTCTTGTTTTTGGGGTGTACCCTTCAGGTGAATCTCTTGCCACTTGGTACACATGGATTCACTATAATCCTGGGATGGATATCTTGATATGATGTGTGATTGCCTTAGACTATAGTTCCAAGATCTTTATATTTTTTATTAGCATGATTTTTGAACCTTCAAGGAGTTAAAGGGATTCCTCCTATACGTTCTTATATGGTTATGATGTTGAGGAAGTGAATGAAACTTGGGAATGAATTCTTTACATCACATGAGGTGGATACAAGGGTAATGAATCCTAGTATCCAGAGTGTACTAGTTATATATTAGTTAAAGATATCTATCACATGAGTTGTCCAATGTTCCTTTCCATTAGAGAGAGAGAGTTGATGTTGATCTTCCAAATATTGTTTGAGAAAAGAAGAGTGATTATATAATGATCTATATGGTCTGATGATAGTTGGGCAAGACCACTATCAAGTATAGATGGTTTGATGATCAATAGACATGTATTACCATGTTCCTTTATGATAAACTTAGGATCATAATATCAATGGATAAGAGTTAGAGTGGATGACATAGGATACATGACCATGATGAGTTCAGGGTTATGTCATTTAGACTAACCAATGCAACAAAAATATTTATAAATAAGAGGAACATAGTGCATAGGTCAAGTCTCATGAGGAACATAGTCCTTAGGTCAAGTCTCATAAGTGTGACAAGCTTTGAATGATGACATCTCAAAGTATGTCAGAGATGGTCAGTAGCATGGTTAACATCTTTGGTAAACCTTAAGAATGTTGGAGGAACTATCCTTATGTGTGTGACAAGTTCAACAAGAGTGAGTTGGAGGTTAACTAGATGATCATCTTGGAGTTATAATACATCTATTAAGTGTGTTTATGTGAGTCCTAGTAAGAGGAAGACAATGTTGTTCCCTACCCCTAGCAAGGTGAATCATGAAGTTACATTTGTTAATAGTAGAAAGCAAGTGTATGATTCTTTAACTAGATACATGACCTATCACGGATCTGTTTGTTACCCTCATCCTACCCCCAATGACTATAGAGTCAATGGAAATAGGGTTTGGGAATCCGTCCATAGAATGTCTCAAATATGTCAAATAAGAAATATATATGTAAAAGCAGCAACAACATAACAAGATACTAAAATAGGATAGAGAAACATGTACCCATTGCTACTTCTAACATCCCATTGATGATTCATTTTAGTGCGTAGAATCTTTGGTGCAGCAGATCTTCATTTATCAACCAAATATTCGATAAACAAAATATATTAATTCTAAAGCATTAAGTACACTATGAAAAGGCATGTAATCAGTTTAAGAGTAATACTAAACTTGCTTGGCTAGAAACATGATCATAGTCAAGAAGAAGAAACAAAGTGAGAACACTTGACAATATCATGTAATGCAAAGTATGTTTTAGGTTCTTTTATCCATTACGTCAACATTAGGTTGCAGAATGGATTTATGTATATTATATTCAAGGTTTTTCAACATAGAATACTCAAACATGAAATTAGTATCCATAGAAACAATAGCTCAACTAAAGTAAGTAGCCTAACATTCATACGAGCATACATACAAACAAGCCAATATCATATTAGGGCCAAGGGGAATACATACCGTGATTAGAGTGCAAGATTAATTGCTTGATTTAGAAGAATTTAAGTTGCAACATGACTAGATATTGGAAATTGAGTCATCATGGAAGTCATGACATTATAAGCAAGTGTGACCAGATTAACATCACAATGCTTAGTCCATCTTAATCATATTCATCAAGGGTGGATGTATGACTTAATCTATGTTTCATTATTCTCTTTGATTGATTGTGACATGTTCAAAGTTTATGCAATACTCATCCTCAAGCGACATACTGCATCATATACCATTTTGAATTATGGTGAAACATCCTTAGCAAGATCAGAGATTTTAAACATAAGGTTTCATTGACCTTAATAGGGAAAACATAATATTTGAACAAGGTTGCATGACTTAATCATCAAAACATCCATTTAAGTCATACTGAGTCAGCTTCATGCAAGATAGTCAATAGTAGAGTACATATGAGATCAATCTTGACTTAGTATCACAATATCAACATATTATTGATTTGAGTGCAGAAAATAACATGGGTGACCATTAGGGTGAGATTCGTACAAGATTAGATCTCAAATATAACAATACGCATATTAGGTCATTTTATGTTATGTGTAGCTCACTTAGTCATAAAATAGCAGAAGATATAACCATAAGGTGTTTAGGTGTTCAAAGAATAAAGTTACTGATATTGATGGTCTATATGGAGTTTTGATGATATTTGAGATACACTAGCACATGGTTTAAAGACCATCATTAGTAGTCCATAATATCCCATTCAATGTCACTTTTCATAACATCAAGTTACAATAGAGTTCAAGTATGAACAAATTTGACTCAGGGTTTAAGAATGCATTAGAAAATACTAGTATAGAGTGATTATGAACATTCAAGGCTCATAAGATCATTTTGGTGCACAAGGTCCATGATATTGGTACAAAAGATCATCTTAAATTTCATTAGAGGCACATTTCATAAAGTAGGGTTATTATAAGGGCTAAGCATGGTCAAGTTTGATTTATATAGCACAAGATAGCATATGTCACTGATTAGAGTTATAATAAACAAGTGGGTTCATGATATGGGCAAGGTTGAGCGTTGAAATCATTGAACTTATAAAAGAGATGCATTTGATGCAATTTTTAACATAACAAGAGCTACGAAAAGAATTATACTCTAAAACAAGGTGCATTTCATAGATCTCCTCAAGTAGATCAATTTTTATATATAATACATCTCATTTGGCCCAAGGAATAAGGAATTATTACTTTTGGAAGATTAAAATTATAAAATTAAGAGAAAAAAGGGGTTACCATTTCATTCATTGACAAATCCTAGCCATCAATCTGGGAGCACGTTGTGCCTATCCCTCCTCATGCATCTCTTGAGCATAAGGCCGCCCAAACACTTGGTGCCCAAGGATTCTTCAGAGGTGGAGGCCCTCGTGGTGCCATCTCACCCTCTCACCTAACTAACCTTGTCCCATGGCAGTGCGTCGCCTGCCATCGCTGGTGGCCTCCACCCAATCTTCTTGGGCATCACCCCTCCTCCGCACGTGCACGTTGTAGGGTTGGCTTGTGGCATCTTGTCGGCGCCATTACGGCTAGAGGAGCAGATCTCTGGAAGTCCAAATATTGAGCTGCTTGCGCACGTCGGGGTCTTTTTTAGCCATCTAGCTCAAAACTCCTCATTTCATTGAAGAAAGTGGGGTCTAGAAAGGTGGTTATCACCCATGGTAGTTAGGGTTTCAGAGGCAAAAGATGAGGTTGGAACTAGGGCCATGGTGCATGAAATGCAAAAGAAAATGAGGAAAAGGGTATGGGGAGTAGTTTAATAGGCGGAGGGGGTCTCAATTGAGGGTAAATGTGGCAGGAAGGGGATCAATTTTTGGTGCCAAGATAGGAGTAGGTGGCACCAGAATTCTTTGTGATAATGGGTAGTACGAAGGTTGAGGATAAAGCTTCGATCGTCAGGTTAGGGTCCAGTCCAAGTGGCAATGATCCAACGACCAAGATTTGTTAATCAAAAGCTCTTTGTGATATTATTAGTCCATAACTCCATTGTTGGATTGCTAACATGGAAGAAAAGGGAGGTGGGGCACTACCTTGACTGGGCTTCACACCCAAAATTGGGCCCCAGAAGGAAATAAATGGCTTAAAAAAACTATTATCAAGTGTATAACAAGGAGATTTCAAAAGGGAATATCTTGACCTATGAGAGTCCAAGTGAGGCAATTCTTGTGTCGTTGGATTTGTATTAGAGAGTAATTTAATGATATTGATTAGGTTCAAAGTTGGTTTATAATATGGTGACATGGTAAGTATTTGAAACTCAGGTCAAAAAGTAAATTGAGTGTCACCACAAGACACATGCACATAGGACACGACAATCGAACACCAAAACTTCTTTAATCATGCGATTGAGGGATAGAGTGAGGAATTAGCGCAAGTATGAAGGTGCACATCATGAACATGAGGAATGAGAAAAGTACTAGTTGTCACATCCTTCCCCCCTTAAAAGAAATTTTGCCCTCAAATCCATAAGTTGAGATTTGAGATTTCATATTCAATATCAAAATCATCACACTATCATTTAAGGTATCATCACCACTTACCAAAATAATCACATTCCAAAATCATGAAATCGAGCATTAAAGTCAACACATAGTAACAAGGATCATCGAATTGGGAAAAATCATCACACGAGTAACATATTTGGGGAAGATTGTGTTATAGATCACCAATTTGGGGGGATCATATTTTAGGTCAATCAAATAGATTTTCAAGAGTAAGACATGAGTTTTACTCCCAAAATTTAGGGTTTCTAGCATCTACATTGGTCTAGGCATGGTTATACATCCATGATCGAGATTTGATATTTCAACAATTCAAGACCAACATCATATTTCAACATCGTGATTTCATGCTCAAAATGGATGTAGGGTCCCACCCTAGTCCATATGGATCTCTCCCCTAAGTCATATATTAAGCAAGTTAACATAATCATTATCTAAAAAATATCAAGATTTGGGAACACTAAAGTCATTATTCATACATCAAGGGTGATCTCTAGTTCCATAAAGGGTGATCGTAAGACTCAAGTCAGACAAACATCAACAATCATGAGTTAAGATTTCGTTATTCAATAGTGACATTCAAGTTGGGATATTAAAGTCATAGGTCCAAACATATCATAGCTAGGGTTTAGGATTCCTATTTAGACCTTAGGGGTGACTTAGGGCTCTACCCTTCCTAAAGTTTTTTTTGATGTCATACTCATTCTTCTTGAGGTTTCTCCACGACATTCGAGCACATTAATTTCTGTGTAATTCTTTATCCCATATTTTCTCCATCTATTAGGGATACACATCATTTTCTTTATGTCCCAACATTGGGCTCATGGCGACCTTCCCTCCCAGGATTGGTCTTCTTGGTGACCTTCCCTCTTGGGCTTGGTCTTCATGTTGGCCTTCCGTCCTGGGCTTGACCTCATGGCAAACTTCCCTCCTGGGTTTGGTCTTCATGTTGACCTTCTCTCCTAGGCTTGACCTTTTTGGGAACTTCCCTCCTCGGCTTGGTCTTCATATTGGCCTTCCCTCATGGGCCTGGCCTCTTGGTGAACTTCCCTCATAGTGTGATGAAGACAATGTTGTTGCTCTACCCCTAACATGGTCAAACGTGAAGTTACATTTGTTAGAAGTTGCAGATAAGTGTATGATTCTTCAACTAGACAGATGACCTATCACGAATCTATTTGTTACCCTCATCCTACCCCAACTGACGATAGAGTCAGTGGCAATAGGGTTTGGGCGTTCGTCCATAGAATGTCTCGAATATGTCACACATGTAATATATATGTAAAAGCAGTAACAACATAACAAGATACTAAAAGAGGATAGAGAAACATGTACCCATTTCTACTTCTAACATCCCATTGATGATTCAATTCAGTGCTAAGAGTCTTCAGTGCAGACTATCTTCATTTAGCAACTAAAAATTTGATAAACAAAACATATTAATGCTAAAGAATTAAGTACGCTATGAAAAGGCATTTAAACAGTTTAAGAGTAATACTAAACATGCTTGGTTAGAAATATGATCATAGTCAATAAGAAGAAACAAAGTGAGAACACTTGACAATATCGAGTTATGCAAAGCACATTTTAGGTTCTTTTACCCATCGTGTCAACATTAGGAAGCAGAATGGATTTATGTATATTATGTTCAAGGTTTTTCAACATAGAATACACAAACATGAAATTAGTAGCCATAGAAATAATAGCTCAACCAAGTAAGTAGCCAAGCATTCATATGAGCATACATACAAACAAGCCAATATCATATTAGGGTCAAGGGGAAGACGTACCTTGATTAGAGTGCAAGATCAACCTCTTGATTTAGAAGAACTTAAGTTGCAACATGACTAGATCTTGACAATTGAGTCATCATGGAAGTCCTGACGTTACAAGAAAGTGCGACCATATTAACATCATAATACTTAGGTCATCTTAATCATATTCATCAGGGATGTATGTTTCACTTAATCTATGTTTCATTATTCTCATTGATTGATTGCGACATGTCCAATGTTTATGCAATATTCATCCTATAGTGACATACTATACCATTTTGACTTGTGGTGAAACATCCTTGGCAAGATCAGGGATTTTAAACATAAGGTTTCATTGACCTTAATAGGAAAAACATTAGATTTGAACAAGGTTGCATGCCTTAATCATCAAAACATCCACTTAAGTCATATTGAGTTAATTTCATGCAACATAGTCAACAATGGAGTACATATGAGATCAATCTTGATTTAGTATCAAAATATTAACAAATTATTGATTTGAGTACATAAAATAGCCTTGGTGACCATCAGGGTGAGATTTTTACAAGATTAGATCTCAAATATAAAAACATGCATACTAGGTCATTTTATGTTATGTCAAGGTCACTTAGTCATAAAATAGCAGAAGATATAACCATAAGGTATTTCAGTGTCCAAAGAATAAAGTTACCGATATTGATGGTTTATATGGAGTTTTGATGATATTTGAGATACATTAGGACATGGTTTAAAGATCAACATTAACAGTCCATAATATCCCATTAAATGTCACTTTTCACATCATCAAGTTACAATAGAGTTCAAGTATGAACAAATTCGACTCAGGGCTCAAGAATGCATTAGAAAATACTGGTATAGAGTGATTATGAACATTCAAGGGTCATAAGATTATATTGGTGCACAAGGTCCATGATTTTAGTACAAAAGATCATGATAAGTGTCATTAGAGGCACATTTCATAAAGTCGGGTTATTATAAGGGCCAAACATGGTCAGTTTGATTTATATAGCACAAGATAGCATATGTCACTAATTAGAGTCATAATAAACAAGTGGGTTCATGATATGGACAAGGTTGAGCATTGAAATCATTCAACTAATAAAAGAGATGCATTTGATGCAATATTTTAATATATAGGATCCACGAATAGAATTGGACTCTAAAACAAGGTGCATTTGATAGATTTCATTGACGAGATCAATTTTCATATATAATATTGCTCATTTGTCCTATGGAATTAGGAATTTTTATTCTAGGATGATTTGAATCAGAAACTTAGGAGAAAAGAGGGGGTTACCATTTCATTCATTGACAAATCCTAGCCATTAATCTACGATCGTGTTGCGCCTATCCCTCCTCGTGCATCCCTTGAGCACGGGGCCACCCAAACACTTGGCTCCTGAGGATTCATTGGTAGTGGAGGCCCTCATGGTGACATGTTTCCTGCTCACTTAACTGACCACGCCCCATGGCTGCATGCCTCCTACCATCGGTGACGGCCACCGCCACCATGCCTGGGCAGCGCCCCTCCTATGTACATGCATGTTGTAGGGCTGGCTTGGGGGAGCTTGCCGGTGCCATTGTGGCTAGTGGAGTAGATCTTGGGAAGCCCAGAAAATGAGCCACCTATGCACGTTGTGGTCTTGCGAAGACATCAAGCTCAAACCCCCCTCATTTCATTGAACAAAGGGGGGTCTAGAAAGGTGGCTGTCACCCATGGAGGCTTGGGTTCTAGAGGTAGAAGATGAGGTTGGGACTGGTGTCATGGTGCACGAAATGCAAAAGAAAACGAGGAAAAGGGTTTGGGGAGTAGTTTTATAGGAAGAGGGGGTATCAATTTAGGCTAAAGGTGGCTGGAAGGGGATCCATTTATGGCGCCAAGATAGGAGTAGGTGGCACTAGAGTTCTTTGCATTGGTGGGTAGTACAGAGGTTGAAGAGATAAAGCTTTGATCGTCAGATTAGGGTCTAGTCCAAGCGTCAATGATGCAATGACCAAGATTTGTTAATTAAAAGCTCGACGTGGTATTATTGGTCCATACCTCCATCGTTGGATTACTGTCATGGAGGCAAAGGGAGGTGGGGTGCTCCCTTGACTGGGCTTCATTCCCAAAATTCGGCCCAAGAAGGAAATAAATGGCTTAAAAGAACTTTTATAAAGTGTAAACAAGGAGATTCCAAAAGGGAATATCTTGTGCTATGAAAGTCTGATTGAGGTGATTTTTGCATTGTTGGATTTGTACTTACAATGTGAAATATGTTAGAGAGTAATTTAATGATATTTATTAGGTTCAAATTTGGTTTATAAGATGGTGACATGTTAAGAATTTGAAACTTAGGTCAAAAAAGGAAATTGAGTGTCACCACAAGACACATGTACATATGACACAACAATCGAACACCAAAACATCTTTAATCATGTGATTGAAGGATAGAGTGAGGAATTAGTGAAAGTATGAAGTGCACATCATGAACATGAGGAATGGGAAAGTACATGTTATCACATCCTTCCCCCCTTAAAAGTAATCCCCCCCCCAAATTAAATCAATCCATAAGTTGAGATTTGAGATTTCATATTCAATATCAAAATCATCACACTATCCTTTAATGTATCATCACCAATTACCAAAATAATCTCATTCCAAAATCATGAAATCGAGCATCAAAATCAACACATAGTAACATGGATTGTCGAATTGGGAAAAATCATCACATGAGTCACATATATGGGGAAGATTGTGATATAGATCACCAATTTGCAGGGATCACATTTTAGGTCAATTGATTAGATTTTCAAGAGTAACACATGACTTTCACTCCCAAAATTTAGGGTTTCTAGCTTCTACATTTTTCTAGGTAGGGTTATACATCCATGATTGAGATTTCATATTTTGACAATTCAAGACCAACATCATATTTCAACATCGTGATTTCATGCTCGGAATTGATGGAGGGTACCACCCTAGTCCATATGGTGCTCTCCCCAAAGTCATATATTAAGCAACTTAACATAATCATTATCTCAAAATTATCATGATTTTGGAATGCTAAAGTCATTAGTCATATATCAAGGGTGATCTCCAGATCCATAAAGGGCGATTGTAAGACTCAAGTCAGCCAACATCAACAGTCATGAGTCAAAATTTCATTATTCAATAGTGAGAGTCAAGTTGGGATGTTAAAGTCATAGGTCCAAAAATTTCATAGCTAGGGTTTAGTATTCCTATTTAGACCTTAGGGATGACTTAGGGCTCTACCCTTCCTAATGTTTTTTTGTTGTTGTCATACTCATTCTTCCTGAGCTTTATCCACGACATTAGAGCACATCAATTTTTGTGTAATTCTTTATCCCATATTTTCTCCAACTCTTAGGGTTACAAATCATTTGCTTTATGTCCCAACATTGGGCTCATGTCAACCTTCCCTCCCAGGCTTGGTCTTGTCGGTGACCTTCCATCTTGGGCTTGGTCTTCATGTTGGCCTTCCCTCCTGGGCTTGACCCCTTGCCGACCTTCCCTCCTTAGTTTGGTCTTCATATGGCCTTCTCTCTTGGGCTTGGCCTTTTTTTGACCTTCCCCCCTAGGCTTGGCCTCTTAGTGACCTTCCCTCCTAGTAAGATGAAGACAATGTTGTTGCCCTACCCCTAACAAATTCAAATAGGAAGTTACATTTGTTAGCAGTTGAAGACAAGTGTATTTTTCTTCAAATAGATAGATGACTTGTCACAGATCTATTTGTTACCATCATCCCACCCCCACTAACTATAGAGTCAGTGGCAATAGGGTTTGGGCGTCCGTCCATAGAATGTATCAAATATGTCACACATGCAATATATATGTAAAAGCAGTAACAACATAACAAGATACTAAAAGAGGATAGAGAAACATGTACCCATTTCTACTTCTAACATCCCATTGATGATTTATTTCATTTCTTAGGGTCTTCAGTGCAACAGATCTTCATTTAGAAACTAAAAATTCGATAAACAAAACATATTAATGCTAAAGCATCAAGTATTCTATGAAAAGACATGTAAATAGTTTAAGAGTAATACGAAACTTGCTTGGCTAGAAACATGATCATAGTTAATAAGAAGATACAAAGTGAGAACACTTGGCAATATCATGTTATGAAAAGCATTTTTTAGGTTCTTTTATCCATTGTGTCAACATTAAGTTGCAAAATGGATTTATTCATATTATATTCAAGGTTTTTCAACATAGAATACTCAAACATGAAATTAGTAACCACAGAAACAATATTTCAACCAAGTAAGCAAGTACACAAGCATTCATATGAGCATACATACAAACAAGCCAATATCATATTAAGGTCAAGGAAAAGACATACCTTGATTAGAGTGTAAGATTAACCACTTGATTTAGAAGAACTTAAGTTGCAACATGACTAGATCTTGGCAATTGAGTCATCATGGAAGTCTTGACATTACAAGCAATTGTGACCAGATTAACATCACAAGTCTTAGGTCATCTTAATCATATTCATCAAGGGTGGATGTTTCACTTAATCTATGTTTCATTATTCTCATTGATTGATTGCGACATGTCCAATGTTTATGCAATATTCATCCTCAAGAGACATACTACATCACATACCATTTTGACTTGTGGTAAAACATCCTTAGCAAGATCAGGGATTTTAAACATAAGGTTTCATTGAACTTAATAGGGAAAACATATGATTTGAACAAGGTTGCATGACTTAATCATTCGAACATCCATTTAAGTCATATTGAGTCAATTTCATGCAAGATAGTCAATAGTAGAGTACATATGAGATCAATCTTGATTTAATATTACAATATCAACATATTATTGATTTGAGTACATAAAATAACATGGGTGACCATTAGGGTGAGATTTGTACAAGATTATATCTAAAATATAGGAACATGCATATTAGGTCATTTTATGTTATGTCTAGGTCACTTAGTCATAAAATAGCACAAGATATAACCATAAGGAGTTTAGGTGTCCAAAGAATAAATTTACTAATATTGATGGTCTATATGGAGTTTTGATGATATTTGAGATACATTAGCACATGGTTTAAAGATCATAATTAGCAGTCCATAATATCCCATTCAATGTCCGTTTTCATATCATCAAGTTACAATAGAGTTCAAGTATGAATAAATTCGACTCAGGGCTCAAGAATACATTATAAAATATTGGTATAGAGTGATTATGAACATTCAAGGGTCATAAGATCATATTGGTGCACAAGGTCCATGATTTTAGTACAAAAGATCATCTTAAGTGTCATTAGAGGAACATTTCATAATGTAGGGTTATTATAAGGGCCATGCATGGTCAAGATTGATTTATATAGCAGAATATAGCATATATCACTGATAAGAGTCATAATAAACAAGTGGGTTCATGATATGGACAAGGTTGAGCATTGAAATCATTGAACTTATAAAAGAGATGCATTTGATGCCATTTTTAACCTAATAGGACCTACAAAAAGAATTGGAATCTAAAACAAGGTTCATTTGATAGATCTCATCGAGTAGATCTTCATATATAATATTTCTCATTTGGCCCAAGAAATCAAGAATTATTATTTTGGAAGATTGAAATCAGAAACTTAGGAGAAAAGAGGGGGTTACCATTTCATTCATTGACAAATCCAAGCCATCGATCTGGGATCACATTGTGCCTATCCCTTCGTATGCGTCCCTTGAGCACAGGGCCACCCGAACACATGGTACCTGGGGATTCATCGGGAGTGGAGGCCCTCGTGGTGCCAGGTCGCCCGCTCACCTAACTAACCACGACCCATGGTTGCACATCTCCTACCATCGCTGGTGGCCACCTCCCACCATGCCTGGGTATTTCCCCTTCTCCGCATGTTCATGTTGTAGGGTTGGCTTGTAGGAGCTTGCCGATGCCATTGCGGCTAGAGGAGCAGATCTCAGGAATCCTAGAAAGTGAGCCGCCTATGCATGTCGTGGTCTTACGAAGCCATCAAGCTCAAAACCCCTCATTTTGTTGAAGAAATGGGGGTCTATAAAGGTGTCTATCACCCATGGTGGCTAGGTTTCCAGAGGTATAAGATGAGGTTGGAACTAGGGCCATGGTGCACGAAATGCAAAAGAAAATGAGGAAAAGGGTTCGGGGAGTAGTTTTATAGGTGGAGGGGGTCTGAATTGAGGCTAAAGGTGGTGGGAAGGGGATCCATTTGTAGCGTCAAGTTAGGAGTAGGTGGCATCGACATTCTTTGCATCAGTGGGTAGTACAGAGGTTGAGGATAAAGCTTCAACCGTCAGATTAGGGTCCAATCCAACCGACAATGATCCAACAACCAAGATTCATTAATCAAAGCTCATCGTGATATTATTAGTCCATATCTCCATCGTTGGATTGTTGACATGGAGGAAAAAGGAGGTGGGGTGCTCCCTTGACTGTGTTTCACACCCAAATTAGCCTCAAGAAGGAAATAAATGGCTTAAAAGAACTATTATGAAGTATATAAAATGGAGATTTCAAAAGGGCATATCTTGAGATACGATAGTCCGATTGAGGTGAGTTTTTCATCGTTGGATTCATATTTGAAAGATATACAATGTAAAATATATTAGAGAGTAAATTAATGATATTAATTAGGTTCAAAGATGGTTTATAATATGGTGACATGTTAAGTATTTGAAACGTAGGTCAAAAAGGAAATTGAGTGTCTCCACAAGACACATGTACATAAGACACGACAATTGAACACCAAAACATATTTAATCAAGAGATTGAGGGATAGAGTGAGGAATCAACACAAGTATGAAGTGCACATCATGGACATGAGGAACAAGAAAAGTATAAGTTATCACATGACCAGTCCACCATTGATATGATTGAAGAATCTTCTAAGAACACATGCCTCATAGTTCTTGACAACTAGGGAATGCCTACCTGATTGATTTAGTAGCTGATTACAACAACTATTAAAGGAGTGTATAGATGAAACCTTATAGAGTTCCATATGATAAGTGATACATAAAGTTCTATGTTTGGCAAGACCAGAAAGTATGGCCTCTAAGTGATGTGTGGTATAATAGATAGAATAGTTCAGGGTGACAGTTAGAGTCCCAAGTTGAAAGGTATTACCAGACCTGTATTGGTGGAACAATAGTTCCTAGGTTGAACCAAGATGTCACATGCAGGAGTTGAGGGAGAAGAGTATGCCTTCCATGATAATGATGTGAAATGAATATGATATTAAAGAAACCATGTGGAATATTAAGTATGAGGTGCATGAGAAGTATCTATCTTTGTCTACCTTGGATTTTGGGGGTGAAATCCCTATTAGGGGTTTATGGTTGAGAGACCCTAACCTTGCGTAACTGATTGAGCATGCTTAATTGCCATAATTGAGTTTTTATAACAATAATATTACCTTTTTATATGCTTTGTGATCATATATAAGAAAATCTTAAGTTTCAAATTTGGACACTGTTTGAGCAAGTTATGCAATACTATGTACATTTTGGAATTTTCCATAATTTACCCAATCAAGGTGTTTTTTTTCAAACTATCACATTGAATATGTTCCTTAGATTTTTCTCATCATTCTTGAGCTTGTTGAGCCACAGTGTGCTCAATTTTACTTTGGTTTGAAGGAGATTCATTTCTATGTTGAATTAGGGTTTACCCCCCATGGACGAGCCAACTTTAAGTCCATCAAACGATGGTCTTGCTATTCGGTGAGCAACCATCAGTCATCATACGATGGTAACAACAAGTGGTCATCACTATAAGGACCTAGGTTCATGGTTCATGTGGGTTTGGTTCACTTGAACCCATGGTTCACTTATAGACATGATCAACTGATGGTTCAACCACCTATTGACCTAAACCATGAACTAATTATGGGTACATTTGACCAACAGGAAATGGCTAGCCTATAAGACTATCAACTGATGGCCCAAAAGTCCCCAACAGTCAGTGGACCTGCTTCTTTCTCGTTCATGGTAGCTTTAATCCATGAACACATGTAGATCTGCTTGTACACCTCATCCTTGCTTCCATCCTTATCCATGGGCTATATCTACTTGTTCCTTTCCCAAGTATGAAACCTTTTCTTGATTTATCTTTCCTCTAACTTGGAGTACTGAATCCACTCTATTTGTCTATGGAACTAGGTGTTCCAAGGTAGATGATGACCCCCTTTTTGGAGAAGGTCTCTTAGAGCTCCATCTAGCCCTACCTAGGGTTTCTAAAGTCATCTCCTAGGGTTTCTGACAAAGGTAAGTTGTTTTATTCCTTCCTTCTCCATTTTTCTTGCTCCTCTTCTTCTTCTTCCTACCTTTATCCAAGTTGGAACTCTAGTATTCTAGGGTAAAATTTTCTCTAGAGCTCAAAAACCCTACCTTTCTTGCTCTAAATGCTTAGGGTTTGCTTCTTTGGTGGAGAAAGGTGCTAGATGGCCAGACCTAAAGCTTGAGTTTTCCTACCTTCTTGGCTCTAGTTTCTTTCTGTCCAGAGCATGTTCTTCTATGTAGAGGTGAGTTTAATAACCCACTTAACTTTTATTGCGTACTACAAGATTTCTTGCATAAGTTCTTTCTCAAAAATGAAGATATATGCTTGTAAAAGATAACCTGGCCTAGGGTTTCGATTTTTATGATGTTTCTTGCTTAATTTCCAGCTGTAGATGGATCTAAAACTCTGTGTACGACCTTCCTAAGTAATAGGATGACTTGTATTAGGTTTTCTTAACAATTGATGGTTCCTAGCCCCTAACAACTGATGGCTTATTCCTAGGTTTTCAGGCTGATTTCTATTTTATACATCAACTGATGGTAGTACCCTTGAAACAATCGATGGTTTTACCTTCTTGACAACTGATGGTGGTGATCAAGGGTGTCAACTTATGGTCACCCCTTAGGTCAGTGTTTGGCTCAAATAGAAGCTTAATGATAACCACTAAGTACCCTAATGAAGATATGAACCAATGGTGACATCAATATAAAACCCGATGGTGAAAGATGATAATAGTGTTAATCCTATCAAGCGATGGTGACACAATGTCCCATAACCAATGATGGATCAATTCACCACAACTGATGGTGAGTCCAAATTTTAGATATGGCTTCAATTAAGCCCTAAACCAAGTGTTTCTTAGTTCAATTGATTTTATGAGTAGACTTATACTCCAATTGATGGTTTTGAATTATGAACCTGATCCAATGGTTAGGATCTAATACTTCTTCATCTAATAATTTTGAGTCAAGGACTTGATGCAATGCTAGAGATCGGATGTTTCAACATCCAACGGTTTGGATTGAGACCTTTAGTATATATCTTATTTCTAATAATTTGAATTTGATGGGTTTCCTTATGTGATCAATTTAACGAGCCTAATGGCTGAGATGGTGTCTTGCTTAAAACGTACAACCAATGATGGGTTTTAACCCCCAAACCTATGGCATCCTTTCATGTTATTAAATTAGGGATGTTTAGGGTAAATGGTGACTCTCTCTAGGTCACAACTCAATGACTTTGTTGATGGCTTATTCAAGGTGTTTACTTATGTAATACCTACAATGGTTTTGGGTGATGTTGTTGTATGGTGATATGGGTTGAATGATGTTCGAACCAATGGAGATTTGACCTTTGTAATTTATTCTTACCTTTTCTCTAATATGAATAGAATGTATAATGACAATATAATGTTGACATGTAATCGTAATGGGATATAGTTTGTTACACTTTATCCTAATGAACTAAGATGATGATGGCTAACTATAATCAACCTTTCATAGTAGAATAATAGAACATGGGAGTCTCTCTTATTGATGTGGAACTCTAGTATACTATGACCTAATGGTTACACCTTGAGTTATTTGTGGACGCATACTTGAGATTGGTATGGAATGTAATGATGATGTTGTGCCTTATGCATCCAAGATTATATGGGGATTCCATGGGTTAAGATTTGTGAATGAATTATGAACTATTACTTTAATGTAACCTACCTTGCTAAACGTAACTCTAATGTAAGAAGACAATGGGGGTTAATCATGTTATCCTTTGTAGAATGATTAATATAATGATGGAACATCCTTCCTAATGATTGATTGAAACTCTAATGTGTTTCACTGGTGGTCATCATAGTTTCATGATCTATGTTTTCTTATACTAAACTTGTACATTGTTAGTGTGATGATGGCCAATTATATAGCTTCCTTATATGTTGATATATAATAAAGGAATGGTTTTAGTGCTAAGATAATCCTACAATGCTATCTAGTGAACATATATTAGTTCTTTAATGCAAAATCATGCTAAGTTTGTGTATCACATGAATGGTGATGTAGGTTGAGCCTTGCAATAAGGCATAGAAAGATAATGATGAACTTGCAAGAAATGATAAGATGGTCTTAATGGACTTTGGGCATAATTGAGCCCTGAATGAGGTGTAATCCTCTTATGTTGACAAGGGTTGATACCCTGTGATATTGTGCTAAGGATTCATATCTTGTGATTGTATGATGATAAGTATAGTCTCATTAATGGCAAGAGAATAGTATCATGTGATGATGATGTGATGATACGTATAGTGTCTTGATTAGCAGGTGAATAATGCCATGTAATGTTGAGATGAGAAATTATGTCTCATATGTTTTATATCTTCTAAAGTTGTTATATAGAAATGTTTTCTATAGATGAATTAGGGTTTGTATTTCCACTTGTTTGATGAAGCCTTAATTCACCCAATTATAGATAACTAATCAAGTGAAACTCTAATCATGTAGTGCCTTGTACCTTAGAACCATCTTCAGTGTCAGAACTTATTGGATGGTGAAATGAGTATTCCTAAGGGAAACTTAGAGCGCATACTATTGAGTATGTTGGGGTGGCAAGTTGAGGATATATCCTTGTCACCCATAATTGTAGGTTATGGAGGATGATTGAGGTCATGCCTCAGATATTGTGAAATGTTAAAGGTAGCAATATAACTACAAGTGCCTCTTATAGAACGACCATGCATGAGCATGTTCTCTAGTGTTGTGACATGTACCAAGGGCGGACTAGTTGTTAGCATCTTGATTATATGTTGCTATAGTGGTAGCATTGGAAGATATGTCACTACCATTTTACTCATACTAACTGAGGGGAGGAGATCTTAGGATACCAGCATTCCTAGATCTTGTACATAACTGAATAGCCTTTCATAGGGGTCAGTTGGACTTTGGGTGGTATGACTCAAACTCCCCAGGGTGTAATGAAAGACATAACACAACCATGTAGCATATCTATTTAGGGTTATACACAATGCTTCATATTGGATGATAGCCCTTGTTTGCTTTTCATACATAGATATGATGTACAATACAATAAGAAATGATAGATATGCTTCTTCTGTAGTTATGCACATGTTGTAAAGATGCTTATGTTGCTAGATATACTGACACTGATAGTTAAGATGATGCTGCTAGATATGTTTAATATTGCTAGCCATGCCTTTGTAAATAGAAATGCTTAAACTACCAAACATGCCTATGCAGTTAGTTGTGCTTATGATGTTAGCTTTACTTATCATGTAGATTGGTTTAGTTTATTAAACATGCCAATGTTGATAGGCATGCTATGATACTAGACATATTCGTGATATTAGAGATACTTATGCTACTAGTTTTCCTGTGTTGTTAGAATGGTATATAAATTGATAATCATACTTGTTTCTAAGATTAATTGCTTAATATATTTAGCATGCTTGAACTGCTCAATCTACTCAATTGATTATTAAATACTTCAACCGCTCAGTTTTTTATTGTTTAATCCGATGCAATCAATATCTGTTGGAGAGAGTTATATTTCTCACTAGGACTAGGTCTCACCTCGTTGATCACCACATTATTTTAGGTGATTAGTAGTAGAAATAGTAGACTATGGAAACAAGGAGTATCTATGGTAATGGAGCCAAGATATGGTAGTTTAGTTGTCTAGTGTGTCCTAGAGTCATCCCTATACTCTCATGTCTAGGTGGAAAAGTTTGCAAATAGTTTTTTCAATCTAATCAGGTTTTTAATAGCATGTTATATGCTTGTTCAAATGATAAATGTGGAAATGTTTTCTATGTAATATGTATATGTAGTGGTTGAGGCCATGGAACAATTGTAAGAGATTCTAAGTATAATATGAATACAAGCAAGTTGTTGGGCTCTTGTGTAATATTTCAGAGCATGATGGTTATATTGAAATTGGTTTTAATTTACCCTATTCTCTGGGTTTGTGTTTAATTAATGAGTAATCATGTTTTATGTTTTGAATAATCTCATTTAGTATAATGGGTTCTCACAAAATAATGCATTCCCTTGTTGTGAATATCTCTCTCTCCTCTCTTTCCTCTCTTTTCCATTTCCTAAAACCCTGTCTTCCCAGAAATCTCTTTAACTCTTCATCATGGATACCATAGGTTTGGGTTGTGATTGTCGACGACATTGATATCAAATGTAGAGCTTTTTGCTATTTTAGACATCAAAGAATCTCCAAAGATGTACTTGTACCATAGGCCACCCACCTACCAAGTGTTAAAAGGTCCAACCTAGATTAGATTCAAGACAATACCTTCATAATATCTTGGATAATACATACAATTGGATTCTAGATCCTTGACACATTTATGCGGTCAAAAAAGTTTTTTTCCTTTCAATAACAACATGTTTAATTTAGGTAGTGATGGAAACCCTAGACTAGCTAGTTTAGCACCCACACCAAGAATGAAGAATCATATCAGAAACTCCTCCATTGCTAGGCAAAAAGTCAAAAATAGGTTCAGTGTGATGTCTATACTATATAAGAAAGCCCACAGAGGGGCCTAATGCTATTTTTTTTCTATTAATTTTCTAAATTATAAATAAGTATGCATATCAACCATATTTTGTCTTTTCTTTTTAAAATTTTATAATGTATAAGGATACTCATCTATATCTATACCATCTAAGAAAGCTCATGGGGGGGATGCAAATTTTTCTATAATTTTCTAATGATTTTTTGACATATTTTTAAAATTACAAATCGATCCCTTTTTGTGTACACTACAATTTTGTCTTTTTTGTATAAAAGTATATATTGTATAAGGAGAATCATCTATAATATATAAGAAAGCCCACAGAGGGTGTTGAATGCAATTTTTCATTAATTTTTGAAATTATTGTAGGGGAATATGACATTAGATATGCTAGAATAACAAAAAATTGTTGCTGCCATGTTCCCCTAGGTTAGTAGATCATGTTAATAACTATGTAAAAGGACAGTTGCAAGGTTTATACTTGGTCCTGGAGCAAGTACATCGACTATCCCTTGTTGCAATGTGCATCTTTCTTCAAGTTGCACTTAGACGGTGTCAGTAGCGACCTCCTAGTTGATCACCATGGACGGTGGTTGATTGTGTCCTCCTAGATGGTGGAAAAAACCTCCTTTCTCTATAGAAGTCCACATAGACCACTGTGAACTCCTATTTTTCTAGATGAATGAACAAAGAGTTGTTCCTTCTAGTCAACATTCTAGCATCGAATTGCTCTCCCAATTGTGTGTTGCTTGGATTCTCATGTTACCACAACCATGAGAAGACAACAATTGTTAGAGTTAATTGTTATGTCTCTAGACAACCTCGACTACCCCCTCTATTTATAAGATGGCCAGGATCAGGAGTTCTAGTCTGAGTGGGAGTTGAAGGGATGAAATATCATGAATTTTCCTAAACCTGGAAACCATGCTTCAGTCAGTTCACCAGTGATCTGGCTAGTTCATAATTGAGATGATTGGTTCAACACTTGAACCAGTCGTTTCACTATATTTTTTATCTGCTATTGTATTTGCAATTAATATTCAATTAATGCTCAACATGAGGTTAGCATCAATCCTTGATCCAATCATATTGATCAACCAAATGGTCAGTTCACAACCTAAATTGGTCGTTCAAAACCTAAACCAGTCGGCTCACAGATCTGAGCCAATTGGTTCACTTGCTAAGCTGGTCGTTTCAAACATCTGATTGCCAATGTTGGTTCAAATTGACCTTACACTTGAATCAATTGGTTCAACACTTAAACTGGTCGGTTTATAATCGAGTCAGTCAACTTTCAGTTATTGTTGTTTAAATTGAATACCTAATGCCTTAGTATTTAAGATTAAACTACATTCATGAATAAACTCCTACTCTAGGTGTATCCTATGCTTCTAACCGTATAGGTTCTAAGTTATGTTGGTAGTGAATGTCCATAAATGATTTAGGACACCACAAGCAATGAATGGTATCTAGCAAGACATCACGCTATCAAAATAATTGGAAAGTTGGAGAACAACTTCAACCTAGAATATGTGATTAGTGTTACATTGATTGTATACATATTTTTTTTGTGATATCTAGATTACACGACACATGGAATCATTTGTAGGGAAATATGGCGATAGAGAAGGCAACAGAAAAAATAAAATTAACAGCCATATTCCCCTTTGAACTATTGATCGTGTCAATAACTATGTGATTGGAAATATGGTTTGTGATCTTGTACTTGGTCCTGGAGCAAGTCCATCTATAATTTTCTCATTGTAGCATGTGCCTTTCTTCAAGTTACACATGGACAACACCTACATCAACCTCCAGGTTGTTCACCATGGACAGAGATTGACTTTGTCCTCCTAGTAGTTGGCAACAACCTCTTGCCTCTATGGTAGTCCACACAGACCACCGTGAACTCCTATCCTTCTAGATGAATAGACACGAAGGAGTTTTCCCTTTCTATTCGGCATACTAACACCAACTTCCTCTCCCACAATTGTTCTCCCTTTCTATCCCTCCCTTTATTATGTAGGACTTGCTTGAGTTTTCTCAGTTACCACATTCAGAGAAGACACCAATTGTCAGAGTCAATTGATGTTGTGTCTAGGAAGCCCTCAAGTACCCCTCTATTTATAGGAGGGTTAGGGTCAGGGCTCCTAGTTTAAGGGGGAGTTGAAGGGACTATAATTTTATGAATTTTCATTTCCTGTGAATGGGTAAACGATCAATTCATAGGTGACACAATCAGTTGGCATGTGAGTTGATCGCTTCAACCCTTAAACCAGTCATTTCATCATGTTTCCCAATTGAAATTGTTTAATATCCAATTAGTGTGTAACATCACGTCAATACTAATCCTTGATCAAATCAAATTGATCCATGAATTTGAATGTTCATCACATGAAATGGTCGTTTGGGACCTTGAACTGATGAATTTACTCATTGAACCTGTCGGTTCATGCCACCGTTCAACCAATGCAATTTCAATCAACCTGACACTCCAAGCAATTACTTCAACACTTGAACTGATATGTTTAGATTCCAATTAATCAATTGTTGTTTAATTTGAATACCTAAACACCTTAGTAATCAAGTTAAACATCATTCAAGAATAAACTCCTATTCTAAGTGCATCTTATGTTTATAAACCTATAAGTTCCAAGTTACATTGGTAATGAATGTCCATAACTAGTTTATGACATCACAAGCAATGAGGTACCTAGCAACACATCATTGCAATCCAAGTAAATAAAAAGTTGGAGAAAAACTTCAACCTACTATTTTTCATTGGTGTTACAATATTTGTATAGTTCCTTTGTCACTGATATCTAAATTGAACTTGAGGAATGAAATCTCCATCCTCTCCAACACTCAATCCATGTTCCTTGAACTAGAGCAGATTGTCTGAGATATATTTAAGCTCAATATCACATATTGACTCACATGTGCCTGGCCGTACATTTCTCAGTCTCTCTTATCATGTGTTCATGATATCATACTCCTGAAGGAGGGACAAATCCCATCTACATCACTCATAGTTATTCCCATGTGTCACAATGCACCTAATCATCACCTTTCTGACAACCCTTATTCAAGCTCACAGTGGATGATGTCAAAGTACACCAAACGACATGTGGTGAGTGTAGTGCTTTCAGGTCTAAGAACCACAAACACCACCAACATTGTAAGAGATGATTTTGACTCCCAATTATAGTTTCCATGTATTACTCTTATGGTGTGTATGTCTGATACATTGTTCTCTAACAAGTATGTGTGTGTTTGGTTTGATATCACATATCATGACAATGAGATTCTATCATCAACCAACACATACTCTAGTCTTATGTGTTATTGATATCTATTGGCCTTACACAATAACATCCGACTAGGGACATAACAAGAATGTATATACTCTTAACATCTATATGACCTCATTGTTTAGGTTCTTATCCTGAATAGATACATTATTGAGAAATATCTTTGGATATTTATTATGTTATATCCTTATGTCATAACTGAATAAAACAAAATAAATTGGAAGATTTTCTTTCTTATTAATCAAGTTATTTACAAGTTATGCCATCAAAATAATCATATGATTGTCTCGCATACATACCAACAGACTCCCACTTACACTTAGAGCCAATCACCCATGAATTTAATCCCAAAGAATCTAACATGACCATCATGCTTCTTCCACAAAAGTGCTTTTATCAAGGGGTCAGATACATTGCTTTTGATTCGTACTTGTTAGAATATTTGATTAGTTGGGCTTAGGCCCATTGTATTTTCCCTTGTCTCTATTTAGCCTATGTACTCACTGACTCCTATATATAGGAGACCCAATATTCTTATTTGTTTACTGAAAACAACTATTGTTTACATGGTATTATAGCAACACCGTAATCCCCGTCCTCGTCTCCCTTTCATTCCCGTCTCTCTTTTTTGTTTTCGTTTTCTACCCGGCGGCGACTACTAGTAGATCAGATCTTGCAGCTTCTTCTTCCTAATTGATTTCATTATACCTTGTGTTAACCTTCTCGTGCGTTAACCTTCCATGCACGTGGTGCATTAGAGAGGAAGTTCGTTTTGGTGTGGATTAGAGATAAAGGTCTATAGTAGCTTTTCCATGACTATAGCGGAAACCAGCATCTCGTTCCGTTATTCATTTACTTGTCCACCCACAAATCGTTGTATGTGGTGTTACTGTTGCACATTAATGCCGACGTTTCTTCTTGCCTCAGATCTTGTGTATGTATACTGCTAGTAGACTACATCAATAACAAAAAAAGTGCTATAAAATACCTCGTGATGATCCATAAAATACCAAAAAAAGGGGCACCGTTTTATTCTACTCCCTCTCCATGTGGTTCCCCTAATCCACATGGTTGAGTGCTTTTATTAAAAATTGGGGATTTATTTTCATGTATCCTACCGTACAATTAATCCGATAGTATTTTTCTTTTCTTTTTCTCCTATAGAAAACCAATCCGGCAGAGTCAATCCTCTTTCTACTGAGTTTTCATTCATGTAGTATTTTTTTGTTGTGTTTCGTTCTTCGGACCTTGCTACATTCCGCTACTTTTTTTTTTTAGTTTGTATCATGCTACATTCCAGTACTTTTCTTTCTATTTGTATCGTGTCACTATATCTGATACTTTACTTGATTCATCATGGATGGCACTACTAAGCCAACTATCGTTTATAACGATATGCCGCACATATCTTCTGTTAGACTTAATGATGAAAACTTTCTTCTGTGGATGAATGTTTTCCAAACGTTCCATGAGTCTGTGGTAAATTCAATTTATCAACGATGACTCACTGATAGTCCCTGATGATGCTTGGGTGATGGGTAACAATCAAGTTCTCTCATGTCTTTGGGAATGCATGGAGCTAGAGGTGGCAGTAAAGTACATGTGGCACCTTAATGCCAAGACTATGTGGGAGGAGATGAAATAGTTCTTCACTCAAGAAGACAATTGCTTGTGTATGTATAACATCATGGATAAGATCTTCTCCGAACAACAAGAAGATCGACCCTTGTCCAAGTACTTTGATGCCATGAAGGCCCTGGAAAACCAACTCAACTTCTTCTCTCCGACAAAGTCTATTAAAGTCACCAAGGAGTGGGAGACTCTTCTGACTGGCCACTTTCTCAACGGGCTTCATCCTCACTTTGTAACGGTCTGACAACTACTCCTGGTTGGTGCAACTCTTCCATCTATGGACCAGACATATGCACGCCTGGCTCATTCTGAGATGCTTGCTCCTCACATCTCTCCCACTACTGCATCTGAACCTTCAACGGCAATGGCTACGCCGGCCAGAGGTTGTGGTCGTGGGTGAGGTCAATGCCAAAAATGCACTTATTGTGGCAAGTTGGGCCACACCGAAAATGTATGCCACTCAAAGCATGTCTATCCCACACACTATGGGAGAGGACGTGGAAGGGGATCTGCTCATGTTGCTCAAGCACCTGCCAACATCGGTCAAGCACCTGCTCGCATCAGTCAAGCATCTGCTATGACAAATGGTCATGCACCACCTACGCCACATGCTTCCTCTAAAAATTTGCATGTCTTGTTATCTAATGAGGAGTACGAGCGCCTTTTCCAATTTGCCCAATATTATGGAGACTCTCCCCTCCACAACAACATTACCACTTCTGCCTCTTCTTATTGGTAAGTCGGAGATTTACCTACTGCTGATTCTTCTGCCAACCTAGCCACCACTTCCCAAGGTAATTTTGGAGCGTCAATGCTTGCTTCTAGTTCTAACTGGATTATGGATTTAGGTGCGAAAAAATATATGAACGGTATGCCTCATCTTATAACCACATACAATTCATTTATACCTCACTCCTCTGTCGCCATGGAAGATGGGTCAGTTAAATGAGTAACCAAGTGTGGAACTGTTCCTATATCTTCTAAAATCAAGTTGACTGTTGTCTACTTTGTTCCAAACTTTCCATACAACTTGATGTCTACTACTTATCCGCCCCACCCTTCAATCTGACACAATCTCTTCTTGCCTCCATGCCACTTCAAATACATTTACGTCATGGCCATTTACCTTTAGAAAAGATTAACTATAAGATAGTTCTTTATCTTCATGTTGTTCCATTCAATGTAATGCCCATTCAATGTAATGCTTGTCATATAGGAAAACACCATCGTGTTCCCTTTCCAGCCCGTATCTGTAAACAATCGTCTTGTATGTTTGACTTAGTTCATACTTATGTGTGTGGTCCATTCAGAATAGTAGTTACAATGGCTATAGCTATTTTCTTACATTTGTGGATGATTTTTCTAGAATGACATTACTTTACTTACTTTGAAATTGTGATGAAGTCTTTACTTTAATTCGTGGGTTTCACAAGTTGGTTTCTGTTCAATTTTCAACTTCTATTAAGATTCTTCGAACGGACAACGCCATTGAATATACGCAAAATGCAGGTGCCTCCTTTTGTCGTGATGTAGGGCTGATCCATCATTGCTCATGCACATACTCTCCACAACAAAACAGAATTGTCGAGCGTAAAAATCATCATTTCTTGACATTACACACTCTCTTCTCATGCATGTCGATTCTCCTAAGTCTTTCTAGTCTGATGAAATCCTCACTTCTTGCTTTCTTATTAATCGCCAACCTTCCTCAGTTCTTAGGAAGCGCACTCCATTTCCAATCATTTACCCTCAAGCTACACCATTCCCTCTACCACCTCGGGTGCTTGGTTGTGTCGCCTTCGTTCATAATTTTGATCCCAAGGATGACAAGCTTTCTCCCCACGCTATTCGAACTATCTTTCTTGGTTATCCTTTTTCTCAAAAAGGATACAAGTATCTTGAACCTAACTCTGGCATAATCTATATCTCAATAGCTGTCACCTTTCATGAGGATGAAATCTTCTTTTTATCATCCTCACCCCCATTGATCATATTGATACTATGGTCTCATTGCACGATCCATTCATCTCTCCAACACCACCACCATCCACAACACCAAAACAATGCATGGAAGATGAGTCACCAGCATCATCTACATCATCATCGTCAATTCCAGACTAATCCAATCTACCGATGGCTTTACAAAGGTATACACTCTTGCTTTGGTATGTATGCCCATAGAGCAAGTCATGTGATGATTGTAATGGGATACTTTGTAAATGATTTGATAATAATAAAGGCAATTTCCAATCTATATGTTTTAACTATTTCTGAGATGATAGTGTAACATGATAGATGTCTTAAGAATTGTTTTACTCAATGACATATGCTTTTAGGTTAAGGACCTAAACGATGAGATCATACAGATGTTAAGAGTATAAATTCTTGTTTAGTCCCTAGTCGGTTGTTATTGTGGAAATAACCATAGACATCATTAATACTAAAGACTAGATTGTGTGTTGGTTGATGACAAAATCTCATTAGTCATGATATAGTGATATCAAACCAAGCACATAGGTATTTGTTAGAGAACAAGTGTACCAGACAGACCCACCGTGAGAGTGACACATGGAACCATGATTTGGTAGTCACAGTCAGCTCTCACAGTGATGGTGATGAATGTGATTCTTCAACCTAAAATCACTACACTCAACACATGTCGTTGGGTACACTTTGACATCATGAAATGCAGTCCTGAAACATGGGTTGTTATAAAGGTGATGATTGGGTGACTTTGACACATGGGGCTTTTGAGGGGTGAGTGATAGATATGGGATTTGTCCCTCCTAAGGGAGTTTAATGTCCATGGCCACTTGATGAGTAGGATTGAGAAAGGCATGAGCATGCACGTGTGAATCAATATGTGATATTGATGTCACAAAAATCTCACCCAGTCTACTCTGAGATCAAGGAAATGGATGGACATTGAAAGGATGAATGTACCATGCCTTGAATTCATTCAGGACATTAGTGACAAAGGAATTATACATTCACTGTAACACCATTCACATATTTTAGGATTGAAAGTTGTTCTCCAACTTTCTATTTCACTTGGGTAGCACTGATGTGTGACTAGTCACCGCTCTTTGCTTGTGAAGTCATAAGTGTTATGGACTTCCACTGCCAACGTAAAATGGACATGCAGGGTCACACACATAGGATTTAACCTGAAAGAGGAGTTTTTCCACAAATGATGTTTAGATTGATTAATAAAGGCATTTAGTAGTTCAATTAAACACTCAGTTGATTGATAGCTCAAAATCATAGTGTTCATGGTGTTGCACCGATTGATTAGAGTATTAGATTGATTGAAACTACAATTGACTGATTCTTGCACAATCTACACTTCCAACCGATCGGCTCATGAGATGAACCGATCGGCTCAGGTTGGTGAACAGATCGACTCAATTGTTGAACCGGTCAGCTCATATGACCAACACAGATCGTTTGGAAAGTCAATTTTACAAATACGATTTGTTTCACTTCTACAAATTCAATTTGGATAAGGATTAATAATTTGATTAATCAGAAACAAATATGAAAGTTAATTTGAGTTGGACCAACATCACAAACCGATTGGCTCAGGTGATCCAAACGATCGGTTCAGGTGTGAACCAATTGGCTCAGACCACCAACCGACCGTTTCAAGGTTGAAACAATCAGTTTAGGTGACACAGTTGGTTGTTTTGTGGAAAATCTTGAACCCTTCTACTCCTGTTTAGTCACACATTGCCCGGGGTAGAGAACCCTGTCCCATGATCCTCCTATATATAGGGGTATTGGGGGCTTCTCAAAGTACAACTCAGAACACCAGTTGCTCTGTAAAGTTTTCGTTCTCTCTGGTTTTGGTAATCGAGAGAGAGCCCAAGCAAGTACTACCCGATAAGGGAGGCACAAGAAGGGAAAGACAACTACAGAAAGGAAACTGGTTGCAGGAGAGTGTGTTAGTGACTAGTACGCTGATAGGAGGGTGCGACTCCTTCCGATTCGTAGTGGGACAAGGAGATCAGAGTTCTAGGCAGTCTGTGTAGATGAATACAGAGGTGGGAGACTTCTCCCGCTTAGACGACAGTTGTCAATCCCGACAGTCCCGGTGAGACCAGAAGCTGCTCAGACACCGTCCAAGACCAAAGGTGAAGACCGCACAAGCAGTGAGGTAACGTCACCGAGAAAGCCTCGGGACAAGGTACACCTCTACAAACCATCCTTCCTATTGTATAGACGTTGACGCGATTCCTTTATTCTGGGTTTGGGAGGAGAAAATTTTTGTTTCCGCTGCCTTCTCTGCCTCCCCTAAAACCCATCATCTTTCACTATCAAACATCCTATTTCCAACACTTGTTGTTTAGCACGTCTTTCTTCTTCTGCATCATCTTTTACTACTGCCCTAGACACAACATATGTTCTTTAGTGTCCAGAAGATGCTCTACGCCATCCTGGATGGAAAGCTGCCATGATGAAAGAAAAGCGGGCTCTCTATGACAACAAGACATGGGATCTTGTGACCCCACCAGCAGGAAAAAAATATTGTAGGTTGTCGATGGGTTTTCTCTGTAAAGCATAAGTTGAATGGCTCTATTGAATGACTCAAGGCGCGCCTAGTTTCCAAAGGATTCACCTAAACCATTGGCGTGAATTACTTTGAGACATTCTCTCCAGTGACAAGGATTGCATCTGTTAACATCCTTATCTCCCTTGTAGCCCACCTTGACCGACCTCTCTACTAGCTCGACATCAAGAATGCATTTCTTTACAGAGATCTCCTAGAGGAAGTCTACATGCAGCAACCGCCCGATTTCATTGTTGAGGGGCATCTTCTAAGAAAGTATGTCATCTTGGATGATCTCTCTATGACCTCAAGCAATCTCTAAGGCCCTAGTTCAAATTAAGTGATGTCTTAACACAACTTAACTTTTAGAGATCAGCCACAAACCACTCATTATTCTTTTCCAAGTCCTCCAAAGTCCATGTTCTTATTGTTGTCTATGTGGATGACATCATTATCATAGGAGATGATGTGATGGGGATATCTAATCTCAAGCAATCTCTGCATGCACATTTCCATACAAAAGACTTGGGCACCTTGATATACTTTCTTGGAATTGAAGTTCTCCACTCAGCCTCAGGGATTAGTCTATCACAATGACGCTATGTCTTGGACCTACTTCAAGAGGCGAACATGGTCAAAGCCAAACTAGTATTTACCCCCATGGACTATCATATGAATCCTATGCATGAAAGAGAACTCTTTTCTGATCCTAAGAAGTATCATTGTATAGTTGGGAAACCGATTTACTTGACTCTTACTCGACCAGATATTACTTATGTTGTTGGAGTAGTCAACCAAGACATGAGTGCACCATTTCAGGACCACTGGTCTAGTGTGCAATGCATTCTTTACTATCTCAAGAGTGCTCTAGGACGAGGATTGCTCTATAAACATCCTAAGTCCAAGGTAATTTCTATCTTTGGATATGTAGATGTTGATTGGGTTGGTGATTCTAAAGACTGACGGTCTACTTTTGGATATTGTGTCATGTTGGGCACTCACCCAGTTTCCTGGAGAAGTAAAAAACAAGTTGTAGTAGCTCACTCCAGCATGGAGGTAAAATATCGAGCTATGGCTCATGCATGTTGTGATCTATAGTGGGTTTGGTCCATCTTGACTGAGTTTGGAATTCCTTTTCAAACTCCAGCTATTTTGTATTGTGACAACCAGGCAGCTATACACATAGCCAATAATCCAGTCTTCCACGAGCGTTCAAAACACATTGAGGTTGACTGTCATTTTGTGCAAGATCCGGTCAAAGCCAAGCTGATCATCACTCCTCACATTAAGACAGGTGATCAAGTTGCAGACATCCTTACAAATCCTATTCCTCATTCTTTATTCAAGTATATGGGTGTCAAGTTGGGACTCCACAATGTTTACTCTCCAACTTAAGGGGGCATGTTAGTATATTTGATTAGTTGGGCTTAGGACCATTGTATTTTCCCTTGTCTCTATTTAACCCATGTACTCCCTGGATCCTATATATAGAAGACCCAATACTCTTATTTGTTTACTAAAACAACTAATATTTAGAGTACTCTACAAATCATCACATGTCTTCACTGCACAATGTCTTGTATGAGATGAAACCACCTTTTTATATGCTTAGAATGTTGATGCGATCTAGGTTCCTTATCTTGTGCAATAGCACCACTGTTGTCACAATATAGCTTAATTCATCGTTATGCTTGGTACCACCCAAGTTCACTTATGAACTTCTTGATCTAGACAAATTCCTTCACTTCATCGGATGCAACAATATACTCGACCTCTATAGTAGAATCCACAATTGTTTCTTTCTTGGAACTCTTCCAGATCACACCTCTGTGGTTGATGTAAAACATGAATCTTGATTGCGATGAATAATGATCATTGTCAGTTTGGAAGCTTGCATCCGTGTAACCTTTTACCACCAACTTTTCCTCTCCGCCGTATATAAGGAGCTTATTCTTAGGACTTCTCAAGTACTTAAGGATGTTCTTTACGACAGTCTAGTGACTCTCACTGGGATCTGAGTGATATCTTCTCATCATGCTCAAGGAATACAGGACATCTGGATTAGTACATAACATCACATACATTATAGATCAAATTGCTGATGCATATGGAATCTTACTCACATGCTCCATTTATTTACAAGAACTCGGACATTGAGCTCTAGAGATGCTAACACCATGAGCTATGGGCAAGTTTCCTCTCTTTGACTTCTCCACGGTGAACCTTTTTAACACTTTTTCAACGTATGCACTCTGACTTAGTCCAAGAAGCCTTCTAGATCTATCTCTATAGATCTTGGTTCCTAAGATATATGATGGTTTGCCTAAGTCCTTCATAGAGAATGTACTTCCCAACCATGACTTTACCATATGTAAAGAAGGAATGTCATTCTCCATCAATAGTATGTCATCTGCATACAATATGAGGAATACTATTATGGTCCTACTAACCTTCTTGTATACAGAAGGTTCATCTTCATTTTGAGTAAAGCCAAAATCATAGATTGTCTCATCAAAACAAAGATTCTAGCCTTGAAATGTTTGGTTCAATCAATAGACTGACCTTTGTAGCTTACGAACTCGATTTACATCCTTTGGATTTATAAATCCCTTAGGTTGTGTCATGTAAAAATCCTCAAGAAGTTTTGCATTATGGAATGCAGTTTTAAAATCCATCAACCAAATCTCATAGTCATGATATGATGCAATGGCAAGCATGATCATAATGGACTTAACCATGACAATTGGAGAAAAGATTTTGTCATAGTCAACGCCATGATCTTGTCTGAAACCCTTTGCAAATAATCTGGCCTTATAGGCTTGTACATTACCATACATGTTTGTAACATAGCTGGATTGGAATGTTTAGTTTGACTCTCTCTGTCCTTAGACATTTTGTTAAGTATATCAATATTAAATTATTTTCCCCAAAATAGATTAAATTGAATTCAAAAAGTATAATATTAAAAAAATTGTATGGAGTTTTGCATGAAATTATGTATCTCACAGAATTAATTATATGATGAAATAAATTAGTTAGATTTGATCTTAATTGGATACTCTAATACCATCCTAGGACTAAAGGATGAAACAAACAAAATTCATACAAATTGTTAGGTCAACATTGATTAACTAAGAGAATTAATACCGTATGTAAAGACTCAGTATACAAGTCATGTAATGAAACTTCAAACATTTTTAAAAGATTAAATTAACATTAAAATTTGATGCCTCATGTCTTATTTAGCAAAAATATCAAATTGCAAGTCAAATTGATGATTGGTTATCCTCCATTTAATTGATACCGGTAACAAAACATTAAATCATATTTCATAAACTAGTTCATTTATTTCTCCTCCTCGTATATGTAAAGGAGACATTACTGACTCCTCCCTTGACCTGCGTCTCACGTGAGCACAACATTGGTAGGCCGCCCGTCTACTGTAACTGACGCTCGTCATCCCTCTTTCCCTACATCTTATTTGCTCTTCTTCTTCCCATCTCCCTATTCGACCTCCTCTCTTTGTTGCCTATATGTCCTCCACTTCATAGACACTGACACCTATTCCCTTACCTCCATCTTCCTCAACCAAACCTATCCATCAGAGCTTCCCTACATGTGCCCAACGACGACACAACAAGAAGTCTGCCGCTAGCCTTCTTCTCCTCCCTTTTCCTTCCATGGCCCTCTATTCCCTAAAGATATTGATCCACACAGGCAGTCTATAGTTCTGAGTCTTCAAATTCTGACCTTAGTGACATGGGCGACGTTGGACCAGCGAGGGTCTCCTCCGGAGCCATCCAGCGGCCTGCAACCGGCGACTCCTCTACACATCCAACTTCCATCTATACCGTCCACTCGCCGCTGTAGACACATCACATCACAACCTCCACCTGCGTCGGCCATCACACCAAACGGGTTTCAAACACTGCCCCAAAAATATGCCATATCCTCCATGATCCACCATCGTTTAAATGGTGCCCAGTAATGCCACGCATCACAGGCTACACCATCCACGGGCGCCAACCTTCATCCTTCGCCGTTGCTCAACCCTAGCTTCAGGAAGTCCTACTCCCTTGTTGAGACCTATCGTAGCACCTACAACCATTGTGAACAAAGCACTAATTTGCTTCCAAGCAGCCATTCCTTCCTCCTCTCCCCGTGACCTGTGGGGGTTCACGGGCCGGTCTGTGGCGTCGTCTACGTCAGAAGTCTTCTGACCTTCAACATCCATACTTCACGATGGCATGGTTCCTCATGCTGGTTAGTTCTCCAATTTTTCCAGCCTCGACCACCTCTAGTCAGGTCACTGAGCCACCACCAAACTCCGTCACTAATGCCTCCCTCTGTACCAACTTCCATGACTGAATAATCGTCAATGGATCTGCCTGCTTCCTACCTTCACGACAACCTAAGTAAAACCTCTAGCAATGACACCTATGATCCCTCGTCCACCTGTCATTAGAGATCGAGCAAGGCCCCTATCGCCAATGGACCTGATCCAGCCGCCAAGACAACATGGCATTCGCCAATGTTGCTGCTTACTGTCATGGCGACCATGACCTTCCGATGTGTGCAATTATTCCATCAAGCTAGGATACCAAGTCTTCAATCAACTCACTGCCAACCGCAAGCTTCCACTGGATGCAATCTGCCCCTCTCTCCGTGCACCTTGCAACCTAAATGAAGTGGCAACCATGACGTCAACTGCTGATTGCTCTTGCGTTCATCACAGATATAACCTAAGGAAGCTGACTAGATATGTGAATCTTGCCTTGCCAAGAATGACGACTGGAGATTTGCCCATTACATGGCTAGTGCGGTGGCCACGAGGATTTGTGAAATTGCCTCAAGCAGTTGAACTGTGGACATCATCTCCATCATAACCCTAGTAGGTTTGAGTACTAGAATAAGGTTAACAGTGATCATGGAATCGGGCTCAGAGAATGATCATAGGTAAGGGAATCCATGGTTGTTCACTATAGGGTTCTAACTCTTGGTTATTTTTGCATTATAGTATACTAAATACCGATACGCTTGGCAGTAGGTTACTCAATGTCTACGATAATCTGAATGGTTAAGGCTAACATACCATGGTCATATGAAATATGTAATACATTGACCTAGTGATTTACGATGATGTATACATACTTGTTCCGTGCATGTCAAAACTAATAATTCTTATAAACCATAATAAATATGGTAATCCACTCTAATTGATCCACTATCTTAAACTTATAAGTAAATTAAAACTAGTAAGGTTTGGAATTCGGTAAGTATCATTATGCATGTTCTAAATACTAAAGCTATTTTTTTAATGGATTAGAAATCCTAGATATGCATGTATACTTAATGGCAGTTCTACATACTTATGCACCATGGAAATAGATCTATCTAGATTATTCTTTTTTTTATAAAATGCAAATGAGAGAGAGTGTGTGTGAGAAAAAGTACAAGACTTAGACATGCATATTGTTACCCAAACATCTATGTAATCCATACATACTTAGACCTATGTGAAAAATGATGGAAATTAGAATGAAAATAGATATGTAACATATCATGTGTTCACTCAATAAGATTAAACTCCCAAACATGCCTTTAGGTGAATGCTTCGGGGTAAGAACAATATGTCTGTCTATACTAGAGATGTATACATAAGTTCGCTGGTTTGACTAAGATACCTACTACGTTCCTTGGATGACAAATCAACTATGTGGACCAAGTATATAGACGGAATTAAGCTTTAGCATTTAAGAGAAGGTATGTATTCCTCCCTATTTATAACTGGATATTTATATGACTAAATTTTTCCATAATGATGTAGCTTTTGAAATAGTTGTTCTTGTTCCACTTGTTGAACAAATCATATGCTGTGAATTAGACTTATTGTTATTCTTCAAAAATTACTGTTATCATATTGAATTGGGTCAATGACTCTACCTGCTATTGTTCTTAAATCATGCTACATATGTTTGAGAGAAGTGTATCTTGCCACTCTATTTCTACATGTTAGATAATTCACCTAGTTTAACTATTGTAGATGCTTATGCGTAACCATTAGGGCACACTATACTTCTGCCCGAGGCGTGCTACTTCCACCTTGATATATACAGATGCGTGCTACTTCCGCCTAGGGTGTGCCACTTCCACCCATTTTACTTAGGTCAATGACTTAGTAGTGTCATGGACCTACTATAGTTACTTTAGTCAAATATGTCAACATGCAAATATTTATGTGATTGAATGGTTGATAATGGAAAGAACTGTGATTTTAATCATTTAATTATACTGTCTCATTCTTTTAGAAATCCCTTCTCTTGTTAATTCTCATTGAAACTTACCTAGCTTTAAGGCCCCCGTTTTTTATTGGAATATCTTACTTTACTTTTAAAATTATTAATGCCTAGTTAATCTTCTAATGTACATACTCAACTTTTGTTGATTTGTATATTATTTTCCTATTTTCTAGGTGTTTCCTCCAACCAGATGTAGGTGCTTTATAGGGCAGAGATGTAGGATGATCGTGAGATCGTTGGTGAACATAAGGATAGCTTGAGACAACCTTGTTACCATCCTCATATGGGATGTTATGTATATGGATGTAACCTTTTCATTTTATGTACCACCCTTAGGGTGAGAAAGTTATGTATATAGAATCATTTTGTAACTTTGTAAATAGTTATGTTTTCTGCTACTTAAATATTTCATTGCTAATATTTGTACCATTGAGTGGGCCCACTATCCGATCCCACTCTTTAAAAAATTGTATCAGAGCCAATTCCCCTCCAGTAGGTGGGGCCCACTTGGGTCTATGGCATGCCAGTCTTTAAGCCGCGTGATTCAGGCATGTTGGAAAGGGCTATGCTAGTTGATGGAGCCACCCTTGCACTGGTAGCCATAGTTGGGAGCTGGGTGTACATGGGCCATTTGGGTCTGAACTAAAATGGGACAATATTATGAGGCCTTACAGTCGGGCCTTGATGAGGACATTAAGAATATAAGTGGGAGAGATAGTAACGTCTCATGATTTGAGGCATGAGATATAATGATCTTAAAAGGAATGATTGGACTACCCATATCACTAAGGTGCACCTCCTTTTTCGAGAGTCCATCACTAAAAAACTCCAAAATTAAGTGTGCTCGGCTTGGAGTAGTATTAGGATGAGTGACCAGTCAGGAAGTTGATCCTCGCTTGCGTGTGAGTTAGGACAAAACGCACAGTTAAGCCTACTGCTGTTCTGTGGGGCCAGACGTCTGTGATGGAGTGGACTTTTGGAGTCCTTAATCATCCAATGACATAAGTAAAATCATAAGGTTGAATAATATTGAGCGTTCCGAGGTTTTGACAAAGTAGGTGTGCTGATGTGATGTTGATATCATGGTTAAGATTTCTCTTTTTATGCCTTTTTGAATAATTTAATTGGATGATCTAACATTTGAGTTTTGGCACCAAATTTGAGTAGAAGGTATCTTGAGTGGTAGGTAATCTATGGTTAAAATTTGGTGGCAATCAGATATTCCTGGAGGAAGTTATGGAGGTTTGATTTCTGGGAAATGATGTGCAATATTAGTGTTGATTAGCCTAAGTTGTTGTTTTTAATAGGTGTCATGCACCTCTTATTCAAGTTGGGTCTGCGTGGCCAGATCCTAGCCCTAGAAATCTAATCTAGTGGCAGTACCCCTTGGCTTAAGTGAGCCACAAATCATGTTTTAGTGTGGGTCCTTTGCATCTGTTGGATGCACCTTGGACGGTCGGACCATTATCCCCTACCTCTAGGCAACATGGAGATCGTGGGTGGCAGCGAGTGGGAAGCGTTAACCTCACCCCACGTTTCTAGTCGTGGCTCAAGAGTGAGAAAGAGACTGGTAGTTGGACTTGCCTTCCCATTACGAAATAGTTTGACCCAGATATCATAGCTTTTGGACGTTGCTACAAGGAGAACGAGCTCATGTTTCTTAGCGCCTCTCCACTGCATTATTCAAGTGAAGGCCAAAATGTGAAGAACAGGGATGGAGATCAATCGAAGAAATATAAGAGGTTGTCTAGGTTTCTACACATAAAGAGAAGCTCCTTGATGCTTGAGATGCAAGCCTCAAAGTGAGGAAGCCTTCTTCCCCTTTCCATCTGCCTGCCAGAGCGGCTGGCGTCGGTGAGCATATGGCGGAGGAAGAAGGGACCTCCAAAAGTGAAGCAGAGTGGCCGCGGAGCTCGGGGAGGTGTGGACGGAGCTAGTAGAAGCCCTAGAAAATGGCAAGGAGCGCTACGACGCTGTCGATTCCTCACCGGAGTGGGATCCAGCCGTGGCGGCGCCCTGTCGGCAGCTGCAGGACCTAACGACCTGGAACCGCGGGCCAGAAGGGCGACCGGATGGCGACATCGAGGGGGAGAGGACGAAGCTGATAGAACCCTTTGGAGCTGAAGTGGAGCACCCCTGTACGGCTTCCTTCTCAACGGAGTTCCTCTGCGCGGCGGCGCCCGCTAGGAATAGAGTCCCTCTTGGGACTGATCGCGCGAGAGAAAGAAGAGAGGACCGGCCAACAAATCAATCAAACCGGGTCCAGATGCCCTGAACCGCTCGGCTAAACCGCGAACCCAAGGAAAGAGCAGACCGGGTCCACAACCCTGAACCATGCCCAGACCAAGTGAACCGGCCGCAGCAAGCAAAGGAGCTGTGCCAGACCTAGTGGCCACGTGGCGAGCTCCCATTGGCTGATTAAGGTAAAATCTTCAGTAAATCTGCAAATCTTCAATAAATCATAGAAAATAGCTCGCTTATCAGAAAAATACATATAATATACCAAAATTCTCAAAAAAATGCGTAGAACAACCTGGAACTATAATATGAGGCTTTTGATGCTCGAATATCAGTGATATCATGAAAGATCTGTAATGCTTAATTGATAGATAATAAATATCAAACAATGGCTTAAAATTATGGGAAAATGTCAGTAACTCCATAATAATGTTTATAATGCACCTGATGTCAGTTATGATCATGTTGATGCACGAAATTATGTAATTTTCTCTATATGGCTAATTAGGGCTAATAAGGCTAAATAAAATGCATTAAATGCATACATGGTCAATAAATGATGAAATTCACAGAGTAAGCTTATATCAGTATATGGAACCTCAATTTTAATTATGAGATCATAATGATGAACAGAATCCATGTTATATGAAGATGAATCTTAATGCATGTTATAAAACCCTAATTTAGGTTAATGATGTAACCTAGGGTTAATATGTGCACCAAAAAGGATCTGGAATCTAATGTTCAGATAACGAACCATAATCTGGAAAATGACATCAGTATGATAATTCCAAGACAAGAATGCAAGTAATGATGAGAATATTCTAATGAGTTAGATAAACCCTAATGAACATGAGTAGGGTTCAGATGAGATGTAAGACAATAAGAATCTGATGATAGTATATGGTCTTGTTTTGATCAGGTTTGACCAAGCTTATAGTTGACATCAGTGATATATGTTTAGTATGATCTATCTCTTGGGAAGGTACACCATTACCTCTTACTTGGCTTATTATACAATATGCTTGTGTTATATGGGTAGTAAAATACTTGGCAGATGATATTGGATGAAATGATTGTCCTTGCATTATATGTCGCTTGATTTTCTATACTTATGGATATGAACACATGAAACATAAAATATCTGATCCATCATATGATAGCACTAAACTCTTGGTAGTACAGTGCAATGACAAACATCAAAACCCTAGGGGCAGATGTAACATCAAATCCCTAGGGGCAGATGTACGATTTATATGACAAGGCCTAAAGACATCAAAGCCCTAGGGGCAGATGCACGAGACATATGATGGAAATAGCTTAAAATATGCGTTCTCTTTTGCTAATGAATATCTTTGTTCAAGTATATGCTTTTCTTATATTCTTCTGTTACTGCCAAGTATATTACTTTTATCTTATTGCCAAGATATGATGAGAGGTATATAAAAGACACATAGGCGTACTCAGTACAATATTCTTGAATATTGTGCTGACGTGTACCGCATGTAATCTTTTATTTAGGTTGTGGTTATGCTCTCGAAGATCCAGGATAGTGAGAGTTGTGTGGCGAGCTAATGTACAGGTGGACCTGTTGTCTTAAGATCCTGTTCTTTAGTGGTAGTACATGTATATGTATAAGTTTTCTATTCAATATGTAATATCAAATGTTGTAATAATTCATGTTGTAATTATATGTTGAATGGTGAACATGTGTGTATGGTTTTATTATTGTTCGTGTACATGTGCTACTGGTTGTTTCCTTCTGACTCCCTTGATTTTCTTCTTCTTAGCCTGGTGTGGGGTGTTTAAATTGGGATTCTCGCCGAGGTGAGGTTTCAATTTGGACGTCGCACATCAGATTAAGTTTTAGAAAATATGGGGACGTCACAGGTGGTATCAGTGCATGAACAATAGCAAAGCATGACATTTGCTCATTATGCAACTTAAAACTAAAGAACCTTGAACTTAATAATCTTTAGGGTTAGATTAGTTGTCTTTTAGAGACTAGATCTGACCTAGCCTCTAGGTTAGCACCTAGATGTCCGAGAACTAGGTCTAGACTAGTGCTTGTTGAATAGCAAGTCCTTAGATGTCGTTCTTTCCTTGTAGTGTGGCGGTATGGGACGTTTCACTATATTGAAATGACGTGCATCAAGGGAAGAGAAACCCTAAACATATTGCGCACGTTGTCTAGAGTAGCTACACTAGTCTACCCCTTGTTCTCACCCTTTTCACTAGTTTTCATGACACTGGACTCTCTACTATGTGTGGGACACTCGTTTCTGGATTTGGTTTTTGATTCCAAACGAATCGAACCTCGATAGTTTTCTCTGATGCTTGTTTTATCAGAGAAAAACTATATAATATTTTATTATGTATATGTATTACTAAAATGTGTCCCCACACATGTACGAGTAGGAGGTGATCATGCAACCTAAGTGAAAGAGAATGACATCAGTCTAGAAGAGAGATTAGTTCTAGATTAGATGTCTAGAGCCTTGTTGGAATATATGATAGATGGAATAGATGAAATACGTTTTGATGATATGATGTAAGTCTTACATAGATGAGATAAGATAGTTTGTGATGATCTATGTATGTCTTTGAGGATGTAAGTTTAGTTTTGAGGTTTTGAGATAAGTTTTGATGAAGCAAGTAAATAGGATTTTATGAGATAAGATATGTTAAGACGAGACAAGGTTGTGAGTCAGCATGGGCCTCAATCTCTTTTACGAAGGAGGACCTCTAGTGTTAGGACTAGTTTTTGGGGTTACCTCAAGAGAGAGCGAGACCCACACGGAGAAGGTCAGAGAACCTAAACTCCAAGATATGAGAATTGTAACATCCCTGACCTAGGTTATAAACTAACCCTAGGTGTTTTTCCTAAATATGTAATTAAACCCTGGTGATTATCTTTTGACATGTAATTAAGTTCCTCAGGAACATATACTTTCAATTTTATCCTTTTTAATCAAAGTTGTAGTATTATTTTGGTAATGCAGGGGCTTATGTGCAAATTACCCAGTTAAGGGGTTAACTTGCAATTGCACATGTTAAGATGTTCTTTTGATGATGAGACATCATATGAGTGAATATGATGAGACATGATGGGTTTCCCAAGCTTGGGCATCAGGATGCAGCTTGTGGAATAATCCTTATGCTTAAAAACCCTAATTTGGAGTAAAATGCAGTTTACCCAATTTGAGGGGTGCAACTTGTAAAATACACCATATAGAACATCTTTTATGACTCTTGTCATATTTTAGAGTAGAAATGGTGATTAGGACACATCAATGAATAATCAGATAAGAAAAATGACCTTTGTACATAAAATTCACTAAGTTTGAGTAAGGAAACCTTTCATGTATGTACCCCAGTTGAAAGTTGGCCTTCTTTACCCCTAGATCTTGAGATTTCATGAGCTTTGCATAAGTTTAGATGAGATTGGACGTTCCCTTAAATAATAAATGACTTGGATGAGAATTTCAAAGTTCTAGAGGTCTTTATGGTGTAAATCAGCCTAAACTATATAAGCACCTTTCTTTCCAAACCAAGCAAACGTTTTCCTTCACTTCTTCACTTCTCATCTTTCTCAACCGACCAAGGCCAAGCTCTGGAGCTCAGGGAAATTACCAACCTGTTCTAAGGTAAGAGAACACCATCTTCAAGCTCGAATTCATGGAGGAAATCATGTTAAAAGGATGGATTGCTAGTTTTCTCACTTAGCTTTCTCATTCTAGCCATCTTTTCCCAACCTTTCTTTGGAGAATTGACCTGGCCGACCTGTGAAGCTCAGGACGCCATTAAAGACTTGAAGCTTGGAAGCTTGGATCTCAAGGAACGACCTTAAGGCGGGTTTTATAACTCTAACCCTTAGCTTTGTTATGCATATCTCTGTTCTTGTCTTCTATGATTAGTTCTTCTTCTACCCCCCTTCTTCCTTGCTCTTTTTCAAGCAAAACGGTGGAGGAACCGACCTGAACAGAGGTTGAGGATGATGGGCGTGGATTCTTATGTCACTTTATGAAACGACCTTGAACCCTTTTGGTCCAAACGGGTGCAACTCGTTTAAGGTCAAACGGGTTCAACCCGTTTTGATCTCAAACGATCCTGCAAGATCGTTTGGATCAAAACGACCCCAAGACCGTTTCATAGGGTTGACCAAGCATGGACCATTTGGGTTTTCTGTTCAAAATTATTTAGGCTAATGACCCACCATATTTGAGGGGTTAACTCCAAAGGAATTGTAGGTTGAAGGCCAATCAATTAGGCAATAGAATTGAATTAAGTGCTGATTTTTTCAAACTAATTAACTTGAACTTTTGGGCAAACGGGTTCCAACCCATTTGAGTGAGTTGACCAAGCATTGACCGTTTGGGATACCTGTTCATAATATATTGAATTTAATTCCTACAAAGAATTGTAATCTAATTCCTAACCAATTAAGAGTTGAAGACACTTCAATAACCTAACCCTAATCGGGTGAAAGTTTCTGATTTCAATATAGATCTTGTTGAGTTTTGGGTTGAAGGACCCAAACGGGTTCCAACCCATTTGGGGGTTCATCCAAACGATCTCACACTCGTTTAGTGACACCCTAAGATCATTTGGATGTCTAGGGTTAAAGAAATTTGATGGTTTGAGGGTCCAATTACAAGATGTTGATAAATTGATGAAAAGTGCTGATTTTTAATTTAATTAGGGCTCAACCCTTATCAAATCATTTTGGTTTTTGGTCAAACTTTGGTCAAACGGTCTCAAGATCGTTTGTAGGTCACACAAACGACATCAAGACCGTTTGAGCCAAGTTTGGGCCCAATTGGAGGTCAATTGATAGGTTCAACTCTGATTTGAATCATATTATTGAACATTGATGATTAGCCGACTAGAAACCCTAATTGAGTTAGATTTAACCCTAATTGGCTTTCAATTGAGGGTCAAATTGGTGTCCAGTTGATTGAAGCTCATCCTAATTGACTCAATTTGTATATGGTTAACATGGCTTGGGCCAATTGAAAGCTTCAACATAAGAAATCCTTTTCAAGCATAATCTTTGAGTCACCTTTTATGTTCATGCGGTTTGAACCCAAGTAGACCCACAATCGTTTTAGACCAAACGAGTTCCCACCCGTTTAAGACCAAATGAGTTCACACTCGTTTGATTCCAAATGAGTCCACACTCATTTGAGTCCAAACGGGTTCACACCCGTTTAAGCTCAAATGGGTTCACACTCGTTTAGGATCAAACGGGTCCACACTCGTTTGGACTTAAATGGGTCCACACCCATTTAAGATTAAGTGGGTCCACACTCGTTTAAGGTCCAAATGGATTCAAGGTCATTTGAGATTAAACAAGTTCAAGGTCGTTTAAGAATCAAATGGGTCGAAGGTTGAAGGTTAAACCCTAAACCATATGGAGACCTTCAAGGTTGATTATACTTAATCACTTGAAGGTGTAGATGGTTCAATGATGATCTAATCTAAACCCTAATGGTAACCTAAGATGTTAAGGGACTAAGTGGCTAATGAATTGACCCATGATGATGGTCAATGGGTAAATTACCAAAATGCCCCTGAAAGGTTCAATGGAGTGATACCTTGTTTTAATCAAACCCTAATCACATGATAGTGATGAGTTGACTGGTGTTAATCAATGAGGACTTAACCCAACCTAATCTAGAGTGGTGTAATCACTATCTACAAGTTAGAGGAGAGATATAGTACCAATTATAATGGAAACTCAAGTAAAATGCCTTCAATATACATGAATGTGCAAGTTTAGGTATGATCCACTTATGTGAGATCATGGAAACCCTAATCATGATAATTGATGAATCATAATATTATCTGAGGTCTTTAATGATGATGTTTCTCATACATGAGTATGTTATGAGATCATTTCACCATGAGGTGAATAGTAAACCCTAATTCTAGGGTGATGACATGTAATGAGAATAGTAAACCCTAATTGATGAAAACCAGGGAATCCTAGCTCTTGGATGAGTAGGGAGATACGACTTCTTTAAATGAGTTATTTACTGTTAACAGTTGATTTAACCATGCAGGTTCCTTTATGAGGATGATCATATCCAGGTATGGATGATGATACTATATTCATTGAAAGCATGTTGTTAGCTTTATGAATAGTGATATATCCTGATACCTTGTTAATAGCATCTTATGAGATGGATAGGCTGTGAGAGCCATGAATACCATCAAGGTCATGCTTTAAGAGATGACTTGTGATGAGAATATTGAGAAATGATAATTGATGAGAGTTAGGCTTGTTACATTTAGTATTCTTCCTTCATAGCTGCTATGCTAATGATTAATGTTTGAAAACATGTATGATGATAAAAGAATACTGAAATGTACCTAACTAATCAAGTATAATCATACCATGTAGAGCCCTGATCATAGATCCATCATTGTCAGGAGTTAAATGATGGTGAAACATGTTTTCCTAAGGGGATTCCTGGAGCACATACTTTTGAATATGTTGGGTAATATGGATGTGAATTTCCTTACATCCTAGTGTAGGAATTGATGTAGATGTATCTTAATCTATCAATCCTTCACTATGTTTTATGCCGGGGTGATGTAACACTAATCTCCTGAGGAAATCTTTTATACCGCATCGATGAGAGATAAACAAGAAATCTTTCGGTAGCAAAGAGAGTACAGAATGCCACTGTGACTCTAATAGCGAAGTACCAGAATACCCTGGTAAGCTATAGTAGTAGAGACACTAGATGTCCTGCATGTTGATCCTCTTACTGACTGAGGAAGATGAGGTCATAAGAATCCGGCTCTTTCGATGACCTATGTATGATACCGATGCGACTTAATAGTGATCGGTTGGAGTATGAGCGGTATACCTCATCTTCGCAGGGCATAATGATGTTTGTAAAACATAATCAACCGCGTAGCATATCTGCTTAGGTTGAACTACGAAATACATTGGTTGAAGATACATTACTTAGTATACCTATTCTTCATATTCCTTAAATGTTGTTGTTCTAATTGATAACAATCTGCTGCTGATTACCTTAAAGCTTTTATTGCCTATGTTATTCTTGGTTGCTATAATAAAGCTTCTGGAGAAGAGTTATAACTCTCGCTGGGACAATTATTTAAAATTGTCTCACCCCGTAGATTTCGACTTTTTAGGTGGTCGTCGAGGGCGAAGGAATCAATCTTCAGGAGACCAATATCAGCAGCAACAACATTAGGAGTAGCAATAAATCTCAGGTGGAGATTTAGACTGCTGAGTTGTATAGTTAGATAGTCAGTCCTATGTGTTCTCTGTACTCTCAGGTCCTTGGAGTCTTTTGGTCTGAGATTTTGGTTTTGAGTTCTTGAGATTTTGTATCATGTTGTATATAATTACTCAAGAAGTAATTATCTGAGATGTAAACAGTTTATCTCCTTTTATGAAAGAAGTTTTTATAGATTCAAGCTCTTATCTCGAAAAGTTTTAATTTCCCGTGATTTTTGTCTTCTGTTGTTAATCGAATCGCTTCCGCTAAGTTTATATCGTGGTTTTGGAGATCAGAGCCCACAAGAATGATAAGATACGTGATATGATATGTCCTAAACTAGATTACTTCTGAGTGATTGAGTTGGGTCGCTTTGTGCATGATTCCTATAGTCTTGTTGAACCCTAGATGTCCTTGGGAGGACCAAACCCTAGAGACAGAGAGAGGCTGGTTATATGTGTATATGTGAACATAGATATGAGTACCTACCATCTGGGTGAGGGAGAGAGAGTCCCAAGACCCTGGAGGAGGTAACTGTGTTAGTTCCTGGATAGCCTCATGCTCGGGTTGGTAGTTTCCCACATAGGAATCTGGTGGTGTATATAAGAGAAAGAGTTTTGGGTAAGATGTCTCATGGGTAGAGACCTATGAAGAGGATGTCATTCCATGTTTTGGTTTGTGCTTATGTGGCTAGAGCTAATGAAGCTATTAGCTAGTGCTAATGAGGCAATCTAAGAACCCTAGACTAAGAGGAAAGATAAAGTATATGCATATGAGATACTCGTAGAGTTGAGTTAGCTCAGAGAGAATGAGCATGTTACTATCCTCATGACATGGGTCAAGAGAACCTCAGTTGGACTAGACGAAGTTTTGATATATGTTTGATTAGCCACTCACATAAGTTTGTTTAATTAGTGCAAATGTAATATAATGTATATAAGGATGTGATCTGATCTCGAGACATGATACATAGATATGATATGATAGAAAACCTAGTAATGGTTTAATATGTCTTTATATGTAAATGGTTAACCATCTACATGAATAATGATGATTATGTGATATTGTTGGCTAATCTTGTGATGAAATCACTAGTAAGTCTATCAATTTATTATGAGAAATGAAATAAGACCTTATGCATGACATATGTTACACGAGGTGTTAATCTTAGTGCTTATCTTAAAAAAAAATTTGAAGGTTAGCACAACATAACGTTTATGACACCTTGATGTAATCTATATGGATAAAGTGAGTTAATTATAGTTAACTCCTTCCTAAAAGTCATATGTTAATGTTGAACATGTTCTAATAACTAGCTCAATAATATGTTGATGACACTTTGATGTATGAGTTAACCTTAGTTAACCCCTTTAGAACATGGTAATATGATGTGGGAACCCTAATGCATGGGTAAAGATAAGAATGCGATCCTAACATATGAGATATGTAATGACATAACCTAAGCTTCTAAACCTTTGTTTGAGCCTTCTATGGAGTGTTTTTGTACCAAGATGGTGGTAAACCTCCTAATAGTGCTTTGGATACATGGTTCTAGGTAACCTTTGTGAATATGTTACACATAGAATAGTGCCTATATGTGGATGAAGGCAAGATAAAGTTTTCCCTAAAAGTATGTGTATGGTTTACTTTCGAGGACGAAAGTTCTTTTAAGATGTATATGATGTGACAAAGTGGGTTTTCTGGCTTAATTTCGAGGATGAAATATCTTTTAAGGTGTTTAGGATGTGATGTAGTGGACTTTTGGAGTCCTTAATCATCCAATGACATAAGTAAAATCATAAGGTTGAATAATATTGAGCGTTCCAAGGTTTTGACAAAGTAGGTGTGCTGATGTGATGTTGATATCATGGTTAAGATTTCTCTTTTTATGCCTTTTTGAAGAATTTAATTGGATGATCTAACATTTGAGTTTTGGTACCACATTTGAGTACAAGGTAGCTTGAGTGGTAGGAAATCTATGGTTAAAATTTGGTGGCAATCGGATATTCCTAGAGGAAGTTATGGAGGTTTGATTTCTGGGAAATGATGTGCAATATTAGTGTTGATTAGCCTAAGTTGTTGTTTTTAATAGGTGTCACACACCCCTTATTCAAGTCGGGTCTGCGTGGCCAGATCCTAGCCCTAGAAATCTAATCTAGTGGCAGTGCCCCTTGGCTTAAGTGAGCCACAGATCATGTTTTAGTCTGGGTCCTTTGCAGCTGTTGGATGCACCTTGGACGGTCGGATCATTATCCCCTACCTCTAGGCAACCTGGAGATCGTGGGTGGCAGCAAGTGGGAAGTGTTAACCTCACCCCACATTTCTGGTCATGGCTCAAGAGTGAGAAAGAGACTGGTAGTTGGACTTGCCTTCCCATTATGAAATAGTTTGACCCAGATATCATAGCTTTTGGACACTGCTACAAGGAGAACGAGCTCCTGTTTCTTAGCGCCTCTCCACTGCATTATTCAGGTGAAGGACAAAATGTGAAGAACATGGATGGAGATCAATCGAAGAAATATAAGAGGTTGTCTAGGTTCCTACACATAAACCGAAGCTCCTTGATGCTTGAGATGCAACCCTCAAAGCGAGGAAGCCTTCTTCCCCTTTCCATCTGCCTGCCAGAGCGGCTGGCGTCGGTGAGCATATGGCGGAGGAAGAAGGGACCTCCAATAGCGAAGCAGAGTGGCCGCGGAGCTCGGGGAGGCATGGACAGAGCTAGTAGAAGCCCTAGAAAATGGCAAGGAGCGCTACGGCGCTGTCGATTCCTCACCGGAGTGGGATCTAGCCGTGGCGGCGCCCTGTCGGCAGCTGTAGGACCTAACGACCTGGAACTGCGGGCCAGAAGGGCGACCGGATGGCGGCATCGAGGGAGAGAGGACAAAGCTGATGGAGCCCTTCAGAGTTGAAGTGGAGCACCCCTGTGCGGCTTCCTTCTCACCGGAGTTCCTCTGCGCGGTGGCGCCCGCTAGGAACAGAGTCCCTCTTGGGACTGATCGCGCGAGAGAAAGAAGAGAGGACCGGACAACAAATCAATCAAACCGGGTCCAGATGCCCTAAACCGCTCAGCTAAACCACGAACCCAAGGAAAGAGCAGACCGGGTCCACAGCCCCGAACCAGGCCCAGACCAAGTGAACCAGCCACAGCAAGCAAAGGAGTTGCGCCAGACCTAGTAGCCACGTGGCGAGCTCCCATTGGCTGATTAAGGTAAAATCTTCAGTTAATCTGCAAATCTTCAATAAATCATAGAAAATAGTTCGCTTATAAAAAAAAAATACATATAATATACCAATATTCTCAAAAAAATGTGTAGAACAACCTGGAACTATAATATCAGGATTTTGATCCTCAAATCTTAGTGATATCATGAAAGATGTGTAATGCTTAATTGATAGATAATAAATATCAAACAGTGGCTTAAAATTATGGGAAAATGTCAGTAACTCCATAATAATGTTTATAATGCACCTGATGTTAGTTATGATCATGTTGATGCACGAAATTATGTAATTTTCTCTATATGGCTAATTAGGGCTAATAAGGCTAAATAAAATGCATTAAATGCATACATGGTCAATAAATGATGAAATTCACAGAGTAAGCTTATATCAGTATATGGAACCTCAATTTTAATTATGAGATCATAATGATGAACATAATCCATGTTATATGAAGATGAATCTTAATGCATGTTATAAAACCCTAATTTAGGTTAATGATGTAACCTAGGGTTAATATGTGCACCAAAAAGGATCTGGAATCTAATGTTCAGATAATGAACCATAATCTGGAAAATGACATCAGTATGATAATTCCAAGACAAGAATGGAAGTAATGATGAGAATATTCTAATGAGTTAGATAAACCCTAATGAACATGAGTAGGGTTCAGATGAGATGTAAGACGATAAGAACCTGATGATAGTATATGGTCTTGTTTTGATCAGGTTTGACCAAGCTTATAGTTGACATCAGTGATATGTGTTTAGTATGATCTATCTCTTGGGAAGGTACGCCATTACCTCTTACTTGGCTTATTATACAATATGCTTGTGTTATATGTGTAGTAAAATACTTGGCATATGATATTGGATGAAATGATTGTCCTTGCATGATATGTTGCTTGATTTTCTATACTTATGGATATGAACACATGAAACATACAATATCTGATCCATCATATGATAGCACTAAACTCTTGGTAGTACAGTGCATTGACAAACATCAAAGCCCTAGGGGTAGATGTAACATCAAAGCCCTAGGGGTAGATGTACGATTTAAATGACAAGGCCTAAAGACATCAAATCCCTAGGGGAAGATGCAAGAGACGTATGATGAAAATAGCTTAAAATATGTGTTCTCTTTTGCTAATGAATATCTTTGTTCAAGTATATGCTTTTCTTATATTCTTCTGTTACTGCCAAGTATATTAGTTTTATCTTATTGCCAAGATATGATGAGAGGTATATAAAAGACACGTAGGCGTACTCAGTACAATATTCTTGAATATTGTGCTGACGTGTACCACATGTAATCTTTTGTTTAGGTTGTGGTTATGCTCTCGAAGATCCAGGATAGTGAGAGTTGTGTGGCGAGCTGATGTACAAGTAGACCTGTTGTCTTAAGATCATGTTGTTTAGTGGTAGTACATGTATATGTATAAGTTTGCTGTTCAATATGTAATATCAAATGTTGTAATAATTCATGTTATAATTATATGTTGAATGGTGAACATGTGTGTATGGTTTTATTATTGTCCATGTACATGTGCTACTGGTTGTTTCCTTCTGACTCCCTTGATTTTCTTCTTCTTAGCCTGGTGTGGGGTGTTTAAATTGGGATTCTCGCCGAGGTGAGGTTTCAATTTGGATGTCGCACATCAGATTAAGTTTTAGAAAAATCTGGGGATGTCACAACGTCATTCCTAAAACTCTACTAAAGCCTAGGGCAGTGGGACCAAGTGTTACGAATGGTATCAGAGCCGAAGGAGTTGGTAACTAGACTATTTTAAGTTATCCTAGATTATTCGTTAGTGAGCAGGTGACCCTTTTGAGCTTGTCATACCTAAACCTAAATTGTAATGCCTGGGCCCACTGCCCAAGGCTCTAGTAGAGTTTCAGGAATGACGACTGGCCCCACAGACCACCACTAGCCTTAACTGTGCACTTTGTCCGCACTGACGTACAAGCCAGGATCAACTTCCCAACTGGTCACCCATCCTAGTACTACTCCAAGCTGAGCATGCTTAACTATGGAGTTCTTAAGAGATGGGTTCCCGGAAAAGGAGGTGCACCTTGGTGATATGGGTAGTCCAATCATTCCTTATAGGATATTTTTATCCAAGGTCTCAAATCCTGGGATGTTACAATCTCCCCCACTTAGACTCTTGACGTCCTCGTCAAGGCTCAACTATAAGGCCTCATAATCTCTTCCCCATTTCAGTGCAGACCCATAATGGCTCATGGACACCCATCTCCCAATCACGGAATACCAGCGCAAGGGTGGCTACGTCAACCATGGACAACCCTTTCCTATATGCCTGGACCGCACGGCTCAAGACGGGCATGCCATGCCCATGTGGGCCCCACCCACTGGAGGGGAATTAGTCTGATACCTTTCTATAAAGATTGAGACCCGGTAGTGGGCCCACTTAATGCTACAAAAATTTAGCCATGAAATATTTAAGCAGTGGAAAACATAACTATTTACAAAGTTACACAAAATGCCCATGTACACAACTTTCTCACTCTAAGGTGGTACATAAATTGAAAATGTTACATCTATATACACACAAGCCCATATGCAGAGGGTAGCAAGGCTGCCTCAAGCTATCCTTATGTTCACCAATGAGCTCATAATCATCATGTGTCTCTGCCCTACAAAGAACCTAAATCTGGGTGGAGGGAACACCCAGAAAATTAGGAAAACAAGGTATAAGTCAGCAAAAGCTGAGTATGTACATTAGAAGATTAACTAGGGCATTAAAAAGTAAAGTAAGATGTTCCTATAAAAAAGGGGGCCATTGAAGCTAGGTAAGTTTCAATGAGAAGTAACAAGAGAAAGAATTTCCAAAAGAATGAGGCATATAAATAAACAAGTCAAATAGCACATCTTTTCGTTAACCATTCGCAATATCACAACAATCATAATAATTTCACATGTAGATATATTTGACTAAAGTAACTATAGTAGGGCCATGACACCACTGAGTCAATGGCCAAGTAAAATGGGTGGAAAAGCACACCCTGGGTGGAAAAGCATGCCTCTATATATGTAAGGGTAGAAAAGCATACCCCGGGTAGAAAAACATACCCTAATGGTTACGCATAAGCGTCTACAATAGTTAAAGTAGTCAAACTATCTAACATGCATAAATAGAGTGGCAAGATATACCTTTCACAAACATGTGGCATGATTTAACCACAATAACAGATGGGGTCATTAACCCAATTCAATATGATAATAATTTCAAAGGAATAATAAATCCAACTGAAAGCATATGAACTATCCAACAAATGGAATAAGAGAAAGTATTTCAAAAATTGCCTCATTATGGGAAAAATTAGTCATAATAATGCCCAGTTATAAATAGGGAAGAGTACATACCTGATCTTCAAGCTTATCCCTATCTCTAGGGGTGAACTCCATAGTTTTTCCTTTCCAACCTAAAAGTATTTTATAACTGTATTAGTCCACATCTATCCATTTATGAGTTAAAGCATATCTAAACCCAACACATCACCTAATATCAAGTTAGGATTTTATATCTTAGGAATATCTTACATATTATAAGTTTATATATTAGGGTTTCCATATTCTCTGCCAATACTTAATATTCCTCATTATTATTCTACCCTAATGACATTTCCATGAGAATGATCACATTCTCTTCCTAACATTATCTTGAAGTAAATTTAAGCCTTTTAAGATCATAATTTATCCACGAATTATGGTGTATTGTTACCACGGTAATTTGTCTACTAGCTTCCCATATGATTGCTTATCAAATCATACGATTCATCAATACAATCAAGTCTCTCATTTTAGGACTCTAATCAATACCTAATGCATAGTTTAAAATATTGTTATAAGAATATATGTATAGAAAAATAATATATTTCCTAGTTTTAGTATTAGTAAAATGAAAATGTATGTTCACAAATTTGATCAAATAATATGAAGTGGCTTCATTTATCTGATTTATTGGTATGATTCAGTTTTACATCTCATTAATCAAATTATCCTCCCAATATAATATCTAACCAAGCATTATCTTTATTATCATAATATGGTTAACTAATGAGGGGGAAATAATGACTTGTCGTGGATTGATCAGTAATGTCTCATCCTAAACATCGGATAATCCACTACCTAGTTTATTATACTAAGCACACCACTATATAGGAATAATCAAGATACGTTGTATAACAATTGGAAGTTATAAATTCTCTTACCTAAGATCACCCTTAAGATTTCGTCTCCATGACCAAGGTTGACTACAGTCTGGTGTGTAGATTTCCTTGGGTTAGGATGGAGACGTTTTCCATTGTTCAACTACTTGAGATGATCTCACAGATCCTCATGACCACCACACCAACTACGTAATGGGATACACTCTCCAGTGCATAGAGATCATCAACATTTTGGGGTATATAGTATCCCATATAGGAACTTCAGCTTTGAAAGAAGGTTGCCCTGTCAGCAATGACTCTAGACACCGACATAGATAGGCCATCATAAACGTAAGGGCAGGGAATCCTCTGAACCTGCTGAGCATGGTTACAGGTCATGGGATGCAGGGCATCCAACAACATGGATGAGTCTGGAAGGAGGTGAATCTTGTCACCATTACTGCAGTTTGCATTCTGTAGATCTGCACCTCTCTGTGGTGTCTGGTGATGGAGGAGATTGGGCCTTGCAGGGCAGACCATTGTGGGCTTGAGGCTAGATGGGTGTTGTAGATATGTTACTGGCGAGGTGGGGTTGGCGACATCAGGTTTGTACCCAGATCTGAAGTACAAAGGGGAAGAGAAGGAAAGGAGAGAAGTGTCGTCTTCTCTGGTGTAGGCAGAGCCATAGATGGTGGATGGCAGCATCGCCTGGAGGCGCTCGACACTACCTGGCAAGCCTTGGCGTTGCTGGGGGCAGGTGTGAGGGCGGCAGTTTGGAAAAGGAGGCTATGGATCACTATGGTGCTGACGAAAGTGGCAACCAGTCATCCTAATTAAAGGGTGCCAAGGTGGTGTATTGTGGTGCTGGTGGGAGGTCGGAGAGGGTGATGATGACAAAGGTCTGCAAGTGACCATGATGGAAGGCGGTGCTCTCAATTCAGTCGGCTAGAGCAGTTGCAGGCATAGCTTTCTTTCTCTACACTGGTGGTTTGGGTGTAGGGAAGGAGCACTACATCACGGCAAGAGATTATCTCCTGGTGGTGGCGAGTTGACCTGTGATCATCATCATCAAGTCGCTAGTCACCGCAACTTTGGTGGCACTTCCTGCGATGTCGTCGCCGCTAGGTGCATATGATTTGGAGTTTCCGCTTCTAGGCAACAAGATGGAGGCGGGCAAAGATATAAGGAGGCGGACAGAGGTGTTGTAGATTCCATAGTCATAGCAGACCGCCAGCGGCGACTAGGTTATATGATGGTGGTAATGGGTAGGAGGAGGAAGATGGAATAGAAGGGAGGGTTATGACCATTATATTTAGCCCAACTGTCCGTTGCAGGTGTATCCAATTGAGAAGATGGAGGAGAAGGAAAGGCGAACTGAGGAGGGGGCAAGAGAAACCATCGATCACTAGATGGGTCAAAGAAGTCATTGCGAAGAAGGCGACTAGTGAAGCGGAGAATAAGCCACACGTTACACTTTGACTAGAAATGAAACGATGTTTTATGGTAGTAAATTCACGGAGGTGATTAATGGAATTTAGCCTTAGGTCATTAATGGTTTTATTTACTAAATGAATTAAATGGGTAAACGCCACCCAAAGGCTATACAATTAGCTAAGTAGACTAAATAGGATATGAGGAATCCCAATGTAACGTCAATTTTAACCTTTAAGATCATTGGGTGTACTATCTTATTATTAGTATGCAATGTGTTCTTTTAAGGCATGATTTCCAAGTAATTAACCAAATGTGACATCTTGTTACCATTTAAATTGATATCTTCCATATTACACCCCAAGGAATATTCAGGATTGTTGAGTTCGAGGGAATGTTATTATTGATATTTGTGTGCATCAAATCCTATTCTTAAATATATTATGATTATTGTATCTTTAAACTCTCTACGTTGGAGGCATGTACAAATAATTTTACCATTAGTCTTTAATTAATATCCATATGTTCTAAATCAAAGATGAAATAATTTACAACTACCAATTAAAAAGTATTCTAGAAAGATGGGGGTAAATCTATGGGCATAGGTTTGAGTATGTTACAACACTCCACCCTTAGAAAGGATTTCATCCTCGAAATCGATCCAGATATAGTCTTGTATACTAAGTTACATATCCTTCCAAAAAACTTGGATTTTAGCTCATTTAATTGAGTGAAAGTATGTCACTTCACACAACAAGTATTTATTAAACTACTCTGACTAAAAGTTTATCTAGGAAAGTAACACCAAAACCTAGGATTTCCATAACTTAGTTGTATTAATTGTGTTACCTATTCTATTATGGTGATTTCTCTATCCACTACCATTTTCATGGGATTATTTGCATATGGTCTTTGGGTTTTACTACCACACGGGATCATTCAGATTATCACCACCAAGTTGGTAGACCAAGCTAATCCATAGAAGGCAAACTCAACATATATTAGAATGATTTTTTTTTTACATATAAATTCGTAAATTATCTAAATTAAATTCATTCTTTAGGGAATCATGATTTTTTTACCAAAGTAACATTTATGATGGTATACTTAGATATGTGTACTAACCATCCTGAATTCTAAACACCATTGATTTCAACTATTCATCCATAGCCGGAAGTGTACAAGGCTCAACCCCTTAAAGGACATATCTCATCATGCAAAGAATCAAGTGGTTAGCAGACTAGATCATAACTATTATATTTGTTCTTCCTACATCACACTTATGCATAGATTCAGAGGGTGGAACATGCAAATAAAAAGGTTTCTCCTGCTACTACACTTCCTTCTTGTGGTGACTTGGTTCAAAAATCATCGATGAAATCTAAAAAAAAGTTTTTTTTATAAATATAATTTAATAATGAAAATAAGTTTTACGATTAAAACCTTGTGATTGGAATCCAAAATGGTGCCAAAATCAATATGAGAACCAAGTCGGCTACTTTCTACCACGTACTACATATACTATCACTCTAACATCACTTCATTTTCACAAGAGGCTTCTCTACACACATCATCGAGGCATAGAACTAGTATATCTCAATTCTAGATGAAGAAAGGATACATGTTTCTTCTAGCATATAGTTAACTTCTAGTAGGTCTAACTACGCATGACCTCCATCATTCCACCATTCTCTTAATTGTGAATTAGGCCATCATATCCCAAAACATTACTTATTTATAAGATTGTGTAACCATAACAAGAAGATATTAGAGTCCTTGCTACCCCAGTTCGTTTACACCATGGATTCATTACAAGCCAATGTGAACTAGCTAGTCAACTATTCTTCATCTCAAACATCAGGTAAGCTAATTACAAGGTGGCGATGAGTGAGTTGTCAACTTTCTAAGGATCACCCTAGATGTACCTACCACACATAACCTCAGTGTTGATGTACATCCAAAGTTTTAAGAAAAAGAGTGTCCAATATAGCTTCCAAACATGATTGTGCCTCTATGTCTTCAAGAAAAAAAATTAATATGGCACAAAGTTTTATTATGTGATCCAACAATGTGATCATTCCTTTATAGGACAAGGGAAATAAGCATCTTTCCAACCTTATGTATATGTGAGGAATGGAATCCCAAGGATAATTACTTGAAACCTATATCTTCCTTCATCATTCATTTATGATATATTCGTTCAGCTATGATAATATCCAACCCTTGGATGGCAAGTCTCTAGCAAGGCTATGTGGATATAACTGCATACGTTGTGGTCAAAAAAGCCTAACCTTAAATGATCTACTTCACATCAACATGTATTATCATAGAACATCTCAAAAACTAATAGTCATATCAATATTCTAAGTTTGGATTTATTAATGCTGAATCCACATGAAGATACCTCCTAGGATAGCCAACTTTTAGTATAGAAAGTGGCTATATCTCTGAAAAGAGGATAGGGTCAACAAGAGTTTACCCAAAACTAGGTCATACGCATACTTAGTTTGGTATACATATATACCATCCAGTTGGATAGGGAGGTGAAACCCTAATTGGTAAACACAATTCAGGTTTAGGTATGACAACAATCTCTAGAGGGTCATCTACCTACTAAGGAACAATCTAGGATAACTCGAAATAGTCTAGTTACCAACTGCTTAGGCTCTGATACCATTCTGTAATGCCTGGGCCCATTGCCAAAGGCTCTAGTAGAGTTTCAGGAATGACGACTGGCCCCACAGACCACCACTAGCCTTAACTGCGCACTTTGTCCACACTAATGCGTAAGCCAAGATCAACTTCCTGACTGATCACCCATCCTAGTACTACTCCAAGCTGAGCACGCTTAACTATGGAGTTCTTTAGAGATGGGCTCCCAGAAAAGGAGGTGCACTTTGGTGATATGGGTAGTCCAATCATTCCTTATAAGATATTTTTATCCGAGGTCTCAAATCCTGGGATGTTACATAAATTGTTTTTACCAATTTGGGTTTCCGCCGCTATTCAATTTGGTGGTATATATGTGTGTACCAAATAAGATATGGGAATGTTTTGGGTAAACCTTTATCATCCCACCCTGTCTTTATAGGTATATCTTTATAAGATGTAAAGGTTGACTCTTCTAGGAAGTAGCCTCTACCTCCCACCTTAGGGAGGGATATTCATCTACTATAGAGAGTAGGTTGATTGGAACTCACATAATTATGAATAACCTAGTACAAATCATTCAAACTTTCTCTTTTGTCATTTCTAGAATGTATATGATACATGCACTATATGGAGTGAGCATGCATGGATATAAACTTAGAATATTGACATGAGTTTTAGATTTTGAGATTTTCAATGATAACAAGTGATGATATCATCTAGATCCATTAAGGTTAGACTTGTCTTTCCTGCAACATAGAATTATCTCAACATAGTCTTGCTCAAACTCGCCATCCAAAGGTTGGATACTATCCTAGATGAACTTGGTATATCTCATAAATAAGGGTTTGTGAAGAAATATATAGGTTTCAAGTAACCATCCTCAGGATTTCATCCCTCACATACCCATAAGGTAGGAATTATTCTTATCTTCCTTATCAAGTGAATGATCATGTAGTTGGATCACATAAGAAAACTTTCTACCATGTTATTTTTCTCCTGAGGACATATGGATGCACAACCATGTTTGAACGGTATAGCGGATACTGATTTTTTTCCTTGAAACTTAGATGTACACCGACACTGAGGATTAATAATGTAGGTATATATAGTGTTGATCCTTAAAGATTGGACCACTCTCTCATTGTCACCATGTAATAATTTTATCTAATGTGTGAGACGAAGAATAGTTTGACTATCTAATTCACATGAGGTTGTAGTAACACCATTGATGTAAACCAATTAGGGAAGTAGAGACCCTAATCTCTTCTTATTATGGTTAGACAATCCTACAATTAAAGGATGTAGTGACCTAAGTCATGATTAAGTGAATGGCGGAAAAATTGAGATCGTCCCTAGTAGGACCTAATAGAAGTTAATTGCATACTAGAGGAAACCTATATTGCCTCCTAATCTAGAATTTGGATATGCTTGATGTATGACTTGATGATGTGTGTAGTGAAACCTCTTTTGCGAAGATGAATTGATGTTAGAGTGATAATATAAGTTGTATGTGGTAGAAAGTGGTTGACTTGGTTCTCGGATTGATTTTGGTGACATTTTGGATTCCCATTGCAAGGCTTCATCGTCAAACTTATTTTTATTATTATATTATATTTACAAAAAAACATTTTAGATTTTATCGATGATTTTCGAATCAAGTCACCACCATAAGAAAGTATTAGTAGTATATATGCCTTCGTGTATAAATCTTTGATTTGCATGTTAAACCTCTGACCCTAGGTATAAGTGTGATATTGGATTTAAGAGCAAGAAAAAATATAATAGCTATAATCTAGTCAACTACCCCTATCGACTCTATGTATGATTAGATAGTTCCTTTTTTAGGAGTGAAGCCTTGTACACTTGGGTCTGTAACTGAGCTAAAGGAGTAGTTGAAATAAGTGGTTATTAAAATAAGAAACCCTTGGGTAACTTTTGGTAATAATGTGAAACTATTATAGACATCGCCAAATCTGGGTGGTGAATAAGCATTTCTAATCATGCCATCATAAAAGTTATCTTCACTAATCACTAAAGGATGAACTTAATTTCAATAATATAGGAGTCTCTAGGGTTACCAAAAAATTTCAATAATATATTAATTCATATAGAATTTTGTGATAATGATGTTGAAAATAATCATGATGTGATATCTTGAGGTCCTTGATCCTAATCAAGTTTATTCCATCGACTTGGAGGTTGTTATATGATTGACCCTATAGGTAATCTACTTATGGAAACTGATAATGGAGGGGATACCGAACATAGTAATAGTAGGATGGAGAGACCTCCTTAATAACATAGGTAACTATACTGAATTCAAATTGTTAATACAAACCCCAATCCTAGTGTAAATTTCTTATACCAATTCACGATATGAGAAGATAACAAGAGGTGATGGATGGAGAAATATACGTTCATGTCAGGATGGTTACGTATAGAAGTGTGACGGGGGCATGTTATGCTAGGACCCACTACATTAACTTTATCAAGTGAATTAGAAACTTATAACGGGTTAGAAAATTTTAGCTTAGTATATGGGGATGTAGCTTGGTGGATTTCATGGATGAAATCCTCTATAAGAAGTGGAGTGTTGTAACATACCTGGATTGGGATATTTAGTTTGACTTTATCTTTCCTTAGACATTTTGTTAAGTATATAAATATTAAATTATTTTTCCCCAAAATAGATTAAATTCAAATTAATTGAATTCAAGAAGTATAATATTTTAACAAAAATCCTTTTGTATGAAGTTCTATATTAAATTAAGTATCTCATAGAATTAATTATATGAATCAATTAATTAGTTATATTTGATCATAATTGTATACTCTAATACCATCCTAGGATAAAGGATGAAACAAACAAAATTAATACAAATTGTTGGGTCCACATTGATTAAATAAGAGAATTAATACCCTACATAATCGATCAATATACAAGTAATGTAATAAAACACCAAACATTCTTAAACGGTAAAATTTATATTAAAATTGATACCTCATGTCTTATTTAGAAAAAATATTAAATTTCAAGTCAAATTGATGATCGATTTTCCTCCATTTAATCGATATTGGTAACAATACATTAAATCATATTTCATAAACCAGTTCATTTATTTCTCCTCGTCATTTATGTAATGGAGACGTTACTTTCTCCTCCCTTGGCCCGCGTCTCACATGAACATAGCCTTGTAGGGTTGTAAATGGACATAGATATACCCGCATACCCTCAAACCCATACCCTCTAAATCCGTTATGGGTATATATTTTTATAACTATATAACCGCTTACCCTTATACCCATGTATCCACCTCTCACTGGGTTATGTTATGGTTATATATGTACCCATACCATGTATATCCATATACCTATTTTATTTTATATTATATAAATTCTTTATATTAAATTGTAATGGTGCATATTTTAGCACTCAAATTTTTTTTTGGTCAGTCGAAAATGCGTGTTACTATAGAATCCAAAAACTTTGGGTACAAAGATATAGATGCGCCCCCTCAGCCTAGTGAATCGAACACTAACCCTATGTCATTCTACACGTAGGAAGCCTCAAAACAAAACAAAAGAGAAAGAGAGAAGCAAAGGAAACAAAAAACAGATACTAAGGGCTTAATAAATATACACCCTGTCAGACGAACCACGAAGCATTATCCACACCCAGAAATTGAGGTCCATCGAGCAGGCCAGTATACTAATCAGTGTCAATAGCATCTAAGATGTATACCTATATTCTTATTTACTGTTGTATCCTCCAGACTAGAAAATGTCTGGTTTACCGCAACTCATTTGAGTGTGACCTGAAAAAAATTCCAATCCTACCAGAACAGAAAGCATTGAAGCTAGTCATCTATGAGATGTATATTCCAAGATTAAAGGAGTAATCATCATCCTCTCGAAGCCACTGTCATCACTACTGGTGTTAACCTCGTCTTAGAATGTGTAGCTAGACATCAGCTCTTCGAGGACAGAAATAACCCCAGAGTCAAGAAAACAACATCTTAACGCAACAGAAAATCAAGCCGACTGCTGGCCTATGCGAAGGCTCCTCTATCCTTCTTGCGATTACTAAGATTAGAACTGCTTCCTTCACTCGAGTGATAGTTCTAACAGTTAAAAATTAGAACTCCATTAGGCGAGACTAAGAAGACAACTGGATCTTGAGTAGATCAGACCTAGTAAGCATAGGAATATATCAACTCCACAGCTACCACTGTTATCTTTTCCTGCTACCCAACACCCCTGATCAGTTAGCCTGGAAAAAAACATCATGCCTTCTCTGTTCCATCCTCTGCGCAACTAGCGTTAATGCCACCTTCAAAGAATGGGAAGAGAACGTAACTTGAAAGACCTTATGTCCATCCCAGGTGACACGAATAGAGGGAGTACGAAAAAGATAACAGGCAAGCAGCTAAAGGACATGATCAGTCCTCCCTCTTTTTCCTTCCTGGCTTCTTCTTTTTCCTTGATCTTGGGTGATCGAAGATAGCAGAGTCAGAGCCCCAATGAATGGACTCAACCTCTGAACTTGAATCTCCCTGAGAGATCTCATCAAACAGGTTGGCTTTCCTTTGTTTGTAGTCAATGGACAAGCCACATCTTTGCCATATCCTGTTAGCCTTCCAAGAAATCAAGGACTCTTCAGCAGTTCTCCTATGAGGGGATGAGTGAAGGGTTGATCGGCGATTCACCAGTACAGTGTCGAGAACCGTGTTCTTCACCTACAACGTGATCTCAGCCATGGCCGTGTCATCCTGCTCTTTATCAGCAACAACTGCATTCGGGTTGGCTTCAGGAGCTTGAGTGTCTTTGACAAACCGTCGAGCACCTTGCTTACCAAACTGGAACTGGACTTCCTTTGTGGGAATAGCGCGCCTACTACCCAGGGGACACGATCCCTATTTGTGACCGAATCGCTTGCAACCAGAGCAGTAGAGAGGATTCGACAGAGCGTTGACCTTCAGCTGCTTGGTAGCACCGTCGATCTCCACCAAGGTGGATTTGGGGATCTTCTCAGTGCACGAGATCTCCACGCACAAGGTAGTGGCATCCTTGCATACTACAGTGAGAGAGGCTTCAATGAAGTCCAGGGGCCTCCCGATAGTACTGGCTACGCTGGCGATCCCATCGAGAGTCCACGGGACTCCAGGATTCTCCACCTCCAGCCAAACTGGAATCCGGGAAAAGGAGAGGGGCTGGAGAGCAGATCCAGGTTCCCAGGCCTGAGCGATGACGAGAGCTCCATCCATCGTCCACGACGCCTCATCGAGAACACAATCTCTCTCAGAGGCCGACGATAGCTTTATGATGAATCCTTCATCCTCCTCGGTTACGATTTCGAACGTCCCGCTTGGTCTCCATTGTCTTCTGATCTAGCCGCAGAGTTGTCCCTTGAAGGGCTTCCTGCTGGCGAATCTTACTGACAGGTAGAGGTCCCAATTGGGGATCGCGCCTTCCTAACTAGAAATCGAGCCGCACTTGGCTCCGTCCCTTATAGTCGGCTCGACGAATCTGACCACTAAAACATCTTCAATCGACCTTCCTTGACGGCTAGCACAAAGCCAGTCTGCAAAAGAAGACGAATCATTACCAGGGATGTTCGTCGAGGGTCCTGCTTGCGGGGACTCGAGCTGAGGTGCGGCGGAGGACGTTTCCAGTGTCGCAGAACTTGCTGGCGGTTGAGAAGAGTGGGGGATCCCTTACACACTCCCTTCTCCATTGACCTTCCCACCACCACCTGGAGGAGTCGGCGAAGATTCATCAGCTGCCTTCCCACCATTGCCTTCTTCGCGACCGCTAGGGATTTCGCGACCGCCGCTCCCTCTCCCTTGCCCTCTGCGTCCGCGAGCCATCGACATCTCTCATATTAGCACTCAAATTTTGTAAGTATAAGTACCTTAAGGTAGTATAAGTTTATATTAGAATGTAATGATCTATACTCATCAATGTGAAGGCAAGCCAACATGATGTCTAAGATTAATCATTGACTTTATTATTGTATTAATAATGTAGTAAATGTGCGTACTATTCACCAATAGAGCCAACCGTCGTCATTCTTTGTTACATTTTGATTTAGTTGTATCAACATGTTACTCTTGATTGTCCTTTATAAGATGACATAATCTTTACTTATCAATATATACACACTAAACAGAATGCATTTGATGTCATACTAGTACCAGTATCACCTAATTAGTTTATTGTTTGTTGTACCCACATTTTATGACGTGTTATTGTAGCAAGTCTATTTATAACTATATACCCTGTTACCCATCAAATACCCAATGGTTATGTTGGTATGAGTATGGTGGGAGTATAGTTTTTGAAAAAGTGAGTATATATCCATACCCATACCCACGTAACTAAATAGTTATGGTTACAGATATGACCATAACCGCACCATACCCTACCCAGTTACAGCCCTACAGCCTTGGCAGGCCGCCCCTGTATACTAACTAACGCTCATCATCCCTCATCCCCTACATCTTTTTCGCTCTTCTTCCCATCTCCCACTTCGACCTCCTCTTTTCCTTACCTATATATATCCTCCACTTCATAGACACCGACACCTAAGTCCCTTCCCTCCATCTTCCTCAACCAAACCTATCCATCGGAGCTTCCCTACCTGTACCCAACGACGACACGGAAAGAAGTCTGTCGCTAGCCTTTCTCTCCTCCCTTTTCCATCCATGATCCTCTATTCCCTAAAGATACTGATCCACACCGACAATCTATAGTTCCAAGTCTTCAAATTCTGACCTCGGCGACATGAGTGACGTCAGACCAATGAGGGTCTCCTCCGGAGCCATTCAATGGCCTACAACCGGCAACTCCTCTACACATCCAACTGCCATCTACACCCTCCACTCTCCGCTACAGCAACATCACGTCACAACCTTCACCTGTGTCAGCCATCACAGAATACATGTTTCAAATGATGCCCCAACAACATGCCATCTCCTCCACGATCCACCATCGTTTGAGTTGTGCCCAGCAATGCCAAGCATCACAGGATACACTGTCCATGGGTGCTGACCTCATCCTCTGTGACCGCTCAACCCTGGCCTCAGGAAGTCCTCCTCCCTTGTCAAGACCTGTCGTAGCACCTACAACCACCACAAACAGGGCACTAATTTGCCTCCAAGTTGCCATTCCTTCCTCCTCTCCCCATGACCTATCGGGGTTCCCAGGTCTATGGTCTCCGTCTACGTCAGAAGTATTCTAACCTTCAACATCCACACTCCATGATGGCCTTCTTCCTTGTGTTGGTTAGTTCTACAATTTTTCCAACCTCGACCACCTCTAGTCAGGTCACTGAATGAACCCCCACGAAACTCCGCCACCAATCCCTCCCTCTGTACCAACTTCCACGACTGAACAATCGTCAATGGATCTGCCTGCTTCCTACCATCACGACAACCTGAGCACAACCTCTAGCAATGACACCTATGATCCCTCGTCCACCTATCAGTAGAGATCGAGCAAGGCCCCCCATCGCCAATGGACCTGATCCAGCTTCCAAGACAACATGGCATTCGCCAATGTTGCTGCTTACTGTCATGGCGACCATGACCAACCGAAGTGTGAAATAATTCCATCATTCTAGCTTACCAAGTCTTTAATCCACTCACCGCCAACTGCAAGTTTTCACTGGCTACAATCCGCCCCTCTCCTTGCACCTTGCGACCCAAATGATGTGGCAACCACGATGTCAACCGCTGATTGCTATTGCGTTCATCTCAAATATAACCTAAGGATGCTGACTAGATATGTGAATCTTTCCTTGCCAAGAATGATGACTGGAGATTTTCCCATTACATGGCTAGTGCGATTGCCACGAGGATCTGTGAAATTGCCTCAAGTAGTTGATCTGTGGACATCATCTCCATCATAACCCTAGGAGGTCAGAGTATTAGAATAGAGTCAACATTGATGATGGAATCGGGCTCAGAGAATGATCATAGTTAAGGGAATCAATGCTTGTTCACTATAGGGTTTTAACTCTTGGTTATTTTTGCATGATAGTATACTTAGTACTAATACGATTAGAAGTAGGTTACTGAACATTTAGGATAATATGAATGGTTAAGGCTTATATACCATGGAAATGAGAAAGAGTGTGGGTGAGAGAAAGTACAAGACCTAGATATGCATATTGTTACCCATACATATATGTAATCCATACATACTTAGACCTATGTGACAAATGATGGAAATCAGAATGAAAATAGATATGTAACAAATCATGTGTTCACTCAATAAGATTAAACTCCCTAACATGCCTTTAGGTGACTTTATTGGGGTAAGAACAATATGTCTAGCTATACTAGAGATGTATACACAAGTTCACTGGTTTGACTAACATACCTACTACGTTCCTAGGATGATAACTCAACTACGTGGACCAAGTACATAGACTGAGTTAACCTTTAGCACTAAAGATCAGGTATGTACTCCTCCCTATTTAAGACTGGGCATTTATATGACTAAATTTTCCCTTAGTGAGGTAGCTTTTGAAATACTTGTTCTTGTTTCACTTGTTGAACAAATCATATACTCTGAATTGGACTTATTGTTACTCTTCTAAAATTACAAATATCATGTTGACTTGGGTCAATGACTCCACCTGCTATTGTACTTAAATCATGCTACATATGTTTGAGAGAAGTGTATCTTGCCACTCTATTTATGAATGCTAGATAATTTGACTAGTTTAACTATTGTAAATGCTTATGCATAACCACTAGGACGTGCTACTTCCGCACAGGTTATGCTACATCCACCTTGATATATACAAAGGTGTGCTATTTTCACCTAGGGTTTGCTACTTCCACCCATTTTACTTAGGCGAATGACTCAGTGGTGTCATGACCCTAGTATAGTTACTTTAGTAAACTATATCGACATGCAAATATTTATGTGATTGAATGGTTGATAATGGAAAGAATTATGATTTTAATTATTTAATTATACTGCCTCATTCTTTTGGAAATTCCTTCTCTTGTTACTTCTCATTAAAACTTGCCTAGATTTAATATCCCCCTTATTGATGGGAACATCTTACTTTAATTTTGAAATAATTCATGTCTAGTTAATCTTCTAATGCACATACTCAACTTTTTCTGATTCATATATTGTTTTCCTATTTTCTGGGTGTTTCCTTTAACCATATCTAGGTTCTTAATAGGGCAGAAATGCTTGATGATCATGAGCTCATTGGTGAACATAAGGATAGCTTGAGACATCCTTGTTACCCTCTGCATATGGGCTTTTATGTATATATATGTAATTTTTTAATTTTACGTACCACCCTTATGGTGAGAAAGTTATGTACATGGAATCATTTTATAACTTTGTAAATAGTTATGCTTTCTGCTGCTTAAATATTTCATGGCTCATATTTGTACAATTGAGTGGGTGTACTATCGGGTCCTACTTCTTACAATGTTGGTCTTCTTCTTTAAGACCCACGTGCACCCTATGGGTTTTACCCCTACAGGTGGATCCACTATGACGTCCCCAGATTTTGGCTTCTCCAAACCCTACTGGGAATGAGAGGTCAGAATCCGAAAATGTCATCCAATCATATCAGAGAGCGATGCGGAAGCATAATACACATACATGAACATAAAACCATAACATTTCTCAACATTCAACATGTATATTTATACAACATGAATTATTACACAATGATTTACAATTACATATTGAATGAAGATTCTACAGTCTACGAACATGTATGCTAAACTAGGATCTACACAATAGGTACAACCTGAACAACTTGTTCACATCCTGTACTTTTCCTCCCATGCTATCTCTGAACCTAAAACATACGTGAAACAACAAATCAACACACAAGGTGTTGTGTACATGGGCAGAAAGATACATATATTTATGGCTTTCATAATTTTGAAAAAGATTTGTAGAAGGAAAGAAAATCATAGAAAACACTTCTTTATTAAGAGAAATATGCCAATTTAAGTCATTTTCCTAGATGAATTGCATTATCAAGGTGGACTAGTACCAAAACATAAATATTGGGCCCATCCCCGTGTACCAAGTACTCTAGGGAAACTCCCCATACACCGTGTGCTCTAGGGAGGTGTACTAGCCAACATTAATCCATTCCCTCGTAAGGGCGATAATGAACACCTTAAATAACTACAAAGCATCTACTTATCATTTATGTTTACAAGTGATAAAACATCGAGTACTATATAGTGCTACTACATCCAATATTTGCAAATAGAAGAGATCATACAGACATATCATGATTGCAAGCAAGAAAACCATAGTCATATACTTAAATAAAAACCCACATACCTGAATTCAAAGATTCCTATTTACATTCTGAATCATCTACATATCTGGTCATCACCTGATTAATAACAATTAATCGTCATTAATACATGGTTTATAATATTACTGATATTTTAGGTCCAAATTAGGGTTTAGGTCAAATCTAAGGTTCAAACTGACCTAAGTTTGTCTCTGATATTTTTCTACTGACTAGGGTGTCATTTTAGAGGTCTGGTCCAATTTTTGTAATTGTATGACGACTGGTCTATTTTCTAAAATTAATATGAGGTTAAAATCATCTAATTCCATTCTATTATCAAAAGATCTAGTATTTGGACATTTCATTAATATCAAAAGTTGTATTTAGTATCCAAACGATATTAGTGTTCAAGAGTATTATTTCCAAGTTTTATGGCCACTATATGCTAATTTTACTATTTAAATAATCTTAAAAGAAGCATCATCTTATAAATGGAAAATCATAATAATATTTCTTCAAAGGTTTGATTTAGGGGTCCTATAAGGAAGTAGACATTTTTCTGAGTCTGGGGGAATTTTTTTGGGGCATTTATTGACCAAGGGGTCTATTTTTAATGAATATTGCAAGACCTGAGCATTTTCTGAGAATTATAAATGATTTACCTACCAAAGCGTGGAGCCGGATCTGCTGGGTAGATCCGTGAGACTTCTGACCCTCTGACCTGATCACAGTGGTCTTGCGTTCTTCCTCTTCTGTCTGTGACCCTTCTTCAGCCGCCGCTTCCAAGGCCAGCCTGGTCTATCCTGCGGCTGGGCTCCGGGGGCCAGAGAGGGATCTACCCTTTCCACCACTCGCCAAGGTAGCATCCGTCACCGAGAATAGACTCCAGTGAGATCCCTGCCTCCTCACTCTCATGTGGTCTCATGCTCGAGGTTTTGTGTCATCCGCATGTCTCTAGCGCCGCCAGTGGCAATGATCCACAGTGAGGAACCTTGCGATCTTCTAGAATCGAACTCAAAGATGATGGACAGATGAAGAAGTCCATTAGTCCGTTATCTACCCAGATATGGCTGAGAGGCGAACGGATCCCCCACCACATTGTGAGGTGCTCTGTTTGCTCTGCAAAACAGAGCTACACACCCCTTCCGCTTCGGTGGGATAGTGCTGGCTGTCCGGCCACCCTAGGCTCCCGGAATAAGAGTATGCAATGCAGGCACCTTCCTCATCACGGACGCCTCCTCTGTGAGCCGTTCACAATGGCCGCCGGTGTATGGGTGGAGGAGTGGGTTTCAGGCTTGGATAGATGTCATCTATCCTTCATTGTGATTGTGCAGAGTCTGAACTAAAACCCACCTTCGCATGGTGATAATGGTGGTTTTTCCACTCCTAACACCTCTACTTTATCTCTCGTGGCCTCCCTCTTATCTCTAGTTTGTTACTACAAGATGCAGTGGAGGAGACCAGAAGGAAGATGGCAGAAGGAAGAGGAGCCAACTTGCCTGTAGAAGCCACCTCATTGCCTAATTATCGGGTTCGTTGAGTAGGTATCAACAAAACGCAGCCAACGATGCACATCGAATGAGTCAATTTCCCATAGAAATCAGAGAATAAGAGGGAAATCGATATGTGCCTATTCCTCCATGGAATCCGGAGGTAGGAGACAGGTATTCACTGTTGGATCCTCAAGGATGAACTGGATTGGACCGTGTATCTGCATCAGAGGTGCCTCACTAAAAAAAAGGTTGTGTGACATCTAATCTGTCACAGACGTATGTACTAGATACCCAAAAGACCAAAGTGCGAACATACTTATATCACTAATGTCCTCAACTTCAAATGGGTACATCTATTTATAACAATCTCTAAAAATTCTGAAACTTTAGATGTAGGCTTATAATATCTTAAAGCATCTTCTGTGAAAGTTTGAGACACAAACTCTATTATTTGATCGTGCAAATAAATTCTCCAAACAACCTTATAATTTGTGTATAAGTCTTGGATTCATTATACAATCATCAATCTTGATCCTACAAGTCCAAAACACCTAATATGATAGTAACATACATGAAGGCTCATCAATTGGCCACTTGAGCTTGTTGTGACTATTAATGGACCTCTTGATCTCATAAGCACACAAAAGGACTAATAGAAAGCTATATATATATATTAGTTGAACTCATTTCAGTATCATACTCACCAATCAAATCTTTAATCCTACTATTTAATGTGAAAGTGATTCAAAATCAAATTATGAATTTCCTCAACTAAGCTCAGCCACCTATAGAACACTCATGGTTCTCAAATATCATACAGGGTATCAAAACCCTAAAATCGAGGTCATCACATTCACCAAGGTCCATACCTTGTTGATGTACATGAATTCCATCTCAGATCTCATGTCCTTAAGCCATTTGTTAGACTCTGGTGCCTTGTTATCTTCTAGATAGGTTGTTGGCTCATCCACTATGACAAACTCACCACTTTCATGAAACACAAGATAACCAAATCTTTCAGGCTCAAGGCGTAATCTAGTAGATCTACAAGGTTCTTATGTTACTTGAGGAACTTGAAATTCCATAACAATTTGTGAGTCTCCTTGTTCCTCTTGTAGCTCTATAGGTTTAATGTATTCTTGTTGGTCTCAAACCTCTTCAATTTCTACTTTTCTCCCACAACTTCTTTTGCAAATAAATTCCTTTTCTAGGAATGCAACATCTTTGCAACAAACACTTTGTTGTAAGTTGGGTTATACAAGTATTATCTTCTTGGTTTATTTGGAATATGTAATAAAATAACATTTATTGGATCTAGGGTCATGCTTTTTAGGAAACATTTTCCTCGCATCAGCCTCACATCCCCAAATCCTCATAAAAGTCATTTTGGGACGTTTCCTAGTCCACATCTCATATGATGTCTTTTGAACCGATTTAGATGGTATGCAATTAATTGTAAATGTTGTAGTTTGTATAGCATGTCCCAAAAGGAAGTCAGAACATCAACAAGACTCATCATTGATAACACCATATCTAGTAATGCGTGATTCCTTCTTTTTGATACACCATTGTGTTGTGGTTTTCTAGGTGGAGTCCATTGTAATATGATTCCATGGGCTCACAGAAGGTCCTCAAACTCTTGGAGTAAGTATTCTCCACCTTGATTAGAATAAAGTTCCTTAATACTTTTACCAAGTTGGTTATGTACTTCATTCATGAAATCCTTGAACTTTACACAGGTTTCTTACTTATGTTTCATCAAGTAAACATAACCATACCTACTAAAGTCATAAGTAAAGGTAATGAAGAATTCATAACCACCTCTAGCATTTATTCTAAAAGGGCCACACACATTAGTTTTTATGAGTCCTAATAGATCACTCACCCTCTCACTATTTCCAATGAAGGGAGCCTTTGTCATCTTGCCCAACAAACAAGATTCACATGTCTCTATTGACTAAAAGGAGTCTAGATATCCATCTTTATGGAGTTTAGAAATGTGTTTCTCATTGACGTGCCCTAGATGGCAATGATAAAGGTATGTTTGATTTGAGTTATCAATTTTTTTGTCTTTTGTTATTTATGTTATACATACTTGTCTCTAGATCCATCAAGTATAAACCACAGGACATTGGGTTACTTCCATAAAAGATCCCATCTATACTAATATAACATCATCCATTCTTTATAAGAAATTTGAATCCATTTTTGTCCAAACAAGATATAAGTACGATGTTCCTATTAATGGTAGGTATATAATAGCAGTTCTCTAACTCTATTATAAACCCACTTGGCAGATATAACTCATAGGTTCTAACTACACTAGTAGGAACTTTTGTTCCACTAGTAACACGTGGTTTAACATCACCTTTCTTTAAAGGTCTACATCTCTTCAGATCCTTCACATTTGAACAAATGTGTGATCCACATCTGGTATCCAGTACCCAAGATGAAGTAGTACTGAAGTTAATCTCAGTTATGTATATACCGTAAGTAGAGATCTCTATCCCTTGCTTCATCTTACTTGGTTTCTTTAACCCCTTCCTCATTCTGAATGCAAAAGTCTTGGACTTCAACTTAGTCTTATAACACTTTTTTGCCATGCCTTCCATTGTCTTTGTCCTTGGACTCTATTCTGCTGATCATCATCATAGGTTTGTCCTTCTTCTTTTGTGCTTCAACATTCATCAACATGTCAAGAAACTCTAACATCAGTTTAGACATGTTACTCAAGTGATAACAATCGATTAAATACCAATATTTCTAGATGCTCCATATTCCCAATCATATTGAGCACATGGGGCTCTACTGGATCTCCCTATGTCAGTTTGCACTCAAACAACACCTTTGAGACATTATAACTTTCTTGCTTATGATGTTGTTTATGCAACTCATAGTTCATTCAACTTAGCATAAGTTTTTTTTGTAACCCCCGGGCCCACTGCCCAAGGCTCTAGTAGAGTTTTAGGAATGACGAATGGTCCCACAGACCACCACTAGTCTTAACTGCATCCTTTTTCCTTACTCATGCTCAACCTGGGATAAACTTCCCGATTGGTCAACCATCATAGTACTACTCAAAGATGAGCACACTTAACTATGGAGTTCTTTAGTGATGGGCTCCCAGAAAAGGAGGTGTAGCCTTGGTGATATGGATAGTCCAATCATTCCTTTTAAGATCATTTTATCTAAGACCTCAAATCCTAGGTTGTTACAATATCCCCCACTTAGACTCTTGACATCCTCCTCAAGGTTCAACTATATGGCTTCATAATCATTCCCCATTTCAATGTAGAACTAAATGTCCCATGTACACCCAACTCCCGACCATTGCTACCAACACAAGGGCAGCTCCATCAACTCAGATAGCCCTTTCGAACATGCTTGGACACTACTAGCGCATGGGTGGCTCCATCAACTTCGATAGCCCTTTCCAACATGTGTGGACTACACGGCTCAAAGACTGGCATGTCACAGGACCATGTGCACCCCACCTACTGGAGGGGAATTGGCTCTGATACCATTTATAATGCCTAGGACCAGTGCCCAAGGCTGTTACAACCCCAACTTTTGGGTTCATTTGGTGAGAAATGTGGTTTCTCATATTAAAGATATTTGAACAAATAAAGATATAATTTGTTTTGAATAAATGGATTTCATTTACAATAGCCTTGATGGTTGTTTTGTGGGCTTTATTTGCTGTTGGGCCCAAAAAGAAAGAAAGGATAAAAGAAACTCCATTAATTGAGTAAATAAGAAAATGGAGAAAAGAAAGGTATAGAAACCTCTAGAAGGCAATGGAATATAATCCAAAGTGGGATTTCATGCCTCTTGGGTTCCTTGGGTTCCAAGGAGTCCAAAGTTACAAAGATAATGCAACAAGAAAAGAAAAGGTCAATTAAATATTTCATAGAAAGAAATTGAAAACAATTATAAAATGTAGAAAATATGTGGAAACAGGTATAATCAAGTTATCCTTGGTGGATTTTCGTATTCAAAGGATTCCTAATGTTAAAAGGAATGACAATGAGTAAAAATAAAAAGAGAGATAAAGAGAAATCCTCAAAAAGAGATATTTTGATCAGAAATAAATAAGATAATGAGAAATAATGGATAAAAGATAAGTAAAAGGCTAAGGTGTATTCCTAAGAAGGGATTTCGAGCCATTAAGGTTCCTTGAGGTTCAAGGAACTCATAATAATAATTTAATAACAAAGGAAAGATAAAATAGGTGAGAAATACACTTAATTGAGTAATATCTTGCACCTACAGAAAAGGCACGTTTTCTTTTAGATAATGAGCCAAAATTTGGCAGAGAAGTAGATAAAGTAATTATTAAGTTTGCCCCAAAATTTGGGATACAACGGAGCTTTGGATTAAGAGTTATGCTTTTTCCAAATTTATCCCACTATGGTAACGATTTTCCTTAAAAAAAATAGGAATCAACTTTTTCTTTTGTTCAGGCGTGAGTGATGAGGATCGTTGGATCCTGATCCAATGAGGGCCACTTGTCTTCTAGTTCAAGCTAAACTAGGAATAGTAGGTTGGCGGTAGTGGATCTTTCTACTTAATTTTCTCACGAATCTTCACATCTGCGGGTTGGGAAAGTACATGGTTGAGTTCAGGAGAGGATTCCGCGCAACCTATACCTAGGTTCTTCATGCTATGGATGCTTCTGGAGCAAACATGCAACTTGCCTAAAAGGTAGGCGATGACGGGATTTGGGAACCCTAGAGATCGGTTCCTGACCCTATATATTCTACCCTCTCTCGACTCCTCTCACCGTCACGGACCTGAACGACACCTTCCCTAACTCCCTCGTGCCCTAGCCTGACGAGAGCACCTTGCTCCGGTGAGCCCTCAGCCGCGACACCGCCGCAAGGTTTCTACTGAATCAGGCGAGGAAGAAGGAGTGGTCTTCGTTCGATCAGAGACCATGATGGACCAAAGCGAGGATCAACGGCCCTGGGTCCTTCGTGACTTCAGTAAGTCTATAAGTGGGCACTAGTTGTGAGAGTCATGCGATCATGTGCAATCAAAGAATACCAGTGATCCGATGGTTGAAAATTTTCCAGAAAAACTCAGGTAACTCGCCTCTCTAAGCAATATTCAAGAAAAATATTGAAACTTGTATAAATTGCTAAAAATAGATACTTTGGCCGAAAAATACAAATAAGTAGTGCTTTTTGATAAGAAAAATGCAAGGAATGCAATAGCAATGTAATTGAAGCCTAATTCTGCTTTCAATTCAAAAAGTATGTAAAGATGCTATATTTAATGGTTTATCTATTGAAAGAACGCTAATATTTAATGATTAATGATTTGGAAGGGTTGTATGGATGTTTAAAGTCGATCTTAACCTATTGCTAATAAAAAGGACACAGTAAATCTAAAAGGATGGTCTTTGCATATAATTGGTTTATTTTAGGGTTCCATGTGCCTAAATAAGCATTAATGGGCCTTGAAACCCTAATATTAGTAATCATGATGTATAATGGCTTTAATTGTTTAAACTCATGAATGAAGCTGAGATATGATTGTTTTAAGATATTTCGAGCATTGAAGTTCCTAATTGTGGTTAAATACTCTTAATGTGGAAATTAGGGTTTCCTAGTGAATAAAAGGTAGAATTAATGATAAATAACGTTCATATGAGTATTAGAGCATAATGAACTTGGAATTGATGATAAATGAGCATAATGATCTTGTCATGGATGAAAAGGATAAAAATAGTAGCTTTAATGTAAAAGAGGTTTAATAGGCTTAATTAATGGATAATTACGTCTTTAATCCGAAATTGAGGATTAGATGTTGAGATAATTAGGGTTTGTGATAAATTGCCTTAAATTAGGATATAAAATAATAAAAGATGAAGGGAAACCCTAATTGCAATGGAAACCCTAAAAGTGGACTAGAAACCCTAGGAAGCGAGCTAGATTTAATAGATCTTGATGACATGAGTAATAAAAGGGAATTGTATAATTGTTTTAGGATCTTATTGAATGCTTTCTTGCCTATTGTTGATTGGATTATTTCTGTCTCACATCAGCTTGACAGGTATGTGGTTAATTATGGTTAAACGCATTTGTTTCCTGAGGGTTTTCTGAATGTTTCCTTGTACTGAATGCAATCTAAACAGTTGGATATTCATACTTGCAAAATTATAAAGTCACTATGGTTATCACAATTATAAAGATGTGTGTCTTCTCGCACCTACATGCCACCCTAATGGAAGATGCCATAAAGGTCAGGCCCAAGAGGGTAGACCCATGGGCACCATGAGAGGTGACCCCAGACACCAAGATCGGGAATAAGAACGTGGTCTATGATGCATGACTATGGAGCACCATGAGAGATGACTCCCAGGAACCAAGATCGGGATTGAGAAGGTGGCCTTAAGTCAATGGCAAAAGAGAAACCCTAGAGGGGTATTCCAGGGTTAGGGCAAAAGCGGTGGAGAATGACACATTGAAAATGTAAATTGTCTTGCTAAATCATTTAATTGTGTTTATTAAATTGTTAGCCATATCTATGAAATTTTGGATGTCCCCACATACCGGCATATTCTGATATGCTGACCGCCGTTTTATTTGTCGACGATTTAGGTACAAGCTTGAAAAGGACAAGCAAAAGTGGCATATGTGAAATTAATTAAGAGTTAAAGTACAAAGGAGGATTAGTTAGAGTAGACTCCTGACGCGGATAGATACAGATATCCCAGATTTGAAAAAGGTATGCAAAGTTTTATTTTCTACCAGTTTTCAGTTTAGTTAATAAAATTTGTTAATTGTTATTGATTATTTGTCAAACCTTTGATCCAGGTTATTAGATAATGGCTCTGACCTTTCGGTCTCCCTTAAATGGAGGTTACCCAGAGGTGGGGTCATTACAATTGGTATCAGAGCATAGGTTCCTCACTTAATATTTAATAATTAGTAAATTTTACAAACTCCGTAGAACCCAAGGGAGTTATTAGAGGATTGTCTGAAGGATTGAGGTGTCTAGAAAAGGATCATGCTCGGGGGCTGGTAATATTTTCCTCCGCACCGCTAATCGGAATACAAGGACTCCCAGATTGTGTTACTACCTAGCCGATGTCTTAGGATATGACTCAAAATAAGATACCTTTAGAACTCTCTCATATTGTTCATCCCTTCTCAACTCAAATTCTATCAAGGACCTTAAGGATTAGGGTTTTCTCTCTTCTCCTCACTCTCTTGAGGTATGTGTAAGGATAGTAAGGTCTAAGGAATCCTCCACTAAATTAATGAAAAGCATGTAAATAATATGTCATGGACATAAGCTTAATAGATTAAGTGCAAACTAAAGAATAGATACATGCTTAGGTCGTATGTCACGAGTTGTCATTGCCCTCAGGAGAGACCTGAGGATAGACCTCCTTGTCAAGAGGATGAGTAGAGAGAGTTAGTCTTGGAGGTAGAGACCTCCATTAAAAGTAGAAACCTAGCACATCCTTTGAGGATGATTTTAACCCTAACCCTAAGTGAAGGTCAGAGAGAGAGATGACATGATGAGTTAGATGTCATGGTAGACTAGTTGATTGGATAGACATGCCTGGGATGCAATATGAGCCATGAGAAGTTGATTACCGAGTACCTTTGGCAACCCAACTCTGGAAAGGGTCATGCATGTTAGAGTGAAGGATATCTCCTTCAATGATGAGGTTAGTGAAGAACCTATAGAAAACTTATGGGTTGTTCCAAGTAGGATATAGTTCACACCTAGAGTACTTCAGTAGTATGAGGAGTAAGTTAAAACCTAGGCCAGATGGACATGATGGGTGGCTTATGAGATAAGCATAAGGAGCTGTGCATAACCTTGAGCAAACATAAGTTGAACCTAGACTTGACCCACGTAGAGGTATGCTTGTGAGCTTGATCCATCTCCATGGAAATAGGACCTTTAGTATAAGGCTGATTGTGGAGTTAGCTCTAAAGAGATAGCAGGACCCAAGTAAGAAGGATGGAAGCTTAGATTCTGAGACATGAGGAACAGTGGGAAGTTGTGGATGATGCGACCTAAGTGGATGATAGTGGTTGCCTCATTCTTGATCCCCGGAGGTTAATGATATCTTGGTGGCCTTTAGAGGAACCAAACCCTATAGAGAGGATAATGCTCCTGGAACCTATGTGCCTAGGGTATAGGAGTTTACCTACAGAGATGAGGTAAAGAGTGCCTTAGACCCTGAGGAGGTTTAAGTAGCAAGTTGTGAGGCCTTGTACCTTGTTCGTTGCTCTTGAGGAAGACTCAAATCTAAGGTGCGGCTTGAATAAAAGGATCATGGGAATACATGACATACCTTGGACATGTTGGATTCATGGCTAAGAGTTTAAGTATGCAGTTGGGTATGCAAAGGTGAACCTAGGGTTCTTAGGTATAAGAGGGGAAGTGGTGTACATGATGCTCATGACGAGGTTTTAGTTTCAATAGTTTCGAGCATGGTACTTCTCCTGGTTAGGGAACCCCTTGAGTTTAAGGTATGTTTGATGAACCCCTCACAGCTAAGTTGATGACGTCGAAAGGTATGGTCGTGATCCAGTGTTAAGGAAAGAGAACAAGTATGACCTAGCATGGTTTTGTAACTGCTGGGTTAGGCATGCTCATGTGTGTATAAACCCTAAGGATGTTGGTGACCTTGTTGTCAAGAGTTGTAGTTTCCTCCCATCCTGGGAGAGGGACCCTTTGGTAGGAGGTATACCAGTTTTGTGGGTTTTGAGGAAACCTAAAGAGGTCTCATAAGATCTTGATAAGCTAAGTGAAAAGTACATGGTATGAGAAGGAACATGTAGACCCATAGATAACCATCTCTAAGCACATGTGGATGTGTTACCATGGAGGTAACCAGTATGGGGCTGACCGAGGTGGGCAGGTTGCCATGACCCCTATGAAAGGGGGAAAGTTAGTCATGAATGCAGAAAGAGATGATGAAGGCTTGGGTAAGGTTCTAAGTTGGATGTGTACCATAATAGAATCCTAAGTCTATCCTAGGGTTAGGTAGGGATAAGACCGATGGAAGAAGGAGTTTCCTAATTCCCCAGTTGCACATGACCATAGGGTCAGGAGGTAACAACTATCATTATCTGAGGGCCATGGGTTAGGAAATTGATCACCTTCATGAACTCATGGGACCCAAAGGGAAGATGAGTCGAGCACTCTCTAGATGCATAAGGGAAGAGGGATGACCACAAAAGTTCTGACACCCTATAGACCTAGTGGAGACGACCAAGGATTGTGTTTGGACCTAGTAGGTTCGAGACCAGTTTTCCATGGAAGTAATTTTGATATAATGATGTTTGTGATGTAGAGACACATGTGGAATGTTGCAACTTAGATTTGAAGGTGTACTGGCAAGGTGGGATGTACCATCTCTACTCTTGGAATAGGAAGAACTCTGTATTTGGACTGCAGCCAAATGCTTATTTCCTCTTGTTATGGGAGTGAGAGATAGGACAGTACGCATGCCATACACCAAGAATAGAAATGATGTGAGTTGGAACGTTGCTACAAGGTATGAGGACAAAGATGATAACATACCATTGTGGAGTGAATCATACATGGATGGTTTACAAACAGTAAGAGAAATAAGGATGTTTTTAGCAGAAGCTATGTGGAACTTGCAAGTTATGTAAGATTGAGTTTGATTACCATGAGGATAAGTTCAGAGTTTCTTGATGAAAACAAACTTAGAGTTTGAGATGAGATGATTAGTGGAATACATGGAGGTGTATGTCTTCAACTTTACCTAACACCTAAGAATGTGAAGTGGCAATGAATACTCTAGTTGAGATCTAGATGCCTAGTTTAGCTAGAGGCTAGAAGAAGTTGAGGTTGTTTCGCTAACCCTATGTTTGGAAAGAAGATGTGTTTTGGCTAACACTTGAATGTAACAAGATATGTTGAACAAGTTAATGGTTGTTTGGTTAACCAGTTTAGTCCTTGAAGTAGTATAAGGAAGGTGATGAAACCATGACTAGAGTGGTTTAGGGTTTCTGAGGAATTGATCTTGAGGAATCATGATATATGGGAGATCATGATTTAAGAGCACCATATACCGTGGTACTACCAAAGCAATAAGATGTGATAGTAGCACTTTGGATGCTTAATATGAAGTTGCATGTGGCATGTGGTCATGCAAGCCAGGGGTGAAGGATAAACACCAATAACCCAGTGCTTTGACATAGAGGATCAAGAGTCCCCGAGAGGGAGTGGGAGTTCAACACTATGGAAGTTGTGGTAAGTTTCCCCTTGACCAAGGAAGGTCAAGATGCAATATGGGTTATGATAGATCACCTTACCTAGATAATATGAGAAAGAAAGAATGTTGTCAAAGGACGGATTCTATTGAACTACATAAGAGAGAGAGATGGTTCAACTACATCATGATGTGAGTTCAAAAGTTCTTGTGTACCTAAAGGTTCACTTCCATAAGGTGGAAGTAGGAACATGAAGAACTCAATGTTAGTACAATTTATCACCTCTTACTAATGGTTAGTATGATCCAGCCTAGAGGGTCTGATGAGAGCATGTGTGCTCATTCAGGGTGATACATAGAGACAATTCTTGTCCTTTATATGATGTGATGATAAGCACCATAGCCATTATCGAGATGAAAGAAGTTCTAGAAGGAGGTTGTGTCGGTCACTACTTCATTAAGATGATGTTGGTGAAGGAGGCATCATGAAGGTCAGAAAAGAACCATAGTGTTTGCATATGAAGTCACTTTGATCGTGCAATGGCTGAGAGAGAGAGAAAGAGCCCAGTGCTGACATGAGTCGCAAGCTGATGCAAAGAAGACTGACATGCAGTTCACTGTGGGAGAATATGTGATGTGAAAATCCGACCCCTCTAAGATATAGCTGAGAGAGCCGAGTCCCCGATATATGGATCCATTTGAGATGGATCGGTGGAGATGGTTGTGTATAGCCTTACCCCTCAGGATAACATGATGTACAATGTGTTCCATGAGTCTGATCTACAGCACCATGTGAGGTACCCAAGCCATGTGTTGAGCCCTAAATCTATTCAGCTTTTGAGAGGCTAAAATGTCCTGAGTCACCTATGAGGGTATGATATACCAAGGTAAGGAAGAACTTAGATGGAATAATATGAGATGATGAAGGTTCTTGGGAAGCACCATGGAAAGGGTGAAGCCACATGGGAGTCCTAATGGACATATGAAAGGCTTATCCTGAACTGTTTGTTTGCTTGAAGGAATTTTGAGGACAAATTCTCATAAGAGGGGAAGGATGTTACAACCCCAACTTTTGGATTCATTTGGTGAAAAATGTGGTTTCTAATATTAAATATATTTGAACAATTAAAGATATAATTTGTTTTGAATATACGGATTTCGTTTACAATAGCCTTGATGGTTGTTTTGTGGGCTTTATTGGTTGTTGCGCCCAAAAACAAGGAAAGGATAAAAGAAAATCCATTAATTGAGTAAAAAAGAAAATGGAGAAAAGAAAGGTGTAGAAACCTCTAGAAGGCAATGGAATATAATCCAAAGTGGGATTTCATGCCTCTTGGGTTCCTTGGGTTCCAAGGAGCCCAAAGTTGCAAAGATAATGCAACAAGAAAAGAAAAGGTCAATTAAATATTTCATTATTAAGAAAGAAATTGAAAACAATGAAAAATTGTGGAAAATATGTGGAAAGAGGTATAATCAAGTTATCCTTGGTGGATTTTCGTATCCAAAGGATTCCTAATGTTAAAAGGAATGACAATGAGGAAAAATAAAAAGAGAGATAAAGAGAAATCCTCAAAAAGAGATATTTTGATAAGAAATAAATAAGATAATGAGAAATAATGGATAAAAGATAAGTAAAAGTCTAAGGTGTATTCCCAAGAAGGGATTTCGAGCCATTAAGGTTCCTTGAGGTTCAAGGAACTCATAATAATAATTTAATAACAAAGGAAAGAGAAAATAGGTGAAAAATACACTTAATTGAGTAATATCTTGCACCTAAATAAAAGGCACGTTTTATTTTAGATAATGATACCAAATTTTGCATATTGGTAGATAAAGTCATTATTAAGTTTCCCTCAAAATTTGGTATAAAACGGAGTCGTGGATTAAGAGTTATGATTTTTCCAAATTTATCCCACTATGGTAAGTATTTTCCTTAAAAAAATAGGAAACAAGCCTTTTCTTTTGTTCAGGCATGGGTGACGAGGATCGTTGGATCCTAATCTAATGAGGGCCTCTTGTCTTCTAGTTCAAGCTAAACTAGGAACAGCAGGTTGGCGGTAGTGGATCTTTCCACTTAATTTGGTCATGAATCTTCACATCCTCGGGTTGGGAAAGTACATGGTTGAGTTCAAGAGAGGATTCCGCACAACCTATACCTAGGTTCTTCGCGCTATGTATGCTTCTACAGCAAATGCCCAACTTGCCTAAAAGGAAGGTGATGACGGGATTTGGGAACCCTAGAGAACGGTCCGAGACCCTATATATTCTACCCTCTCTCGACTCCTCTCACCCTCACAGACCCAAATGGTGCCTTCCGTAGATCCCTCGTGCCCTAGTCTAACGAGAGAACCTTGCTCCGGTGACCCCTCAACCGCGGCACCACTGCAAGGTTTCTACTGAATCAGGCGAGGAAGAAGGAGTGGTCTCCGTTCGATCAGAGACAATGATGTACCAAAGTGAGGATCAACGACCCTGGGTTCTTTGTGACTTTAGTAAGTCTGTAAGTGGAAGCTAGTTGTGAGATTCGTGCGATCGTGTGCGATCAAAGAAGACCAGTGATCCGACGGTTGAAAATTTTATAGAAAAACTCAGGTAACTCGCCTCTCTGAGCAATATTCAAGAAAAATATTGAAACTTGTATAAATAACTAAAAATAGATCCTTTGGTCGAAAAATACAAATAAGTAGTCCTTTTTTATCAGAAAAATGCACGGAATGCAATAAAAATGTAATTGAAGCCTAATTATGCTTTCAATTCAAAAAGTATGTAAAGATACTATCTTTAATGGTTTATCTATTGAAAGAACCCTAATCTTTATTGATTAATGATTTGTAAGGGTTATATGGATGTTTAAAGTCGATATTAACCTATTGCTAATAAAAAGGACACAGTAAATCTAAAATGATGGTCTTTGCATATAATTGGTTTAATTTAGGGTTGCATGTGCCTAAATAAGCATTAATGGGCCTTGAAACCCTAATATTAGTAATCATGATGTATAATGGCTTTAATTGTTTAAACTCATGAATGAAGCTGAGATATGATGGTTTTAAGCTATTTTGAGCATTAAAGTTCCTAATTGTGGTTAAATACCCTTAATGTGGAAATTAGGATTTCCTAGTGAATAAAAGGTAGAATTAATGATAAATAACATTCATATGAGTATTAGAGCATAATGAACTTGGAATTGATGACAAATAAGCATAATGATCTTGTCATGGATTAAAAGGATAAAAATAGTAGCTTTAATGTAAAAGAGGTTTAAGAGGCTTAATTAATGGATAATTATGCCTTTAATCTGAAATTGAGGATTAGATGTTGAGATAATTAGGGTCTGTTATCAATTGTGCTAAATTAGGATTTAAAATAGTAAAATATGAAGGGAAACCCTAATTGCAATGGAAACCCTAAAAGTGGACTAGAAACCCTAGGAAGCGAGCTAGATTTAATAGATCTTGATGACATGAGTAATAAAAGGGAATTATATAATTGTTTCAGGATCTTATTGAATGCTTGCTTGCCTATTGTTGATTGGATTATTTCTATCTCACATCATCTTGACAGGTATGTGGTTAATTATGGTTAATCACATTAGTTTCTCGAGTTTTTTCTGAATGTTTCCTCATACTGAATGCAATCTAAATAGTTGGATGTTCATACTTGCAAAATGATAAAGTCTCTATGGTTATCACAATTATAAAGAAGTGTGCATTCTCGCACCTACATGCCACCCTGATGGAAGATGCCATAAAGGTCATGCCCAAGAGTGTAGACCCATGGTCACCATGAGAGGTGACCTCAAACACCAAGAACGGGAATGAGAAGGTGGTCTATGATGCATGACTATGGAGCACCATGAGAGGTGACTCCCAGGAACCAAGCTTGGGATTGAGAAGGTTGCCTTAAGTCAATGGAAAAAGAGAAACCCTAGAGGGGTATGCCAGGGTTAGGGCAAAAGAGGTGGAAAATGACACATGGAAAATGTAAATTGTCTTGTTAAATAATTTGATTGTGTTTATTAAATTGTTAGCCATATCTGTGAAATTTTGGATGTCCCCACATACTGACATATTCCGATATGTTGATCGACGTTTTGTTTGTCGGCATTTTAGGTACAAGCTTGAAAAGGACAAGCAGTAAAGTGGGATATGTGAAATTAATTAAGAATTAAAGTACAAAGGAGGATTAGTTAGAGTAGACTCCTAACGCGGATAGTTGTAGATATCCAAGATTTGAAAAAGGTATGCAAAGTTTTATTTTCTACCAGTTTTCAGTTTAGTTAGTAAAATTTGTTAATTGTTATTGATTATTTATCAAACATTTGATCTGGGTTATTGGATAACGGCTCTGACCTTTCGTCTCCCGTAAATGGGGGTTACCGGGAGGCAGGGTATACAAAGGCTCTATTAGAGTTTCAAGAATGATGACTTACTCCACATACCACCACTAACCTTGAATGTGTGCTTTGTCCTCACTCACTCACAAGTGAGGGTCAACTTCCCGACTGGTTACTCATCCTAGTACTACTCCAAGATGATCACACTTAACTATGGCGTTCTTTAGTGATGGGCTCCCAAAAAAGGAGTTTCACCTTGGCGATGTGAGTAGTCCAATCATTCCTTTTAATATCATGTTATCCCATGCCTCAAATCCTAGGACGTTACAATCTCCTCCACTTAGACTCTTGACGTCCTTGTCACGGCTCAGCTATATGGCCTCATAATCATTCCCCAGTTTAGTGTAGACCCAAATGGTTCATGTACACCCAACTCCTGACCACATCTACTAGTGCAAGGACAGCTCCATCTCATCTCAATGGATAACCCTTTCTAACTTGACTGGATCGTACAACTCAAGACTGGCATGCCACATGTCCATGTGTTCCCCACCTATTAGATGGGTTATGGCTCTGATACCATTTGTAACACCCAGGACCCCTGCCCTGGGCTCTAGTAGAGTTTTAGGGATGAAAATTGGCCCCACAGACCACCACTACCCTTAACTGTGTGCTTTTTCCTCACTCACACGCAAGTCGGGGTCAACTTCTCGACTGGTCACCCATCCTAGTACTACTCCAAGCTTAGCACACTTAACTATGGAGTTCTTTAGTTGTGGGATTCCAGGAAAGGAGGTCCTCCTTGGTGATATGGGTATCCTGATCATTTCTTTTAAGATCATGTTATTCAAGGCCTCAAATCCTCGGAAGTTACATTTTTTGTGACTATGGTATTATTGTCACTCTTCAGGTAAGTATCCATTTCAGCCTTAGGCGGATATGGAGTGGGTTCCATTGGCACTGATGTTTCAGGATCATGGAGAAAACTTCTTAAAGTCATGAACTAGTTGTGGAAGTTCATCTCGTTTATATTGTCCTTCATAAGGACTGATCTCAATGGTACTGTGTTTTACATTTATCTACAAGAGAAAATTTACATTTGTCAAAACACCTTTTTATTTGATTTGATTGGAACAAAATTTGACAATTTTTAATTAGGAATTTAATTAGTTATCACTCCTGCAATTTTGTTCAAATTGATAGCCCTCACTACCAATTCGGAAGATTGCAGTGCATAATCTTCTAGTGAGCCAAGATCCATATTTCATGAAATCATGACACAACTTTGATTGATCACCCACAACCTGACTATCTAGGTAGGCAACTTTTTCCAATTGAATTTGAATGCAACTCTTGGATAGAGTGCACAAATCCTTGTCACAATCCATCTCTATGCTTCTAGGTACTTAATCTCATTAGGATCACCTAGTTAAGCCTGATCCAAAAGGAAACATAATAGAATATGTACCCTACTTTGGAAGATCTACATATCTACCATAACACTTCTACGAGATAGATGGTGCACCAAGCTTTTGCATAACCTTCACTTGGTCGATCAAGCTTTTCATGTGTTCTTATTTATTAAAGAATCATAGGCTTAACATATATTGAGATATTTGTATTTATATAAATACATATACATATCTCATCACCACATACTATAATACATATCATATACATGATATATCCCACAAACGTAAACATGCAATGAAATATAAGTGATGTTATGGGCATGCTATTGTAATTCCTTGGAGCCACAAGGAACCATCACCACCTAAGGTCTACATGACATGCAGCAACATGTCGTTGATAAAGATTTATGCTTGAACTAGTTTGGGCTGATCGATTCAACCCTTGAACTGATTGACTCGCCCACTGGCCAGTCAGTTGGTTGGTCTAAATGACCGGCTAGTTTTTGTTTCAACATCTTTTGAACACCTCCAGTTGATCGGTTGGGCCACTAGACAATTCGTTTGGTCCCTCCTTTCATCTGTCCTCCTTAGTCCTCCAACCGATGGAATTGTCATCTAAAATAGGTGGTTCGTCTGGTGTTGAACGCCTTCTATTTAACGTATTACAATGTAATAGGGAAACCTAGAGTTAGATTCAAGGGGATCATAGGAAGGAGAGTATAATACTTTTACATATGGAAGAAAGGATGAGGTTCGGTATGCAAACCAAGATATAAATAAGATTGAATATCCAAAAAACCACCATGCACAAATTTCTAGGTTATTGTCCATAACCATGCTTCACATCCACCCCTAAAATCAACTTTTAGGGTGACTTTATATATATATATATATATATATATATATATATATACACACACACACACACACACACACACACATATATATATATATATATATATATATATATATATATATGTTACGACCCCCCTCCCGATCAAAATATGTTGTCGCTGCAGCAGCGATTCCAAGCGACCGTACCACCCTTCCCGATGCCCAACAGCCACCAGGTAACTCCCTCTAGCTCCACCGTGCCTGTGCGCATGTGAGGGTGTTGTTGGGTCATGGCCAAGACGGTTCGATATGATTCTTCTACCTCTGCAAGTTCTGCTTGAGCACCGCCCTGCTGCTTCTTCAGGGATCCGCCCCTCTCCATCCTAGGGTTGTGGATCATCGCCGATGGCCACCCTATCCTCACCATCATCCACTGCACCAAGGGCACCACCCATCAGGTGACCTCAGTGGCTGCTTCGGGCTTGGCATGCATGTGTCCTTCAGCCATGGCGCCAACCTTTCTTGCAGTCGTGCAGTTGTTGTTGCGTCTGGCCAGGTTTAGGAACAACTGCAGATTGGTTGCATGACGTCATGGGAGCAACATGCTTCCTTACTAACCCATACTTGGTAACTCATTTGCCCTAGGTTTGTTCCACCCTTCACGGCTAGGGTTTTCAAGTAAGTAAAGAATATCAAAAGATAATGATCCTAAATTATGAAAACCCTAATTTAGGGTAAAAGAAGAAGAAAACCTTGTTATTTTGATTAGTTACTAAATAATGATCCTAAGACTGTTAGAAATATTAAAAGGATATAATTTAAAGTTTTTTAGTGATTTTGATGAATTAGGGTTCATAATACTTAAGAATGAAGGTAAAACTCTAATTTCCCAAGAAACCCTAAAATTGGAATAGAAACCCTAAGAGACATGATGAAATTGGATAAATATTAATAAAAGTAAACTTGTACTTTTATATCAGGGTTTCTATGCAATTTGCTTGATTGATTGGATTTTCTCTCTCTACAAATTAATTATGTATCTATATCTGCAATACAGGTATGTGGTTACGCTTATGACTATACCGATTAGTTTTCCGAGGATTTTATCGACGTTTCCCTCCATGCTTGAAATAACTATTGGATGTTTTAATTCATGCAACTATAAAGTGTCTATGACTATCACTATGAGTATACATGTATAACTAGCTAGATCCGAGTCCACCCCTGTGGCTATGCAAAGGCTAAGGATAACTTAGAGAAAGGTCTAGGGTATCATGTGTTAGAAACTGGGCTACACATGTGTAGTGCCATGAGACTCTTAGAATACCATGAGTTAAGGAGTGGGCTACCTACAGGTAGTGCCATGTGACTCAGCCCTAGAAATTGATTCACCGATTAGGTGAAGTCATGAGGGGTATAATGGGGACCTACCATAAGGGAGCTAGTATCCAGGTCCATTGCAGGGATAGCGCAGGGGATAGGGTACATATGGATTGCGTAGTTATACTTAAAACGTAAAATTGTTTGTTATATGATAATTGAATGCCATACATTGTTATAGATAATTGCATGATTAGTGAATCCCCCACATACCAGCTCTGGCTAAACCGACATTTTGTTTGTCGACGTTTTAGGTACAAAACAAAAAAAGGACAAACAGTAAATCGTCATATTGTGAAATACATGAATTAAAGTCCAAGGGAGGATTAGTTAGTTAGTCCCAGTTATGGATAGAAGTTTAAAAATAAAAAAATTTCAAAGGTATGCAAAATTTTTATTTATTACAACTTTTCAGTTTAGTCTAGTAGAATTTAATAATTGTTATCAATTAATTGCTGAACCTTGATCCGGAAATTGGATAACGACACCGACCTCTCGGTCTCCCTTAAATGGGGGTTACCAGAAGGTGGGGTCATTAAATTTAGGATTTGTTGACCTACAAGGGATAAAGTTTGAGGAATGGATCTGAGAAACCCTAATGAAGATTAATGAAACTCTAAAATTGATACAAACACCCCAGAAAGTGAATCCAAGTCAATAAAGTAGATTCTTGATAAAGTGTGTAATAAATAGAGTGCATATTCTTTTCAGGAATTATGTGATGATTGAATTGCTTGCTTGGATTTCATTCTTGGTTGGGTTTACTTAATGCTTGTGAAATCATCAAATCAGGTATGTAGTTACACTTATGAATAATCGCTCTAGTTTCACGGCGATTCCCGAAGTTTTAATCAGTTTCTTGAAAATAAATGTTGGATGTCTATTTATTTCATGCAACTATAAAGTGACTATGATTATCACTATAAATGTGCGTATATAACTGGCTAGATCCGGGTCCACCTCTATTTCTTTGAAAAGGCTAAAAAAAAAGAGGTAATCCTAGAGCAAGGTCTAGGTTACTGAGAGTTAGAAACTGGGCTACCTACGTGTAGTTCCATGAGACTCATTAGCATGCCATGAGTTAAGGAGTGGGCTACTTATGAGTAGTGCCATGTGACTCAACCCTAGAAACTGGTTCACCTATAGGTGGGACCATGAGGGGTTTAATGGGGATCTACCATAAGGAAGGTAGTATCCAAGTCCACTGTAGGGATAGCACAAAGGATAGGGTATTCATGGATCGCAGAGTTATATTTAAAATGTAATCTTGGTTGTTAAATTATTAATTGAATGATTTTGTGGTTATCATAGTTGCACGTTTATTGTTTCCCCCACATACCAGCTTCAGCTGACCGACGTTTTGTTTTTCGGCGTTTTAGGTTCAAGACAAAAGGACAAATAGTAAATCGTCATATTGTGAAATACATGAAGTAAAATACAAGGAGGATTAGTTAAAATAGAATCCATAAGTGGATAGTAGTTTAGAGATCCAAGTTTTCAAAAAGGTATGCAAAAGTTTATTTTTTTCTTACAACTTTTCAGTATAGATTGTTGAAATTTATTAATTGTTCTTGGTTAAGTGTCGAACCTTTGATCCGAAAGTTATGGGTGCGGCTTCGAACTCTCAGTCTCCCTTAATTGGGGGTTATCGGGAGGTGGGGTCATAACAATATATATATATATATATATATATATATATATATATATATATATATATATATATATATATATATACACACACATATATAAGTTGGGATCTTATGTGGTATGTAATCGGATCTGCACATTAATAATTTTATATATTCACATTGTATGTAATATATAAAAAGAGAAAACTAAAATATGATCATATCGATTAATCCCAAAGCATAGTAACTTTACGTGGCTCTGATATCACTGTAGGGAAATATGGCGACATAGCAGGAAGTAGAAACAACAATTTAATTTCCATATTCCCCTTTAAACAGTAGGTCACTTCAATAACTATGTAATGGGAAGGATGCTTTACGAGGTTATACTTGGTCCCAGAGCAAGTCCAACGTTGATTCCCTCACTGTAGCGTGCACTTTTCTTCAAGTTTTACCCGGACAATGTCTGTGTTGGTCTCCTAGTTACTCACCATGGGCAAAGATTGACTTTCTCCTCCTAGTGGTAGGCAATGACCTTCTTGCCTTTATGGTAGTCCACAAGACCATTGGAAACTCCTATCGTACTAGATAGGGACAAGAAGGAGTTGTCCATTTCTAGTTGGTGAAATAGCACCCAGCTTGCTCTCCCCCAATTGTTCTCCCTTGCTATCCCTCCCTTTATCAGGTAAACCTTTCTTGTATTCTCTTGGTTACCACAACCAGAGAAGACAACAATTTTTGGAGTCAACTGATGTTGTATCTAGGAAGCCCCCAATACCCCACTATTTATAGCATGGTTAGGGTCAGGGTTCCCAGTCTGAGCGGGAGTGGAAGGGACCAAAATTTCATGAATTTTTGCATCCAATAAATGACAAAATGATCAGTCCATAGGCGAACCGATCGGTTGGCATGTGATTCGATCAGTTCAACCCTTGAACCGATCATTTCATCATATTTCCTAATAGAAGTTGTATTGGAAATTAATATCCAATTAATATGTATAATGAAGTCAACACTAATCCTTGATCCAGTCAAATTGATCAATGAAATGGGTGGTTCATTAGGTGAATCGGTCATTTGGGACCTTGATTCGATTAGTTCACTCAATCAACTATCAGTTCATGCTATGTTCAACCAATATTTAGCCAATGCAATTTTAATCAACCTAACACTCCAACCAATCGGTTCAACACTTAAATCTATCAGTTCAGAGTCTAGTTAGTCAATTATTATTCAATATGAATGTTTGTAACTAGTTTATGACATCACAAACAATGAGCGTTATGTAGAAGCACATCATTGATACTCAAGTACATGGGAAGTTGGAGAACAACTTCAACCTATATTTTGTGATTGGTGTTATAGTGTTTGTATAGTTCCTTTATGACCAATATCCATATTGAACTTGAGGCATGCTATCATCATCCTATTCAACATTCAATCCATGCTCCTTGAACAAGAGTAGATTGTATGAGATATATGTAAGCTCAATATCACATATTGCCTCACGTGCACGGCCATGCATTTCTCATTCTCACTTATCATGTGGCCATGATATTATACTCTTATAGGAGGGACAAATCCCATCTACATGATTCACACTCATCCCCATGCGTCACAATGCACCCGATCATCACCTTTATGGCAACCCTTGTTCAAGGTCATGGTGGACTACATCAAAGTACCCCGAACAACATGTGATGAGTGTAGTGATTTTATGTCTAAGAAACAAAAACAACACCAATACTATAATAGATGATTCTGATTCCCAATTATGGTTTCCATGTATCACTCTTATGGTGGGTCTGTCTGATACATTTTTCCCCAAAGTGTATATGTGTGTTTGGTTTGATATCACATATCATGACTTAATGAGATTTTGTAATCAACCAACACACACTCTAGTCTTATGTGTTATTGTTGTTTATCATTCTTCCACAATAACATCAGACTAGGGACATAAAAAGAATGTATATACACTTCACATCTGTATGATATCATTGGTCAGGTCCTTAATTCGAAGATGTACTTTATTGACAGATACCATAACTTAGACATTTATTATGTTACATCAATATCTCATAACTGAATAAAACATAATAAATTGGAAGATTGTCATTATTATTAATTAAATAGTTTACAAGTTATACCATTACAATCATCATATGATTAGTTTTCTAGGCATACGTACCAATGTCATCATCCTCTTTAACATTCAATCCATATTCCTTGAACTACAACAAACTAAGTGAGAAATATGTAAGCTTAATATCACATATTGACTCACACATGCATGGCCATGAATCTCTCAGTCTCTCTTATCAAGTGGCCAGGATATCAAACTCCTATAGGAGGGACAAATCCCATCTACTTCGCTCACTGTCATCCCCACGTGTCACAATGCACCCGAGCACCATCTTTATGGAAACCCTTATTAAAGGTCACGATGAATGATGTCAAAGTACATTGAACGACATGTGCTGATTGTAGTGATTTTAGGTCTAAGAACCACAATCATCACCATCACTATGCAAGATGATTCTGACTACCAATCATGGTTTCCATGTATCAATCTCAAGGTGGGTCTGTCCAATATACTATTCTCTAACTAGTATCTATGTTTTTGGTATGATATCACATATCATGGCTTAATGAGATTCTTTCATCAACCAACATAAAAAATAGTATTATTTATTATTGTTGTCTATTTGCCTTCCATAATAACAAATGACTAGGGACATAACAAGAATGCATATACTCTTAACATTTGTATGATCTCATTATTCAAGTCCTCAACTTGAAGGCATAAGTCATTGAGTAAGATAATTTGTTATACATTTATTATGTTACATCACTATCTCATTACTGAATAAAACAAAATATATTGGAAGATTGCCTTTATTATTAATCAATTCATTTACAAGATATGCCATTACAATCATCATATGATTGCATGTCTGGGCATACATGCCAACATACTCCCACTTGCACTTAGAACCAACCCCCCATGAACTTAATCCCATGTGATATAACATGATCTCCATGCTTCTTCTGCGGAAGTGCTTTTATCAAGGGGTTAGCCATATTACTTTTAGTTGGTACTCTACAAATCTTCACATCCCCTCACCATTCAATTTCTAATATGAGATGGGACCACCTATGTATGTGCATGAAACACTGATGTGATCTAGTTTTCTTCACTAGTAAAATAGCTCTGTTGTTGTCACAATATAGGTCAATTGCATCATTGATGCTTGGAACCACCCCAAGTTTAAAAATGAACCTCTTGATTCAAACAACCTCCTTTGTTGAAGTGGATGCAACAATATACTTGGCGTCTATTGTCGAATCAAAAACTATCTCTTTCTTGGAACTCATCTAGCTTACAACTCCATTGTTTAAGCGAAACATAAATATAGATTATGTTCAGTGGTCATTTTTGTTAGTTGGGAAGCTTGCATCAGTGTAACCCCTTACCACCAATTCTTCCTCACAATAGTAGACAACCAATGGCAAGCATGATCCTGATGGACTTAAGCATGGAAATTGGAGAAAAGGTATTGGCATATTCAACATCATGAACTTGTGAGAAACACTTTGCAACCAGTCAACCTTTGTAAGTTTGTACATTATCATCCATGTTGGTCTTCTTCTTTAATACCAACTTTCACCCAATGGGTTTTACCTCTTTAGGTGGATACACCAAGGTCCATACCTTGCTGGTGTATATGGATTCCATCTCAGATCTCATGGCCTCAAGCTATTTCTCAAACCTTGGTCCCTTAACAGGTTCTAGGTGGGTTGTCGGCTCATCATTAATGACCGACTCATCATCTTCTTGAGTCATTAAATACCAAAATCTATTTGGATCAAGGCATGTCCTACTAGATATACGAGGTTTCTTTGTTACATGAGGAATTTGAGATTTACAAAAATTTGTTAATCTTCATGTTCGTCTTATACCTCTATAGGTTCAATGCTTTCTTGTTGATCTTGAACTTTTTCAAGTTCAACTTTTGTCTCACTAATTCTTTTGGAAATGAATTCCCTTTCCAAGAATACAACATCCCTGGGAACAAACACTTTGTTATCATATGAAGTATAAAAGTATTATCCTTTGGTTTCCCTTGGATATCTAATTAAATAGCATTTAACCAATTTGGGATGAAGCTTTTTGGGAAACTACTTTCTGACACAAGCTTCACATCCACAAACCTTCATATAAGACACATTGGTATGCTTCCCATACCATATCTCATATGGAATCCTTTAAATCGATTTAGATGGTAGACTATTTAGTGTAAATGTGGTCGTTAATAGAGCATAACCCTAGAAGGAGGTTATAAGATCAGCTAAACTCATCATTAATTGCACTATATCTAGCAATGTGTCATTCCTTCTTTCTGATACACCATTATGCCATGGTATTCTAGGTGGAGTCCACTATGATACAATACCACAATCCGATAGAAGGTCCCCAAAATCTTGGGTTAGGTATTTTCCACCATAATAACAATGAAGTGCCTTAATAAATTTACCATGTTGTTTTTTTTACTTCATTCATGAAATCTTTGAACTTTTCAAGCATTTTTTGACTTATGTTTCATCAAGTAAACATAACCATACCTAATGAAGTCATCTATGAAGGTAATGAAGTATTGATAACTACCTATAGAATTTGTTCTAAAAGGTCCACATAAATCAATATGTATGAGTCCTAATAGATCACTATCTCTCTCATTGTTTCGAGTGAAGGAAGTATTTCTCATATTTCCCAACAAACAAGACTCACATGTCTCTATTGATTTGAAATTAGAAGAGTCTACATAACCATCATTATGGAGTCTAGATATGCAATTCTCATTGATGTTCCCTAGAAGACAATGCCAAAGATATGTTTATTTGAGTTATCAAGTTTTAGTCATTTGATATGTATATTATAAGCATTTGTCTTTAGATCTAGCAAATAAAGACCATAAGGCATTGGGGCACTACCATAAAAGTCTCCTCTTTTGAAATAGAACATTGGCCATTCTTTACATGAAATTCATACCCATCCTTGTCCATATAAGATACAAAAATAGTATTTCTATTTATGTTAGGTACAAAATAGTAGTTCTTTAACTCTATTACAAGCCCTAAGGGTAGAGATAAATTATAGGTTCCAATTGCAGTGACTTCTACTCTTGCTCCATTTGTGACTCACAGTTCAACCTTGCCCTTTTGTAAAGTCTTACTTCTTTTTAGATTCTACACATTTGAACATATGTGAGATCCACATCCAATATCTGGTACCCATGATTAAGAAGTATAAAAATTTATCTCAACAATGTATATACATAATGTGGATATTTCTATCCCCTCCTTCTTCTTCCTCAGTTCCTATAGGTAGAGAGGGCAATTCCTCTTCCAATGTCCAGGCTGGTGATAGTGGTGACAATTTCCTCCCTTGTTCACCCCACCATTTTCTTTGAGTGAATAAGACAAGGCCTTCTAGATAGCTTTAGAACTCTTTGTAAGTTTTTGTTTATCTTTTGACTTCCCTTTTCTACTGATCAACGTCATAGAGTTGGGCTTGTTTTTCTTCATCTACGCTTTAGCTGTTCTCGACATGCCAAGTAATTCTAGAAATGGCTTGTCAAAATAATTCATGTTGCAGTTCATGACAAACTAATTGTATGACTCTAACAATGACTATAGAATCACATCAGTGGTCGACTCTTGACCCAAGGGAAATTCTAGTCTAGTGAGGTTCTCCACATACCCAATATGGTTGAGAACATGGGGACCTATAAATCTCATTTTGCCATGTTGCACTTGAAAAGTGCCTTGGAGGCATCCTATCTTTCCTATCTTGCTTGATCTTGATATGTGTTCTTAAGATGTGTTACCATCTCAATAACATCCATGTTCTCATTCTATCTCTCCAACTCATAGTTCATTGGGCACATTATCAAGAACTTGACATCTATGATATCTTCAGAATACTTCTTTTAAGAATTTTTGTCAACCTTAGCCACAGTGGGACGAGGTTCATTTGGCTCTGATGTTTCTAGGACATAGAGATTTCCCTCTTGCATGAGAATGATTCTCAACATCCTAAACCAGTCATGGAAATTATTCCCATTTAACATGTTTGTAAGAACCCTGACCTAGATTAGTGCTTGATCTTTCTTGTTTGGCATAATGAGATGCTTAAACCTTAATCCAATATTGTGATGCACCTTTATAACATATGACACCTTTATGTTTTCATTTTGGTGTAGTTTGGTTGATTTCTGAGCTAGTTATTCTATATATGTGTTGTCTTGGATCAAGTTGTAATTTACCCATGATGAGGGTTTATCTTGCAATTTGTTACATGTTGGAATGTCCCTCTTGTTCCTTAGCATCATGTGAGAGAGAATGATGCATAGGGGTTCCTTGTTGGACCTTAAGTGATGTGGTGGAATCACAGGTGTAGATGCTAGGGTTTGCATGGTTTGTGTGGATGCTTGAGTTGGTAGTGTGGACCATGTTGGTGCGACCTTTATAGCGACCTATGTATTTTGTGTCCTTGAGGGTCCTTCGACCAAAACACCTTGTTTTGGTTTGTTTGTAGTGACCTAGGTGCCTTGTCCTTGGCTTTGGTCACTAGGGTTTGCTTGTGTTGATGTGTGTGTTGACTTGTTGTTCAAGTGACATCGTGTAGTTGTGGCTACTATGTTTCCCCTTTGTTTTGTTTTGACCTAAGGGTGCAGTGTACCTAAGTGGTTGCTACACTACCTTGTTAGTATCACCCTTTGTTGCATGCATGTCCATGGTTTTGAGGGTCAAGTTTCCTTAGGCGCTTTAGTATCTTGACACCTCACATCTTTCACCTCTCTCCCACCCTTGAGTATATATACCCCTCCTTTCACAGTCAAGTATCTCTTTTAGCTCTTTTCTTCTTATCTTGTTGCTTGTGTTTGACCATGAGCTTGTTGGTTCAGGTGGAGGTGTTGATCTTGAAGAAAATGGTTGTTTCCTCCTTGCTTGTGGTGATATAGGGCTTGATCATCTTCATTTTGGTGGTTCTTGGTGATCCTTGACCTTGGTAAATGGCTCCACATTCTTTGATCTCATTTTCCTTGAAACCTTTTTTTATTTCTTTCTTGGCAAACATACTATGTATTACTATGGTTTCTATCTTAAAGAACTTCTCTTCATAGAGGTTGTGACTATGGTTTGACCATGGTCAAACATGAGTGATATGAAGATCTCCTCTTTCTTCTTTCTTCTTTCTTTTTCGGCCTAGGGTTCTACCCTCTCCCTTTTGAGCTTCCTTTTGACCTTGGTGTGTTCTTCTTATCTTTAGGTGATCTTGCTTGGAGTTGGAGTTGATCCAATTTTGGCATTTTCCTTCTCTTTTGAAGCTCGTGGCTTTGGAGTGGATCTTCACCTCAAGGCGGGTTACATAACTCTCCCCTCTTCTATTGTTCACTTCTATCTTGTTTACATGTTATTGTTCTCTATCTAAAATGTGACCATAACTTTCTACATGATGCTATCTAGATTTGGATTTAAGATTATAAATTTTTCTTGTATAGATTTCTCTTTCTCATAAACCCTTATATGATGATGAAGTTGTTGTTCCATACATGCACCTTGAGTGTTGGGTTTATAACCATGTTTATTGTACACCAAGTATGTGTTAGATGGAGGTTTTGGTTCTTGTTTACATGTGTTGGATGTTGGTTTTCTCTCTCTTTTCATGGATCCCTTCCCAATCTTGATGATGGTCATTTTAGGGTTTTAAAGTTCATCATCTTCATTGGTTCTTATCTTGTTGACGCTTGAGTTCCTTGATGTTGTACTTCTATTTCAGTTGACATTCTTTCTTGGTTTCTTGAGGTTGCTATGTCCATGTTCATGGTGTGTTATGGTTCTAGTTTGGACACCATAATCCCAACCCTATCTTACTTTGGTCACTACATTTGTTGTTGTTTTGTGTCGCTACATATGAGCCCTTGTATTGGTCGGTACCAAGGATGGTTTGATTTGGTTGATACACCCTTGGTTTGGTGTTGGGGTGGTTTCTATGTGTTGACCTTCCTTCTGGTCACTACATTTTTATCTTATTGTTCGTACCCTTGATCCTTTACGAGGTCTCTACATGTGATGGTCTCTATGTTGATGTATGTTGATCGTTACATGGTGTGACCCTAGTGGTCACAACACATGTGAGTGGGCGATGGTCGCTACATCTGATGAGGTATATGCTTTGGTGACTACATGATTGATGTTCTCATGTATGGGTGTTTATGGTAATGATTCTTAACCCTAATATGCTCCAAGAATGTGGGAAGTGATGTACCTAGGGTTTGATGTTTAATGTTGTTATGGAAACCCTAATCGGCTACTAATGAGAACCCTAACCCTAATTTGGGGCATATGATGTAATTTCTTATCCTGCTTGAAGTGACTAGCATGTAATGATGTTTTCTCTCTCCTACTTGAGTAACCCTAATGTTGAAGGTTGAATGCACATCATAGCTTGTGATTGCTATGGTATGTCTTATATGACACATGGTGATGATTATGGGCCTTCATGAGGCATGACGAGAAAATGATGATGTGCATGAACTATGTATTTGGGTATTATGACTTGGCATATGCTTAATGCCTAATGTGAGGCGGTATCCGCCAGTGATGAGATGAGGGATTGTTATCCCCTAGTGATGTGATAATATTGGTGGCCTTGTATGGTGGTGATACCATGCGAAGATATGACAAGTTTATACCTCATACATTTTATATCTTCTGGAGTTGTAATCTACCCTTATCTTTGTAGAATCTATTTAGGGTGTGTACATTGTAACTTGATGGACTAAAAGATACCCAATTGGCAATAATAAATCAAGTGAAACTCTAATCTTGTAGTTTCCTTATGCCATAGATCCATTCCAGTGACATAACTTGTTGGATGGTCAAATGAGTAATTCCAGTGGGAAACTCAGAGCGCATATTTTTGAATAAGCAGGGGTGAAAGTTGAGGATATATCCTTCCATGCACCAATTTGGGTTATGGAGTATGGCTGCGATCATGCCTCAAATTTTCTTATGATATGTGAAAGGTAGCAGTGGGTAGAACTATAGGATGCCTCAGATAGAACGGGCATGCATGACCTATTCTCTAACTTTGTGACTTATACCAAGGCTGGCTATTTGTTTTTAGCATGACTATATGTTGTTGTTGGTAGTTGACTATTATGTATATGCGTAGTCTCTCATACTGACCAAGAGTTGTGGGTGAGATCATGGAGTCTAACTCTTCCATAGATCTTGTATGGCACATATTTTGACATAGCAGTGGTCAGTTGGATATGGGTTGTATGACTCAAATCCTCAAGGCATAGTAAATGACATAATACATCCGTGTAGTATATTTTCTTAGGGTTAAACATGTTTCACATTGGATGAACCCATGGATTGTTTCTTATACTATGTAGCTATTATATTTTATACATGTTTTTCATATTCCTTCTGAGAATCTGCTAATTAGTTGTAGTTTCTTAATATGCTTAATCTGTGTTATTAGTTTTACTTATATCATTTAGCTGAATATGCTCATCTTGTTAATAGAATTACTTTTATCCTCTATAATCATTCTATGCTAATAATATTTGTTGGGCATTGGTCTCACTCTGTGGGTTTCCACATCTTTTAGATGGTCATGCACGATGTGGTAGAGATCATGTGGTTGAGGAAGAGCAGTAAAGAGGGCAGTAGATGTTGAAGGTTGGATGTGCTACTAGTATTTTCTAGTAGAGTCCTATGTGTTGTCCATGTACTCTAAGGCCCTTGGGGGTGGTTTGTAGATGTTGTGCATAGATACGAGGTTTTTGGCAGTATGCCATGGCTTGCCGTGTATGGCTTGTATATATATGAACATGTTACCTTTGTGATAGGTTATGGAAAATTGGCCAGTGGATAGTGATGTATATACCTTGTGGGTATGATAAGTGATACAAGTGGCACAGTTTGTGGACTTCTATGTAATATGCTTCACTTTTTGGCTATATAAGTGATCAATTTTAATTTATCATGTTTTCTGGTAATCTAGATGTTTAGTGCTAATTCTACATTTTGTTTTAAGCAATCTCATTTTGGATGTGATCAGTGTGTCATAGTTTGGTCGGTATCAGAGCTCTAGGTTCTTTGAGTCTTTAGGGACATAGGACTAGGGTTTGTGTCTATTCTTGTGTCATCCAACATATTTGATCGCAACTTCTACTTATGCATAAGAAGAAGAAGGGAAAAGATCTGTCTAGATAACACAAAGAACATGTTGAGAGTAGTGTCACTACACTAGGAGGTGGTGCCATGAGGTGGGCAAAAGGACTGTATAAAGGGCCTCAGTTTGACCCAGCACATGTGGCTAATCCTGCTTGCCAGTCCAGGTTTGGACAGTTTATGGCCATGATGATGCATATGGTGGATAGAATGCCCATCCCCAAGCAAGGGTGGTTGTCCCTAATGTGGAATTCTAGGGTTCTGGGAAGACCTTTGAAAGGTTAAGGTATGTGGGGGTGATAGAGTATGCTGGTGCGGCAGACCTGACAAACACTGATATGTGGCTGACAGAAGTGGAGAGGCCTTTAAGATCCTCACCATTTCAGAATAGGTGAAGCATGTTGTGTTCCGATTGAAGGGTAGAGCTGGCCATTGGTGGGTCATCAAGGAGGAGAAGAGGCCTAGTGTGGTGATCAGTTGGTAAGACTTTCGACGGGAGTTTGTGAGCTGATACTTCCCAAAAACCTCTATGGATGAGATGATCTCATAGTTTGAGAAGATCCAACATGGATCCATTACGATCAATGAGTATGAGGCCAAGTTCATGGATCTTCTAAGGTTTTCTCACACATGGATGCAACAGATAAGGAGAGAATATGACATTTTGAGAAGTGTTTGATTTCAGATTTGACGATTATAGTGTGAGCTTTAGAGAACAAAGAATGGTTTGCGACGTTTGTGGAATCCATGAGGTGGATTGAGCAGTTGGTGATAGAAAATTGAGAAATGATCACCAAGAAGAGATCAACGCAGTATCAGGGGAAATATTTTGGAGGCTTCAAGAAGCCTAGGTTCCCAGTGCCTAGTCATAGCAGAGGTTAGTTGTTTAGTCACAGTGGTTACTGAGTAACGATAGAGTCTATAGTTTTCCACCATCTGGAGCTTACAGTGCGGGGTTTGTTTCAGTGATAGGGTCATCTAGGCCATAGTATGAGAGAAAGACTAGCTTCAGACGTGGACAGGCCAAGCATACAAGTCCATTTTGCCCAATGAAGGAAGAGGAGGTGACCTAGTAGTAGTGAAAGAGTCAATAGGATTCTCAACAATAGTAGATCAGTATTAGAGGAGGCAGAGGATGCGGTCAGCCATCACATGCTAGTTTGTTTGGATAGGTCAGTAGAGGATAGGGGTGAAAAAAGACAATGACTTGATTCTATGCCATGAGTCAGTCAGAAGGGGTAGTAAACCCTTGGGTTGTGACTGGTCATATGGAGTTATTTCATTCTGATTTGTCTTCTTCCTGCTTTATATCTATTTTGGTTGACACGGGTGCAACACACTCTTTTATCACTAGAGAAGTGATGGCTAGTTGTTCTTTTCCTATTGGTCATAGATGTGATAGTCTTTGATTAGAAACCCCTTTGGTTGGTTCCACCGAGTTGCGGGAGGTGTGTCTATACTGTGTTCTTTCTTTCTCAAGATGCAACATTTAAGTGGACCTCATAGCACTTGACATGCATGAATTCAATGTGATCCTTGGAATGGAAACATTGGAGAAGTACCAGGTGGACTTGGACTGTAGTTCCAAGGTGGCGACATTGTTGACGTTGATGAATCATGGGTCTTCCAAGGAGATAGGAATATTCTACTGACGTGTTGGGTTTTAGTGGTGATAACAGAGAGGTTGGTGAGGTAGGGATGTGAAGCGTTCTTGGCAAATGTGGTGGATACTATGGTGAGGAGTCCTAGTGTTTAGGAAGTTCACATTCTTAGTGAGTTTGAGGATGTGTTTCCTAAAGAGTTTCTCAGTGTACCCCCACATCATGAGATTGAGTTTGAGATCAATTTGGTTCTAAGTACACAACTAATAGCGCAAAACCCATAAAGGATGGCACCAGCTGACTTGCAACAGTTGAAGAAGCAGTTGTAGGAGTTGTTTGAGAAGGGCTTTATATATCAGGCCAAGCACTTCTCCTTGGGGTGCTCCCATGTTGTTTGTCATGAAGAAGGATGAATATATGAGGTTGTGCATTTATTTTCGATAGTTGAGGAAGGTGAGAGTCTAAAACAAGTATCATTTTCCACAGATACATGACATGTTTGATTAGCATAGATGAGCTATAGTATTCTCATAGATAAATTTGAGGTCAGGATACCATCAGTTGCAGATCAAGGCGGATGAAATACCCAAGTCATCTTTTAGGACTAGGTATGGTCACTATGAGTTTGTGGTTATGTTGTTTGGGCTAACCAATGCACCACCAGAGTTCATGGATCTGATGAACGAAGTGTTCCCACCTTGTCTTGATTAGTTTGTGGTTGTGTTCATCGATGATATTCTAATATACTCTAGAGAGAACCAGCAATATGTGCAACATTTATGGCCGACGTTGACTTTGTTGAGACATCCTAAGTTGTACGCCAAGTTCAACAAGTGTGAGTTTTTGCTAAAAGACGTGTCTTTCCTTGAATACATGATATCTATTGAGGGTGTACATGCGGATCCCAATAATGTTTAGTCACTGCTAGAATGGGTCAGCCGAAGACAATGATAGAGGTTCGTAGTTTACTTGTCTTGATAAGCTATTATAGAAGCTTGATCAAGAACTTTAGTGCAGTAGTGTTACCCCTAAAAAAGCTAACGAGGAAAGGTGTGTTCTTTTTTTGGATGACAAGTGTCAACGTTCTTTCCATCTTTTGAAGGATAAGTTGACTAGTGCTGTAACATACCGAATCTTGGACCCTACCCTAGAACTTTGACCTTTTGGGTTTGACCAAACAAGGTTGGGGTTAGAATGTTCCCTATAAGCTAATGCATGAATGATATAATCAAATATGTCACATAATTCATTTGGATGATAATAAGAAATTAAAGAACTTAATTGGATAAATAATCTATCAATGGGCCACTAATGGGCCATATGACATATCTCCTAAAAAGAAATCTCAAAAGTGAAATCTAAGTTTAAAATCACGTTCCTTGGGTCCCAATTACCTTGGGAGTCAAGTTTCACTTTATTCACATAATAATAATTCATTTAATTCAAATTGGAAAAAAGATGTGTGTTTTCCCTAAAATACCAAATAAAATAATAAATGACTCCAAAAGAGGAAAATAATCTTAGATTCATAATCTACATAATAAATATATCCTTTGGGTGAATTTTCATCCAATTTGGAGAAAGATTGCTTAAAAGGTGAAATTAGGAGGTAGAAAGTGTGTAGAGCCTTCAAAATATTAAATAAATCCAACACGTAAAATTGATGGAAAATTCAAATCCAACACATTACATATAACTTGTGGGTCAAGTTTCATAAATTTGGATAATCCTAATGCCATTAATGAAGGAGGAAAGAGAAAATGAGATTTGATTTGTTTAACCCATTAAAAGTTTCCCAAAGGCAAAACTAAGTACATAATCAAAATCTACATGCCTAATTTAACATATGTGCAAAATTTTGTTTAATTTGGATAATGATAAAACCCTAAATTTAATGTGCATTAATGTGACCCCACATTGATTTAATCAGATTCAATTTTTGATTTATATGTATCACACTGGCTTTGGAATCTCAAGCTTCTTTTGGAGCATTAGATTTAGATCGTGTGGTATCTATACTCTCTCCTACCCCCGCTTCTTTCTCTTGTTGTCAAGCACCGACCAGGTTCCCTCTCCGATTCTTTTTCTCGATTTTCTCTCTTTCCTTCTTTGATTACCTCTCCAACATGTCCCTCTCTTCCGCACGTTCATGATGGCCCTATATATATACCTGGGTTCATGGCTTTGTTACCCAGTTCGTGAGCCATCATTGGCTCCCCTATTTTCTCTCTGATTACTCTAATTCAGCGTTTCTCACTTCCCTTCACTACTGGACCTGCAGATGAAAGATCATTGGCATTCACCGCACTGTCAAGTGTTGTTCTATGGTGCTTCTTTTCCCCCTTTGGCCCTAGAACTATTACCCCCAATTGTCATATAACATTTTCCATCTCCTCTATTTTGACCCAGATTCCACCCCCTTTTCTTCTCTTATAAACCACTGGTCTTCGGACACCTAAATTTACCTCCCTCAACCTTCGTGACGAACCTCAAACTAGTTTCCTCACATCAACTTGTCCAATGACTGACTCCGATTTTGAAGGAGTGTATCTCCCCATATCCACCGGTCTCTAGACGCCACCACAGGGCCGCCACCTGGCTTTATGTTCTCGAGGGACCTACTTTGTTCCCAGGGATCTTCATGGAGGTCATTTGAATCTGTGTATTCCCTTGGTTTCCTCAAATTCGAGGTATGTAGTTTTTCCCCAATTTCTCACATGAACCAATCTCCTACTCATGCAACTATGGCTTTGGGCAGAGGAAGGGGATAACCCCTTGTTATTACTCAGTTTTACCCTTGCTTTCCTACTTTTCTTTTTGTTCTTCTCTAAGGGTAGCTTAATAATTTTGGCATTTGGTTTGTGTTTCTCTACACAGACTTGAGAACCAGCCTTTATGAGGGCCACAGGGCCAAGTCACATGGGTCTTCCTTCTCTTCTTTTCTTTTTTGCGAGTTTGATGCTGACATGGATTAATCTGATTGGCCTATTTTGAAAAATTCATAACTAATTATACATAGCCCAAAAAAAAGAATATGTCCTGAAATCAAAAAAAATAAGTACAATCTAATGGTACTAATGTTAGTGCTCGAATCTAATCTTGAAAATATGTGATTTTAATGAATTTACCTAAATATATAATAACTTACAAATTTCTTAATTTAATATCTATAAGTCAGAAAAATATAATAAAATATGTTTTGGACTCCTAATGACATATACTATAATATGTTATGATTTTGGAAAACTAATTCACATATAACTAAAAAGGTGGTTTTTAGGGTTTATGAAATCAATGTAACTCTAACCCTAGTCCCACATACATGTTAATAGGTTCTTTGGATGCCTATGATTGGACCTAGAAGTGATTTTGGATCACTTGAATCTAAATTTGAGGTATGTTGTATCCCCTATTCCTCAATATTGAGCAATTTACCTATCTTATCATTCTTTTAACTTTGGCCTACACATATGTCTATTTTTTGATATAATGGTTTGTGTGAACTATCTTTCTTGTTATGAACTTGGGTATTTTCTTTATATATATCTTGTGCCTTGGTGCATTTTGGTCTCTTATATTGATATGTGCCCACTGTGAAGTGGATGTCTATATGTTTGTGTTGTCCATTGTGTGATGGCAACATTGTATTATTCTGACCATACCTATCTACTTGCCTCTACATTAAACATGCTATGTGCTTTAGTAGCACTAGAGTAGTGTAAATTTGGTATTGCGGCAGTAATCCCCTATTGTTTATTAAGGATGGTGGTAGTATACCACTTCTCTATACCTGAGTGTGGCAGTAATCCATACTGAATTTTATATATTTGGGAGATTGGCAGTATTCCTTTCTCTATCAGGTTTCAAGTTTATACGTGGCCGCCTTTGTGTTTATATTGTTCTAGGGCTATGCTTATCTCACATGCATGCATGTTATTGATGTTGATTGAGGGGTGTGTGCCCTACTTTATTTATGTGCTTATGTTGCATAATCTTTATTGTTTTGATTATGGCAAGTATCCTCTTTTATGATGATGATGATTCTTTTCTTTTATTCCCTATTTGGGTAGTCCTTATCTTTTTGTATGGGAAGCCTTTTATTTTGATGTCCCTTGTTCTTTATAAATTGCTCAATTTCCTATTTAGTATGCACATACTAGCCTTTGCTGATGTTTCCTTTTCTTCTTTTCTTGTTGTGGTATGCTTCCAATCCTAGGTGAAGGATATGGTGGACATGGCATAGACATAGACATAGATTAAGAAGTTAAAGCTTGGAGACAATCTTGAGGTGGTTTATATTTCCCTCTACATGGATCCTTATGATGTAAGTTTAAGATGTTCCCTTGTTTTATTATTGAATATATCCATGTTTTTATTCTGTTGCTATACTTTGGTTGTTTCGCATACCATTAATAAAGATTTGAAAATTTTACACCCACTCCAAACATACCCTTGAAGTGTGTTTGGATTGGAGGTTCTATTGTTCAAATTTTTAGTAATGAGGTGATTTTGCTTCTTTACAGCATGGTACCAGAGCCCATGGTAGTTGAAATCTAACTATTTCAATTTTATCTCCCTAGTTAGAACCCTTGACTTTTCTAAGTTACTTGTAAGTGAGATGTTGACCCTAGATTTGATCACTTATGATCTTTTTATGCAACAAAGGTTTGATTTGAGCATCAGATTAGGTTATGAGGAAGTCTTCATATGGAAATATTGTGACTTAGGTTTTGTTTTGATTCTTACCGACACGTTGGTTTTACACTCGCAAAGTATTTCATCAACAAAAACTATTTTTATTATACTATTATATGTACAAAAATTTTCTCTGGTTTGTCGATGTTTTCTTGAACTGAGTCACAATGAAGAGAAAACCTAGAATTAGTTGATTAGAATCTAACCCTAGTTCTGACTATGGATTTGTAACTAGGATTGATGTAAAGGTGTAGTTGACCTACTCTATGACTTTTTGGTTGTTTTTTGGGGTTGATAGGTTAGAGACACAAGGACCTAAATCTCAACCTAGATGGCATGACTATAGTTGAATACATTAATAATACAAATCTCTAAAAAATTCATAATGAAAAGATGTGTGGATAACCCTAAATGTTGATTAGTTTGACTTGTTAGGTTAAACCCTTTAAGGGGCAGAGAGTAGTTAGTTGTTGATGTTTGGATCAATAGATTTCGAGGATGAAATCCCTTTAAGGGGTGGATTCCTGTAACATATCGAATCTTGGATGCTACCCTAGAACTTTGACCTTTTGGGTTTGACTAAACAAGTTTGGGGTTAGAATGTTCCCTATAAGCTAATGGATGAATAATGTAATCTAATATGTCACATAATTCATTTGGATGATAATAAGAAATTAAAGAACTTTATTGGATAAATAATGTATTTATGGACCATATGACATATCTCATAAAAAGAAATCTCAAAAGTGAAATCTAAGTTGAAAATCATGTTCCTTGGGTCCCAATTACCTTGGGATTCAAGTTTAACTTTATTCACATAACAATAATTCATTTAATTCAAATTGGAAAAGAAGATGTGTGTTTTCCCTAAAATATAAAATAAAATAATAAATGACTCCAAAAGAGGAAAATCATCTTAGATTCGTAATCTACATAATAAATATAGTCTTTGGGTGAATTTTCATCCAATTTGGAGAAAGTTTGCTTAAGAGGTGAAATCATGAGAGAGAAAGTGTGTAGAACCTTCAAAATATTAAATAAATCCAACACGTAAAATTGATGGAAAATTCATATACAACACATTAAATATAACTTGTGGGTCAAGTTTCATCAAATTTGGATAATCCTAATGTCATTAATGAAGGAGGAAAGAGAAAATGAGATTTGATTTGTTTAACCCATTAAAAGTTTCCAAAAGGCAAAACTAAGTGCATAATCAAAATCTACATGCCTAATTTAACCTATGTGCAAAATTTTGTTTAATTTGGATAATGATAAAACCCTAAATCAAAGAGAGAGAAAAGGTGCATTAATGTTGCCCCACTTTGATATAATCAGATTGAATTATTTATTTATATGTGTCACGCTGGTTTTGGAATCTCGGGCTTCTTTTAGAGCATTGGATTCTGATTGTATGGTATTTGTACTCTCTCCTACCCTTGCTTCTTTCTCCTATTCTCAAGCGCTGACCAGGTTCCCTCTCTGATTCTTATTCTCAGTTTTCTCTCTTTCCTTCTTTGATTCCCTCTCAAACATGTTCCTCTCTTCCTCGTGGTCATGATGACCATATATATATATAACTGAGTTTGGGGCTTTGTTACCCAATTTGTGAGCCATCACTGGCTCCCTTGTTTTCTCTCTGATTACTTAGTTTCAGCATTCCTCGCCGCCCTTCACCACTGAACCTCCAGATGAAAGATCCATGGCGTTCGCTGCACTACCCAGTGTTGTTCTGTGGTTCTTCTTTGCCCCCTTTGGCCCCAGAACTATTACCCCCAATTTTCATAGCATGTTTTCCATCTCCTCTATTTCGACCCAATTTTTGCCCCACTTTCCTTCTCTTCTAAACCACTAGTCTTCGGACCCCTAAATCTACCTCCTTCAACCTATGCGACGACCCTCAGACTGATTTACTCTCATCATCTTGGCCTGGACTGACTCCAGTTTCCAAGGAGTGTAACTCCCTATATCCATCGGTCTCTGGATGCCACCGCAGGGCCACCGCCTAGAAATAGGTTCTCGAGGGACCTGCTTTGTTCCCAACGATCTTCATGGAGGTCATTTAAAGCCATGTATTCCATTGTTTTCCTCGGATACGAGGTATGTAGTTTTTCCCCAATTACTCACATGAACCAATCTACTACTCGTACAACTATGGCTTTGGGTGGAGGAAGGGGATAACCCCTTGTTATTTCTTAGTTTTACCCTCGCTTGCCTACTTTTCTTTTTGTTCTTATCCGAGGGTAGCTTGGTAATTTCTTCATTTGGTTTGTGTTGCTCCATGTATAATCGAGCACCAGCCTTTATGAGGGCCCATGCCACTTGGCCGAGGGCCACAGGGCCAAGTCACACATGTCCTCCTGGTCTTCTTTTCCTTTTCGCGAGTTTGATGCTGACGTTGATTTATTTGATTGCCCTATTTTGAAAAATTCATAACTAATCATACGTAGCCTAGAAAAATAAAATAAAATATGTCCTAAAATTAGAAAAATAAGTACAATATAATGGTACTAATTTTAATGATCGAATATAATCTTGAAAATATGTGATTTTAATGAATTTACCTAAATATATAATAACTAAAAATTTTCATAATTTAATATCTCTAAGTCAGAAAAATATAATAAAATATGTTTTAGACTCCTAATGACATACTATAATGTGTTATGGTTTTGGAAGCCTAATTCACATATAACTAAAAAGGTGGTTTTTAGGGTTTATGAAATCAATGTAAATCAAAACCTAATCCCACATACATGTTAATAGGCTCTTTGGATGCCTAGGCTTGGACCTAGAAGTTAATTTGGATCATTTGACTCTGAAGTTGAGGTATGATGTATCCCCTATTCCTCAATATTGAGCAATTAACCTATCTTATCATTCTTTTAACTTTGGCCTACACATATGTCTATTTTCTTGATATCATGGTTCGTGTGAACTATCTTGCTTGTTATGAACTTGGATATTTTCTTTATATCTATCTTGTGCTTTAGTGCATTTTGGTCTCTTATATTTATATGTGCCCACTTTGATGTGGATGTTTATATGTTTGTGTTGTCCATTATGTGATGTCAACATTGTATTATTTTGACCATACATGTTTACTTACCTCTACATTAAACTTGCTATGTGATTTAGTAGCACTAGAGTAGTGTAAATTTCTTTGGTTTTAGGGCAGTAATCCCCTATTGTTTATTAAGGAGGGTGGTAGTATACCACTTCTCTATACCCGAGTGTGGCAGTAATCCATACTCAATTTTATATATTTGGGAGATTGTCAGTAGTCCTTTCTCTATTAGGCTTCAAGTTTATACTTGGCCACCTTTGTGTTTATATTGTTCTAGGACTATGCTTATCTCTCATGCATGTAGGTTATTGATGTTGATTGTTGGGTGTGTGCCCTACTTTATTTATATGCTTATGTGGTACAATCTTTATTTTTTTTATTATGGCAAGTATCTTCTTTTATGATGATGATGATTCTTTTCTTTTATGCCCTCTTTGGGTAGTCCTTATCCTTTTATATGGGAAGCCTTTTATTTTGATGTCCCTTGTTCTTTATAAATTTCTCAATTTCCTATTTAGTATGCACATACCAGCCTTTGTTGATGTTTCCTTTTCTTCCCTTCTTGCTGGGGTATGCTTCCAACCCTAGGTGAAGGATATGGTGGACATGGCATATACATGAACATAGATTAAGAAGTTAAAGCTTGGAGATAATATTGAGGTGGCTTAGATTTCCCTCTACATGGATCCTTATGATGTAAGTTTAAGATGTTCCCTTGTTTTATAATTGAAATATTGTCATGTTTTTATTCGACTGCTATACTTTGGTTGTTTTTCATACCATTAATAAACATTTAAAATTTTTACACCCACTCCAAGCATACCTTTGAAGTGTGTTTGGACTGGAGGTTCTATTGTTCAAATTTTTAGTAAGGAGGTGATTTTGCTTCTTTATAAGTGTGCTAGTGCTAGTGTTGCCTGAACAAGGAAAAGTCTATATCGTCTTATGTGATGCGTCAATGAATGATTTGGGTTGGGTGTTGATGCAAGACAAGAATGTGATTTATTTTGCTTTTTGAAAGATTGAGAAACTCGAGGAAAGATACCCGACACATGGTCTAGAGCTTGCTGTTGTGGTCCATGCCTTGAAGATTTGGAGATACTACCTCTATGGAGAGAATTGCCAGATTTTCAGCGACCACAAGAACCTAAAGTACATCTCTTTGAAGTAGGAGATGAATATCTGACAATGATGCTAGATGGAGTTGATTAAGGATTATGATTGCACTATAGACTACCATACAGGGAAGAAGAACATGGTGGAAGATGCTTTGAGTAGGAAGTCTTCTTCATCATCATTGGATGATAAGGCGTAGATGTTCTTTGGTGTGTCATAGGAGAGACATGTTGGTGTCTCTACATCAGTTGAATGTGAAGTTGGAGGTATCCTTTTTGGTAGTTTTGTTGACCCAGTTATAGATGAATCCTACATTGAGGTAATAGATCAGGATGCACAATAGAGTGATATAGTTCTTTGGTTGTTTTTCCCTAACCCTGGAATACCCCCTCTAGGGTTTCTCTTTTGCCATTGACTTAAGGCCACCTTATCAATCCCGAGCTTGGTGCCTCGGGTCACCTCTCATGGTGCCCATTAGTCATGCAACATAGACCACCTTCTCATTCCCGAGCTTGGTGTCTTGGGTCACCTCTCATGGTGCCCGTTGGTCTTCCATCCTGGGCTTGACCTTTTTGCATCATCCATCAGGGTGGCATGTAGGTGCGAGAATACACATTTTTACTACAATTGTGATAATCATAGTGACTTTATAATTTGCAAGTATGAACATTCAAACTGATAGGTTGCATTCAATGTGATTAATCATCCGAAAAACTTTCAGGAAACTAGTGTGATTAACCATAATTAACCACCTACCTGTTAAGATGACTTGAATGCAAAAATAATTCAACCAATCAAGAAACCAAGCAAGCACACCCAAGTTGATACTGAAATAGGAATCTAATTTTCCTATCATTGATCATGCCATCAAGATCTATTAAACCTAGCTCACTTCCTAGGGTTTCTAGTCCACTTTTAGGGTTTCTATTACAATTAGGGTTTCTCTTCATTTATAATATTTTAAACCCTAATTTTATACAATTACTCACAAACCCTAATTATCTCATCTATTCTTCATGAAATATATTAAGGTTATCTTTTAACAACATATAACCTTAATTTTGGATTAAAGGCATAATTAACCATCAAATAAGTCCATTATGCTCTTTTATATTAAAACTACCATGTTTATCCTTTTAATTCATGACATGATCATTAGGCCTAATTATCATCTTTGGTTCCTTTAGGATTTCCCACTCATAGTTCATTATGATCTAATTCACATATGAACCCTATTTATCATTAATTCCACCTTTATCCATTAGAAAACCCTAATTACAATATTAAGGGTATTTATCCACAATTAGGAGCCTTTATACTCAATTAGGGTTTCTAAGTGATTAATCATTCTTATTTGAGGTAAAAACCCTAAATCATGCAAGAAACATCTATATAATGTTTAAGTTCGTCATTAATTATTCAATAGGTTGCAATTACTCAATTTCATCAACTAAGCAACATGAACTTAACCAATATGCTCAATTAGGGTTTCTTAATTTAATACATAAGTACTTTTCATTAGATTAACACACTTTTTCAAATAGGAACAAATTCAAGTTTTCAAACAAATTTTATTATGTTCCTCGCAATTTTCTAAGCAACTTTCATATGTTAACTTTATCCATCTGAGCTTCTTATCAAAAGTTATGATTTTGGCAAGAAAGACATTAACTTGAATTATTTGTTATCTTTTTAGAAAAATGTTGGCCATTTGATCCCTGGCCCACTGGACCATGAGAAATCCAATGGCCCACAGAGACATGCCTCTCTCATCATTAAAGGAGGCAAAGGACAACATTTCCCTTACCTAAACTGAAGGCACGAAGGGGCAACCTTGTAAAAGACCACATGGTCTCCTTCTTCCTCGCACCATCTCTGTCTCATCCGCGCGGCCAAATCCTCAGTTGACTCTAAGGTTCCAACCACCTATGAGCATGCTGAACATCCAGGGAGCTTTGCCTCCCTCCTTCGAACTCAACCATAACCTCAATTGCACGTCCTTACTATGCTAGCCCCACCTCCAACTCGCCGAACTTCGGCGAGGCAAACTAGGTGGACAAGAGGGAAGGTCAGGGTGGATCCTTGAATTGGCTACACATAAATGCTCCTCGCTGCTCTCTGAAGGTTGTGGGTTGATGAGTTAGCATGTCGGTAACCTCATGAATCCTCCCCTATATATAGGGTCGGAGGCAGATCCCTGTTGGATTGGGGACTTTATCGATCGGCGACCAAACCCCTAACAAGTAGGGTTGGTTCTCACCGGATTTCCCTCCCGAGTTCAAAGGTGTTAATCTCGCGATCTAACTCCCTTTCCTCTTTTCACAATGATCCGAGTTTGGATTGTCTCCAACCTACCTGGCACAAGACTCCTCACACCTATGAGAGTCATCCCTGATCATTGAATCATGATCCAACGGTCCACAGAAAGCCCGAAATCAAGGAATTGGAAAGATAATCCAATTACATCGTGACATCAAATCCTTAGGCAATTAATAACCTAACTTTAGGTAATTTTGCAAATTGCATAACTCAGAAATTTTGCACTATTATCCAACCAAATTTTAAGGGTTTCTCTCTCTTGCCTTTATCTATGTGCATGTCAAGTTTGAGTCCAAAACTCCAAAAGAAAAGGACTATTTCTTCAAAGGCAAGTTACTCATTAATAAAATTCATTTAATGGTTATTTTCTCTTTACTCAAACCATTACCTTGCTATTTGGGACTCCTTGGACCCCAAGAAACCCTTAGATTTCGAAATCCTTTTTGAAGGATGCTTATTATCATTCTAGATGCTTCCACATCCTTTATTTCTCATTATCCTTTTTATTTCTTGATTAAAATATCTCTTTTTGAGGATTTCTCTTTATCTCTCTTTTTATCTCTTTTTTTTTTCCTTATTGGACTTCCTTTTTACATTAGGAACCTTATCGATATGAAAACCCATCATGGATAACACAATCATACCTCTTTCCACTTATTTTCCACATTTTATCATTATTTTCCATTTCTTTCTTAATAAAGAAATATTTAATTGATCGTTTCTTTTCTTATTGCATTATCTTTGCGACTTTGGACTCCTTGGAACCCAAGGAACCCAAGAGGCACGAAATCCACCTTTGTATTATATAATTTTGCCTTCTAGAGGTTTCTACACCTTTATTTTCTCCATTTCTTATTAATAATGGAGTTTCTTTTGTCTTTGCCTTGTTATTGGGCCCAATAGCCAATAAAGCCCACAAAACAATCAACAAGGCTATTGTAAACGAAATCCATTTATCCAAAACAAATTATATAGTTATTTGTTCAAATATCTTTAATAGGAAAAATTATATTTCTCACCAAAAGAACCCAAAATTTGGGGTTGTAACACCCTTCCCCTCGTATAGGAATTTTGCCCTCAAAATTCGACCAAGCACACAACAAACAGGATAATCCCGTCTTATGTCCATCATGGCTCCCATGTGGCCTCACCATTTCCCTGGTGCTTCCCAAGAACCTTCATAATCTCATATTCTTCCATCTGAGTTCTTTCTTACCTTGGTATATCGTACCCTCATAGGTGACTCAGGACATTTCAGCCTCCCATAAAGCTGAATAGATTCATGGATCAACACATGGCTTGGGTACCTCACATAGTTCTCTAGATCAGACTCATTGAACACAATATACATCATGTTATCCAGAGGGGTAAGGCTAAACACAACCATCTCCACCAATCCATCTCAACTGGACCCATATATCGGGGAATCAACTTTCTCAGATGTAGCTTAGAGGGGTCGTATTTCACTTCACATTTCCTCCCATAGTGAACTACATGTTAGTCTGCTTTGCATCAGCTCATGACTGATGTCACCCATGGGCTCTCTTTCAGCCATTACACTATCAAAGCGACTTCATCTTCACACACTGTGGTTCTTTCTTGACCTTCGCAAGGTCCCTCCACCAAAATCATCTTCATGAAGTGGTGACTGACTTAACCTCCCTTACAGAGCTTCTTTACATCCTGATACTGGCTATGATGGTTATCATCACATCTTATGTAGGACAAGAACTGTCTCCACGTATCACCCTGACTGAGCACACATGCTCTCATTAGACCTTCTAGTCTGGATCATACTAACCGTTAATTAGGGGTGATAAACTATACTAACATCAAGTCCCTCATGTATCTACTTCCACCGCATGTAAGCGAATCTTTAGGTTATACTCAAGAACTTTTGATCTCACATCATAATATAGTTGAACCATCTCTCTCTCATATGTATTTCAACCGGATCCATCCCTTGATAGTATTCTTTCTTTCTCATGTTATCTAGGTAAGGCGATCTACCATAACCCATATTGCATGTTGACCTTCCTTGGTCTAGGGGAGACTTACCACAACATCCATAGTGATGAACTCCCATTCCCTCTCAAGGACTCTTTATCCTCTATATCAATACACTGGGTTACAGGTGTTCATCTTTCACCTCCTAGCTTTCATGGTGACAAACCATATTCAACGTCATCTTAAGCATCCAAAGTACTACTGCCACTTACTATCTTCGTAGTGCCACAATTTATGGTGATCATGATTTCCTCTATGTCATGATTCCTCAAGATTGATTCCTAGAAAACCCTGGATGACTCTAATCGGGTTTTCATCACCTTCTTTGCTAGAGAAGTGAATCTGAGGTTCTACCCCCATGCTTTTCTTCCATCAAGGCCTAAGTTGTCTAACTAAGCAACCACTTACTTGATCAATGATCTCGTTACATCTGAGTGTTAGCCAAACATGTCTTCTTTTTCAACATAGGGCTAACCTAACAACCTCTTCTAGCCTCTACCTAAACTAGGCAGTTGTATCTCAATCAGAGCATCCATTACCACTTCACATCTTTCGGTGTAAGGTAATGCTGAAGACATTCACCTCCATGCATTCCACTTATCGTCTCATCTCAAACTCTAAATCTATCTTCATCAAGAGAACTCAGAGCTCATCTTCTTAGTTTTCGAACTCAACCTTGTATAGCTCATATCTCATGATAAAAAATCCTCATAAGATGACTACCTTATTTCTCATAATGTTTGTAGACCATCCACATATCGTTCACACCACAAGGGTATGTTATCATCTCTGTCCTCATACCTCCTAGCAACATTTCCACTCACCTCATCGTTATTCCTTGTGTATGGTATGCATACTGTCCTATCTCTCACTCCCATAACATGAGGAAATAAGCATTTGGCAGTCGTACAAATATAGAGTTCTTCCTGTTCCATGAGTAAAGATGGTACGTCCCACTTTGCCAGTACACCTTCAAATCTAAGTTGAAACATGCAACTTATGTCTCAACATCACAATCATCTCGATATCAAAGTTACTTCCATGGAAAACTGGTCTACAACCTACTTGGTCACCACACAATCCTTGGTCATCTCCTCTAGGTCTGTAGGGTGCCAGAACTTTTAGGGTCATTCCTCTTCCCTTATGCATCTAGAGAGTGCCCTCCTCATGTGACCTTTGAGTCCCATGAGTTCATAAAGGTGATCAATATCCTGACCCAAGGCCCTTAGACAATGATAGTTGTTACCTCCCGACCCTATGGTAATGTGCAACTAGGAAATTAGGCAACTCCTACTCCCATCGGTCATATCCCTACCTGACCCTAGGATAGACTTAGGATTCTAACATAGTACATGTCCAACTTAGAACCTTAACCAAGTCTCTGTCATCTCTCTCTGCATACCTGGGCTGACTTTCATCCTTACCTTGGTCAGGCCCCATACCGATTACCTCCATGGTATCACACCCACATGCACTTAGAAATGGTTATATATGGGTCTACAGGTTCATTCTCATACCATGTACTTTCCACTTAGCTTCTCAAGATCCTACGAGACCTCCTTAGGTTACCTCAAACCAAGGAAACAGGTATACACCCTACCAAAGGGTCCCTCTCCTAGGATGGGAGGAAGCTACATCTTGATAACAAAGGTCACAAACGTTCTTATGTATAGGGTTTAAATCCACGTGAGCATGTTTACCCCTATATAGCTACTAAGGCACAAGCAGACCACCTACTAAACCATGCCAGGTCACACTTGTTCTCATCCTCAACATTGGACCAAGAACACACCTTCACATGTCACCAACTTAATTGTGAAGGATTCATCAAACATACCTTAAACTTAAGGGGTTTTTCTTTCCTCTAAACATGAGGAGTGCCATGATCGAATCTATAGGAACTCAAATCTCATCATGAGCATCAGGTACACCACTTCCCCTCTTAGGACTAGGAACCCTAGGTTGACTTCTTTATGCAATAGTTGTCCAACTACATGCTCAACATTCTAACAGCTAACCAAGCATGTATGGGGTACATCATGCACGTCCTATTATCCTTCCACTTGAACAACACCTTAGAGTTGAGTCCTTCTCAAGGACAACCAACTAGGTATAAGGCCTCACAACTTGTTACTAAACCTCTTCGTGGTCTAAGGAACTCTTGTTCCCATTTCTTAAGGTAAACAGTTATACCATAGGCACATAGGTACCCAGAGCCTCATCCTCTCTCTAGGGTTTGGTTCCTCTAAAGGCAAAAAAGATATCCTTAACCTCCAGGGATAATTAATGAGCCAACCCCAACCATCCACTTGGGTCGCATCGTCCTAAACTCCCCATTGTTCCTCATATCTCGGAGTCTAAGCTTCCAACCTTATTGCTTGGGTCCTGCTCTCTCTCTCTAGAGCTAACTCCAAAACCAACTTTACTACTAGAGGTCCTCTCTACATGAAGGGTCAAACTCACAACATACCCCTACATGTGTGAAGCCTATGTTCATCTTATGTTTGCTCAAGATTATTCATAGTTCCTCATGCTTATCTCATAAGCTATCCAACATACTCTCCCATCTAGGGTTTCAACCTATTGTCCGCACTATTGGTGTACCCTAGGTGCATGTTATGCCCTACTCGAATAAGCCCATAGGGTTTCTATAGATTCTTCACTAACCTCGTCATTGAAGGAGCTATCCTTCACTCTAACATGCACGACCCTTTCCAAGGTTGGGTCGCTAAAGATACTAGGTCATCCAACCTCACATGGCTCATATCGTCATGGGTATCCAAAAGCATGTCCACACCCTTAGTCTATTATGACATCTAACTCCTCATGCCATCTCTCTCTTTAACCACTACTTAGGGTTAGGGTTAGCATCATCCTCTGAGGATGTTCCAATTCGCTACTTATAATGGAGGTCTCTACCTCCAAGACTAACTTTCTCCACTCATCCTCTTAACAAGAAGGTCTAGCCTCAGGTCTCTCCTGAGGGCATGGAAACATATGTCATCCGAACTAAGCATGCAACTATTCTTTAGTTTACGCTTAAACTATTAAGCTTATGTCCATGACATCTTATTTACATTCTTTTCATTAATTTGGTGGAGGATTCCTTAAACCCTATCAACTTTACTCATACCTCAAAAGAGTGAGGAAGAGAGAAAAAAGCCTAATCCTTAAAATCCTTAACCGCATTAGAGTTGAGAAGGGATGAACAAGATGAGAGAGTCCTAAAGGTATCTTATTTTGAGTCAGATCCTAAGACATCGGCTAAGCAGTCACACTAATCTGAGAGTCCTCGTATTTCGACTAGCGGTGCGGAGGAAAATCTTGCCAGCCCCCGGACATGATACTTTTCTAGACACCTCTAATAACTCCCTTAGATTATACAGAGTTTGTAAAATTTAATAATTATTAAAGATTAAATGAAGAACCTATGCTCTGATACCAAATGTAATGACCCCACCTCCCAGTAACCCCCAATTAAGGGAGACCAAGAGGTCATAGCCATTATCCCAATTTCCAGATCAGAGGTTCGACAAATAATCAATAATAATTATCAAATTCTACCAACTAAACTGAAAGGATGTAATAAAATTAAACTTTGCATACCTTTTTCACAGACTTGGATATCTTCTTCTATCCACATCTGGAGTCTATTCTAACTAATCCTCCTTTGTACTTTAACTCTTATTTAATTCCACATATGATGCTTTACTGTTTGTCCTTTTCAATCTTGTACCTAAAACACCAACAAATAAAACGGCGGTCAGTATATTGAAATATGCCGGTATGTGGGGACAACCAAAATTTCACAAATATGGCTAACAATCTAATTATCACAATCAAGGTAATTAACACGCCAATTTACATTTTAAATGTGTCATTCTCCACCGCTTTTGCCCTAACCCTGGAATACCCCCTCTAGGGTTTCTCTTTTTCCATTGACTTAAGGCCACCTTCTCACTCCCGAGCTTGGTGCCTGGGGTCACCTCTCATGGTGCCCATTAGTCATGCAACATAGACCACCTTCTCATTCCCGAGCTTGGTGTCTAGGGTCACCTCTCATGGTGCTCATTGGTCTTCCCTCCTAGGCTTGACCTTTTTGCATCATCCATCACGGTGGCATGTAGGTGCGAGAATATACATTTTTATTACAATTGTGATAATCATAGTGACTTTATAATTTGCAAGTATGAACATCCAAACTGAGAGGTTGCATTCAACATGAATAATCATCCAGAAAACTAATGTGATTAACAATAAATAACCACATACCTGTCAAGCTAACTTGAATGCAGAAAGAATTCAACCAATCATGAAACCAAGCAAGCACACCCAAGTTGATCCTAAAATAGGCATTCAATTTTCCTATCACTGATCATGTCATCAAGATCTATTAAACATAGCTCACTTCCTAGGGTTTCTAATCCACTTTTATGGTTTCCATTGCAATTAGGGTTTCTCTTCATTTATAATATTCTAAACCCTAATTTTATACAATTACTCACAAACCATAATTATCTCATCCATTCTTCACAAAATATATTAAGGTTATCTTTTAACAACATATAACCTTAATTTTGGATTAAAGGCATAATTAACCATCAAATAAGTCTTCTATGCTCTTTTATATTAAAATTACCATTTTTATCCTTTTAATTCATGACATGATCATTACGCCTAATTATCATCTTTGGTTCCTTCTGGATTAACCACTCATAGTTCATTATGATCTAATTCACATATGAACTCTATTTATCATTAATTCCACCTTTATCCATTAGAAAACCCTAATTACCATATTAAGGGTATTTATCCACAATTAGGAACCTTTATACTCAATTAGGGTTTCTAAGTGCTTAATCATTCTTGTTTGAGGTAAAAACCCTAAATCATGCAAGAAACATCTAGATCATGTTCAAGTTCATCATTAATTATTCAATAGGTTGTAAAACACTCAATTTCATCAACTAAGCAACATGAACTTAACCAATATGCTCAATTATTTCTTAATCCAATACATAATTACTTTTCATTAGATTAACACACTTTTGCAAATAGGAACAGATTCAGGTTCTCCAACCAATGTTATTGTCTTTTTGCATTTTTCTAAGAAACTTTCATATTTTAACTTTATATATCCGAGCTTCGTATGAAAAGTTATGATTTTTGCAAGAAAGACATTAACTTGAATTATGTGTTATCTTTTTAGATAAATGTTGGCCATCCGATCTATGGTCCACTAGACCACGAGAAATCCAACGACCCATAGAGATGTGCCTCTCTCATAATTAAAGGAAGAAAAGGATAGCATTGCCCTTACCTGAATTGAAGGCATGGAGGGGCAAACTTGTAAAAGACCATAGGGTCTCCTTGTTCCTCGTGTCGGCTCTGTCTCATCCACGCGGTCAACTCCTCGGTTGACTCTGAGGTTCTGACCACCTATGAGGGTGCTAATCATCCAGGGAGCTTCGCCTCCCTCTTCCGAACTCAACCACGACCTCAATTGCTCATCCTTGATGTGCTAGCCCCGCCTCCAACTCACCAGACTCTGGCGAGGCAAACTAGGTGGACGAGAGGGAAGTTTAGGGTGGATCCTTGAATTGGCTGCACAGAAACGCTCCTCGCCGCTCACTGAAGGTTGTGGGTGGATGAGTTAGCATGCTAGTACCCTCATGAATCATCCCCTATATATAGGGTCAGAGGCAGATCCCTGTTGGATTGGGGACTTTCCCAATCAGTGACCAAACCCCTAACAAGTAGGGTTGGTTGTCACCGGATTTCCCTCCTGAGTCAAAGGTGCTAATCTCGCGATCTAACTCCCTTTCCTCTTTTCACAATGATCCGAGTTTGGATCATCTCCAACCTACCTGGTGCAGGACTCCTCACACCTGTGGGATTCATCCTTGATCATTGGATCGTGATCCAACGGTCCACAGAAAGCCCGAAATCAGGGAATTGGAAAGATAATCCAATTACATCGTGACATAAAATCTTTAGGCAATTAATAACCTAACTTTAGGTAATTTTTCAAATTGCTTAAATAAAAAACCGTGCACTATTTTCCAATCAAATTTTAAAGTTTTCTCTCTCTTTCCTTTATCTACTTGCATGTCAAGTTTGAGTCTGAAACTCTCAAAGAAAAGGACTATTTCTTCAAAGGCAAGTTATTCATTAATAAAATTCATTTAATGGTTATTTTCTCTTTCCTCAAACCATTACCTTGCTCTTTGGGACTCCTTGAACCCCAAGGAACCCTTAGATTTCGAAATCCTTTTTGAAGGATGCTTATTATCCTTCTAGATGCATCCACATCCTTTATTTCTCATTATCCTTTTTATTTCTTGATTAAAATATCTCTTTTTGAGGATTTCTCTTTATCTCTCTTTTTATCTATTTTTATTTTCCTTATTGGAATTCCTTTTAACATTAGGAACCTTGTGTATATGAAAACCCATCAAGGATAACTCAATCATACCTCTTTCCACTTATTTTACACATTTTATCATTGTTTCCCATTTCTTTCTTAATAAAGAAATATTTAATTGATCTGTTCTTTTCTTGTTGCATTGTCTTTGCAACTTTGGAATCCTTGGAACCCAAGGAACCCAAGAGGCACAAAATCCACCTTTGGATTATATACTTTTTCCTTCTAGAGATTTCTACACCTTTCATTTCTCCATTTCTTATTAATAATGGAGTTTGTTTTGTCTTTTCCTTGTTATTGGGCCCAATAACCAATAAAGCCAACAAAACAATCAACAAGGCTATTGTAAACGATATCCATTGTCCAAAACAAATTATGTTATTATTTGTTCAAATATCTTTAATAGGAGAAAATACATTTCTCACCAAAAGAACCCAAAATTTGGGGTTGTAATAGTTTGGCAGCAAGAAGTGTGATGGATTCCATGTGTCAGAGGATGGGACAATGTGTTACCATGGTAGAGTAGTGTTTCCTATTGTTGATAATTTGATGAAGTTGGTTCTTGAATAGGATCACTCTTTGATATATGCTATGCATACAGGAAGTACTAAATTTTACCATAATCTGAAAGATCTATATTAGTGTCCTGGCTTGAAGCATGACATAGTTGAGTTTGTGGCAAGGTGTCATGTCTATTAGCAAGTTATGGTAGATGTGATAACATGGAATTTCAAACATTGCATATGACTTCTACTTTTAACCTCACTCTACTTATCACCTGTAATTTCAATTTGGAATGTGTTTGATGCAAAATTTGCCATCTAGCATACATATATCACTTTCATGATACTTAATTTGAGAAGAATCAAGTTTTCCTTAATGTCAAACTTGATCACCTTTTCTTGGATTTTCTTATCATTCCCTTGTATGCATATATACCCTTTTATTATACTCTTGTTGTAGATCTCTCTCTCTCTCTCATATCCAACACATCAAATTTCATCCAAATATGAGCTAGTATGAGATAGATATGGTTTTTGAAATCACCTTGAATTAACTTAATTTCTGGCTATTTCATACGACTTTGTCCCATTTTGGGCCCTTATGGGTGCGTGGTTGACTAACCATTTCCCTCTTTTCTTTGTCTATCTGGGCTCTTCTATTTGAACCAATCAAAAAGCTCAATTTTTTTGATCTTGAAAGCTACCCGCTGGATCCTTTGGCCTTGGATCTGAGCCCCTAAGGAGGCTTACGATTTTTTCTTGTACCTCTGTATGGAAGCTCAAAACCAATGGCATCAGATTCCATCTAAACTTTCCTTTTGCTCCTCCAATTTCCCTTGTTCTAGCCTCTTTTTGAACGAGTAACACCCCATTTAATTCTGATTCGTCACTCTTGTTCTTTCCCCCATGTTTTCCCTTTGTCTCACAAACCCTAACCCCCATCACTCTGTTCTTCCCCTTCCTCCATCCATGGCCACTTCCATGGATTTAGATTGGACTTCTCGGCCCCATGCCTTCTTTTGGGATGATCTCACCACCTTCGACCTAATGGATTGATGGCAGAAGTAGTCATCACCTTGGCTCTATGCGGGGAGGTCTCCTGCCCTCTTCCCTAGGAGCACTGAGAGGGGCTAGCCACAATGCCTCCCCACACTCGTGGGCTTGCTGTCCTATTGGAGCAAGGATCAATTGTGGTGGCGGGTGACCGTAGGAAGTAGGTGACAACAAGTGTATGGCTCGCAACGTGTCCAGGCCACTGGCCGCTAAATATAGCAGCCTGTGTGAGCGGCCCAGTACCACAAGTTCATCTAGGAGTGTGACTAGGCTAGCAAAGGGAAATGTGGCATGGCCAGAGCCTCAGGATCAAGTATCAACGGTCCAGATCGTCCCCAATTGAGATGAATCTTCGAAAAATCACCATAAATCATTCCTTTGTCCAAAAATGTCATGCAATATCTGATTTTTCATTAGAAAAATGTGTTATATCCAACAAAAATATTTCCAGAACCTAAATCTACTTGAATTTCTACTATTATCCATAAAATCATACTTTTATAGTCTTTTTATGATGTTTATCCTTTTTTCATGCATGATCTTAATCATTCATGTATCAAAATGTCTTGATAGCCTAATTTTAGTACCTTGAACATCCATATGCATAAATATTTGAAGTTTACCTATCGTAACACCCTTAAATGGTCTCATGTTGCATACATGACCTAAAATGGGCTTTTAATGCTAAATGCCACTTCTTTAATACTTATTTTTATTGAATGTTCCTCAAATTCCCATGCTTGATCTAAATCAATAACTTTTAATGTATGTTGGACTATGTTTGAACTTGTCCATGGTAGTACCCTATTTTGACTTAATGATGTATTTCAACTTTGAATCATGCTTTATGTGGATACATTGATGTTGAAACTCAAACCTTGGTCACATGTGGGTCTTTTGAGTCAAAAATTATTATGTGGACTAAAAATATGTAACCTTACATGGTTTATACTCCTAATTTCTATGTGAATCAATCTTGTTCACTATGATGACTTTTTGACCTAATCTTGACTTAAAACATGAGATATGTTGCATAGTGATATTTAAAACTTCAATCACGTGCAAAGATCACCCTAATGACCATCCATGCTTTTTTATATGTATAAATCAGTAACCTTGTGAACTTTATGATACCATATTTCAAGTAGATACCATCTATACTCTAATGTTGACAACCTTGCATGAAATGACCCAATATGTCAATGTTGATGTTGGTTTTATGTATCTTTCTCAAATATCAAGATTGCTCAAATTAAGATTTTGAAATTCTACTGTTAGATCACTGAATTAGTTCTGATTTTTCGTCCTATATCTAAAGGTATCCATGATATATGATGTAACTTGATAATGAACTTGCATGACCTAGTTGAGATCTTGAAATCAATGCTGATGGTATAGATGATCATTTGTCAAAATACTCCCCTTAATGATGTAACTGCCTTGCAACAAAAATTTTGAAACTTTCATGACTAGAAATCCTCCTAATGACATAAGTCAATGAGGTAACCTATTTCCAACATGCCTTGTGCCCTAGAAATCCTCCTAATGACATAAATATGTTCGAGAAAACAATCCGTTGAGTATAGATAATCATTTGTCAAAATACTCCCCTTAATGATGTAACTGCCTTGCAACTAAAATTTTGAAACTTTCATGACTAGAAATCCTCCTGTCACTTAGGACCTCAAATAATAATCACTCCTTGGAAAAGATGACAAGCCACAGAGGACTGATAGGATTCAAGAGTGATGCTTTCTTATCATGTACAACTTGTATAAATTTTCTTGATTTTTCGCATGATTCGGTAATAGTTGAACTAGTGCATGGTACTCTAAAAAAAAGATGGAAAAAAAGTTGCACAAGAACAACCTCTTCTACTCTTCTTCTACCACTTCCAAATCTTTCCATTCGTCAAAAAGAAAAAATACCAATAATGCCCAAAAGGCTAGGTTTGGGGTGGCACCCCTTCCCCCTCTTCTGCTTCTTCCATACCCACGCAATTGGGTGTATCACCAAAAATCAAAGAAAAAAAATGCGGTCAATGTAACTGAATGTCCACTAAATAAAAAGGTCTCGAGTCGAATAGAGGAGAGACGGTCCTTCTTCCATTCCTCCTTCACTCCAATTTTCTACCTAGGGGAAAACTACAAAAACCCCAACCATCCAAATCAGCTATGTTCTTGTGTAAAACTTTTAAAAAAAAATTTGGAGTACCAAATGCAAAGGTGAAATGAAAATTGGTTTTATTGCAGGTCTTGAATAAATGCAAGTTTGCGAAGTAGGAAATATAAAAGTCACTTTTCATAAATTCAGGAAGTCAGGGTCGCTTGGCCATATTTTGGTGGAAGGAATCAAGTGGTTATTAGGAGAGTGAGGATGATAGGTTGAGAGTATGTCTTGAAAGTATTTTTGATTTTAATGTTGCTCGAGACGAGCAAAGTTTAAGTTTGGGGTATTTTGATGAATGCATATTCATCTTTTATTTTTGCTTCATTTAGAATAATTAATTAGGACTTTTTTGTTAATTTTAGATAATTCAAAAGTAAATAGCACTTTCATCTTCTTGATATACTTTTCCTGAATTCTTATGATATTTTTCTTAATTTTCAGGAACTATCTAAGTAATTAATTCGAGAAAATAAAAGATGAAGATATGAGGCTTTCAAATATTCCCGCAGTGTCTGAGATACTCGTCACAAAAATAGCCATATATTTTGCGTATAAAGGTGGAATTTCAAGATAAAGTATGGAATGAAAAGAGAATTTTATTGGCTACAAAAAAGACATATTTTGCGGCAATTTGGGTGTTTATTTGACTGCACAATTAACCAGTGAAAGTAGCATTACGTTTTCCCGCCGAGTCTGATTTCAGTATATACCTTTCACCACTCCCACATCCCAAGGAGGAATTTATTGTGCAAGTATGCGTTGGAAAGATAATTCAATTATCTACAGGAATAATATATTTTCGGGCCACTTCTGAATTTTTTATTGGCCCAAAAATACGCTCAAAACTCCTGTTGCGGGAAATTAATGCAAAAGGGATGCAAAGAAATCAATTGTTTCCTCTATTGACTAGATCTAGAAAGTCAGCAGCTGTCGGCGGCCATTCCTTTTGCCCTAAACCTACTGTATACCCCCCTCCTTCTCCTATAAAAGGAGGGGCACTTCCTCCTCCTCCAGGCATCTTGGATTTCTTTGTATTGGGATTCTGAAGCAATTAGTCTTGCAATCATCTTCTTATTATGCAATAAAGTAGATTTTAGTTCAATCATAGTTCTTTCATACTTGTTCTTGTCTCTTTATTCCGACTTAGTCTTAATCTTCTTTTCTCCGTTCTTTAATTATGGAGCAAGGAACAAAGAACTAAGCCATTTCATTTTCTCTAGCATAAGGATTAATCTCCTAATTTTTGGGCTAGACTATGGCTTCAGTACTTTGTTCCTCCGTCTCCTCTTTCTCCATGAGTGAGTAGACTTCTATCGAGGCAAGGGGAATAACCCCTTAGCCATGGTTTTAACGACTTCTTCTTAAACGACTAGATGGTAATCGATTTTAGTTAACGATTGATCTTCAGATCGCATGTTAATCCGGATGGAAATGACCATGGAAATCCGGATTTAGAACAATAAAATCGATTACATAGACGTTTTGATATGATTGTGGATTTTGGTATTTTAGGATGATAAACTAGGAAGCATGAGCACCAAGACCAATGGGCTAATGTGGAGTTTATCTCTTGTGAGTTTTTAAATTCACAAACCTTCATCGAATCGTAGTTTAAGAATTAGTTGTTATCGCCTAGGCTAAGGTGGTGAAACCCCTACGAGCCTTGATTCCCAGCTCTTCATTTAATCACTGCATCCTTTGTTTTATTTAATTCTTAGTCTTTCATTCATATAGTTTTGCTTGTGTTAACAATCATCTTAATTTTTCCTTGTGCATGTTTATTCTTGTTGAGTGCATTTCTTCTTGCATTAGTGTAATCAATCAAACCCCCAACTTGACTTTTACTTTCTACTTTAATCTAAAGATAAATACCAAATACAAATAATAAAGTTCTTCAAACTTTGGGTTCTAAGAACAATCTCTAAAAAAGTTATCCTATGGGATCGACCCTTCTATACTACCCTTAAAACTGGAAGTAAAAAAAGGTTTAAACTCTAGGATTAACCATCTTAGTGATTGATATTGCAAAACGACGATTATCATGTGTATAGAAGGGTTGGATAATGTTGTGAACCCTTACGGAACCTTACTTTGAGGAAGTGGTAATGACCATAATATGTTGTTAAGTATAATGGAAATGCACTTAAAACATGCTTTGTGTAAAAGAATATCATTAAGCGTTCTTGTCTTATTTCTACTTCTTTTTCATTGTGATGTTTCTAACCAAGCAAGCTTTTATAATATGCTTAAATAATGGTTACATGTTTTTCATAGTGTACTTAATTCTTTAGCATTAATATGTTTTGTTTATCAAATTTGTAGTTCCCAAAAGAAGACCTGATGCACTCAAGACTCTAATCTCTTAAATGCAATATAAATGGGTATACTTGAATCTAGAAGTGGGTACATATCTCTTATCTCTATGTTTATTATCTTGTTATCTCTTGTTGTCACTACTTTTCATATGTATTGCCTCTATGAAATATTTGTGCCATTCTACTGATGGGCGCCCAAGTCCACCTGCCTTTATCATTGTAGACATTATGAGTGTGGACTTTGGGTAACAAACACTTACATGACAAATAGTATCAAATCTATACACATATGCCTCTATATATGTTTATGGTGTAACCCATATTAAGAACCCAGGAAGGACAAAAATCCTTTCCTTCAAGTTTAGAGAGTCTTCTAGCATCTCATCTCTTCCTTAAGGACCACCTAAGCCACCCAAGTAGATTATTATTAGTTAGATTTCTTGTCCTCTCATGTGATTCTTCGCACATGACTATTAATCGCATGACATCTTGATTATGGGTAGGTTATGCACGAGGAAAATAAAAAATCATTTGAAATCATGAAAGTTTATTAACATTATAATGCCATTATCTGAACTTAAATTGAAAACCTTATTTAATGAAAGAAATTACTCTTGATAGTGATGTACTCAAGAAAACTCGATTTTACCAAATTGGATTTAAGTGCTTCCTATGCTTGAGGTAAATTCTTGATATGGTGAAATAAGGAGAAACTCATGTTTTACACCTCACATTTGATGAGGTCCCTATTGATTAAACCCATGTTTCCTTATTAATGATATAACCTTAAACATAGTTAAGCAATCTTTTCCCATATTTGAAATGTGACCTGATCATGCCATGGAATGACTAAGCTCTTGGACTCTCAAAATTATGATAAAATACTTTGATACAAGAGGCATCTTCTCTATTGATTTCTATGCCTATTGGTAATATTTATTTCGATCAATGTTATGGACAAGGATCTCACTCTTTCTTGATTGTTATCTAAACTCTTGGAGTTCCCAATTTGACTTCTCAATTTCTAAAATATACCCTTACCATGACCATGAAAGGAAGGGAACATAATTTTGACCATGATATTGTGTAATATTGGAATACAGTTTCCCTATTAAGACCTCTATCTTGCAAAGTCTTGAAATATGGTTTCCCTATTATGATCTTGATCTTTGACACTATGACTCTATGAAGGATGATGTGATCATTGATACTCTCCCTATTCGAACATGGTTGATGGCTCATGACTAATGTAGACATATGTGTTGGATTAGGGAAGTCATTGACTCATGACATCCCTAAGCTACATAACATCCCTATTATGAATTATATAAATCTTTATTTTGTTGACTATTTAGTGTTTTGGAGAGGTAACCCCTCCACTCAATTTTGATTTCTTAACCTAAGTCTCTAAAAGGTCAAATCCATGATGATTTTGATACTCGATCTTGAACATCAATTTGATGATGATCTTTAAATATGATGATGTTAACTATAGTTAGAGGTTAAATTCCTAGAAATACATAGGTCTAGATCATTCATCAACCATGAATACCATTATAATGGACTCGATATTGATATCTCAAAACATTGCTCGTATCTTGAACATTGCTCAAAATGTTGCTTGAAACAATGATTGATTTTTGCTCGATTAATTTATATGGATGAATGATCACCCCTAAGGTTTGAATAGGAATCTAAAACCTAGCTTCAAAATGTTTGGACGTACGACTTTGATGTCTAAACTGAACTGCCAACATTGATGTATGAAATCTTGACTCATGATTATTGATCTTGGTTTTGACTTGACTGCTATTATCACCCTGTTTGGATATTGAGATCACCCTCGATATCTGACTAATGAATTTCATGTTCCCAAATCTTCAAATTTTGAAATTATGACTATGTTGATACACTCAATTTATGACTTAAGGGTGAGCTCCATGTAGACTAGGGTGAGATCTTCCATTGATTTTAAGCACAAAATTATGATGTTAAAATACGATGTATGTCTTGAATTATGGAAATATGAATTCTCAGTTATGGATGTATAAACCCACCTAGGACAATTTAGGAGTGAGGATCCTAATTGTTGGGAATGAAAGTCATTCTTGACTCTTGATTCAAATATCTCTATTCGTTTGACCTAAAAATGTGATCTCTCCAACTTTGGTGATAATCATTACAAAAATTGTTGACTCATTAAATGATACATCCAAATTTGATGATCAATGTGACTATATGTTGACCATGATACTCGATTGCTTAATTTTAGAATGAGATGGATATTGTAACTGGTTGTGATGCCTTATGAGAATACTAGGACAATCTTGGTGCTGAATGGGAAAATTGGATTTTGATTTATGGATATTTTAGTTTTAGGGACAAAATTCCTTTTACGGTGGGGAGGATGTAATAACCTAGAATTTTACACCTTGTATATGACTTCTACTTTTGACCTAGCTCTTGTTATCACCTTCAATGTCATGCTAGAATGGACTTTGATGCACAATTTACCATACGATATGCATGTATCACTTTGATGATACTTAATTTGACAAGAATCAAGTTTACCATCATGTCAAACAGTGTCACCTTTTCTTGGATTTTAAATCATTCCCTTTTATACATGTATACACTTTTCTTGTACTCATGTAGATCTCTCTCTCTATCATGTTTGAAATGCATAAAATTTTATCCATATCTGAGCTAGTATGAGAGGGATATCCTTGTCTGAAATCACCTTGAATTAAATTGATTTCTAGCTATTTCATATGCTTTTGACCCTTTTTGGGCCCTTATGGGCGCGCGACCCACTAACCATTTCCCCCTTTTCTTTGGCTATATGGGTTCCTTTGTTTGAACCAATTAGAAAACTTGTTTTTGTCGATCTTGAAAGATAACTATTGGATCCCATGGCCTTGGATCCAACCCCTTTGGAGGGATACCATTTTTTCTTGTACCTTCATATAGTCGCTCAATGCCAATGGGGTCGTCTTCCACCTAACCTCTCCTTTTACTCCTCCAATCTACCTTGTTCTAGCCTATTTTTGAATGAGTAACACCCCATTTCATTTCGATTTGTCATTCTCATTCTTTCCCCCATGTTTTTCCTTTCTCTCGCTAACCCTAACTCCTCCTCCCTCTCTTATTCCCCTTCCTCCAACCATGGTTGTTGCCATGGATTCAGATTGGGCTTCTCACCCCCATGCCTTCTTTTGACCTGATCTTGCTACCTTCGACCTTGCGGTGTGATGGTGAAGGTGGTCGTCACCTTGGTGCTATGTGGGGAGGTCTCCTGCCCTATGCTGTGGGAGCACCGATGAGGGGCTACCCACAACACGACCCTACACTTGTGGGCTTGTTGTCCTTTTGGAGTGAGGATCAGTTGCATTGGTGGGCAACTAAACATAACTCGCGAGCGTGGTGCATAGCGTGTCTGGGCCACTAATGGTTGGTGATAGAAGCATGTGCAAGTGGCCCACTACCGTGGGTCTTCCCACAAGTGTTACTATGTTAGTCGAGGGTGATGTGGCCCGGCTAGAGCCTTAGGATCAAGTATGAACAATCCAGGTCGTCCCCAGTTGAGGTGAATCTTTGAAAAATCACCATAAATCATTATTTTCTCCGAAGGTGTCATACAATATATGATTTTTTATCATAAAAATGTGTTGTATCGTATAAAAATATTTCCAGAACCATGCTCTTCTTACTTTTCTACTGTTATCCCTCAAAGCATACTTTTGAAGTCATTTTATGATGTTTATCCTTTTTTCATGCATGATCTTAATCTTTTATCTACCAAAACGTGTTAATAGACTAATTTGAGTACCCTTAACATCCATATGCATAACTATTTGAAGATTACCTATCCTTACACCCTTGAATGGTCTCATGTTGCATATATGACCTAAAATGGGCTTTTAATGCTAAATACTACCTCTTTAATGATTAACCTTATTGAATGTTCCTAAAATTACCATGTTTGACCTAAGTCGGTAACTTTTTTTGTATGTTGGAATATGTTTGAAATTGTCCATACTAGTACCCTATTTTTACTTAATGATGTATTTCAACCTTGAATCATGCTTTATGTGGATACATTGACATTGCATCTCAAACCTTGCTCACATGTGGGTCTTTTGAGTAAAAAATGATTATAAGGACTAAAATCAATAACCTTACATTTTTTATACTCCTAATTGCAATGTGAATCAATCTTGCACACTATGATGACTTTTTGACCTAATCTTGACATAAAACATGAGATATGTTGCATAGTGATATTTGAAACTTCAATCATATGCAAAGATCACCTTAATGACCATACATGCTTTTTTATATGTATAAATTAGTAACCTTGTGATCTTTATGGTACCTATTTGAAGTAGAACCCATATATACTCTAATGATGACAACCTTGCATGAAATGACCATCATGACAATGTTGATGTTGGTTTTATCTATCTTACTTAAATCTTAAGATTTCTTAAATTAATATATTGAAATCCTAATGTTAGATCACTAAATTGGTAATGATGTGTCACCCTATATCTAAATGTATCCATAATGTATGATGCAACTTGATAATAAACTTTCATGACCTATTTGAGATCTTGAAATTAATGTTGATGATTTTGGTACCTAGACTTAGGTGACACATCCAACAACCACGATTATTCTTAATGAACCTAATCTTGTTTATGTTAATCAAATTACACTTACTTGTAATCCCCTGATCACTTTGTGGACTCTATTACCAAGATTCTTGTTATATATGGTTTTCTAAATGTAATGGTTAATCTCGTTCTCTACTCATAAGGTACACTTAATCTCTTTACCCTACTATATTATACGCCTACTTGTATGTATGCTCATAAGAATGCTTACTAGATAATTACTTCTTCGAGCTACTTATTCTCTATGATTAGTATGTTTGTTTTTCTTGAATATGGTGAACACAACTCAAACATAATTGAACTTGTCCATTATACAAACCTTGTGTACTTGCCTGTATACTTGGGGTAAGGGTACAAGGTATGTTGGAAATAGGGTTAGATCATTGACTTTGGTCTTCAGGTTCCTCATATATATAGAAGGGTTGGCTAATGTTGAGCACCCTTATGGACCTTTCCTTTGAGGAAGTGGTCAATGGCCATTAAATATTGTTAAGTGCAATGGTTATGCACATAAAACATTCTTTGTATAAAAGAATGTCGTTAAGTGTTCTCATCTTGTTTCTACTTCTTGTTCATTATGATGTTTCTAGCCAAGCAAGATTTTACTATATGATTAAATTGTGGTTACATGTTTTTCATAGCATACATAATGATTTAGCATTAATATGTTTTGTTTACCAAATTTTTAGTTTCAAAATGAATATCCACTGTAGTAAAGACTCTAAGCTCTGAAATGCAATACAAATGGGTATACTTGAATCTAGAAATGGGTACATATCTCTTATGTCCATGTTTAGTATCTTGTTATCTCTTGTTGTTATTTATTCTCATATATATTTCATGTGTGAAATATTTGTACGATTCTAATGACGGGTGCCTAAGTGCACCCGGCTTTGGTTTTGTAACCACTAGGAGTGTGGACTTAAAGTAACAAAAATCCAGTGATATTAGAGCATCAGAAAGCTGCAAAGACTTTGTGTTACCTATACCGTAGTGGAAATGGTATCTTATGATGATGGACTTTATGTTTAGATTTTGTAGGATAGGAAAAGGTCATGATTCCATGTGGGTGATAGTGGACATGTTGACTAAGTCAACACACTTTCTTCCTATGAAGATAACATATACAACTAAGAAGTTGGCACATGCGCATGTTGATAAGATAGTACATTTACAAATTATCCTAGTGCTGATAGTGTCTGCCACTGGTCCTCAGTTTACCAGTCAATTTTGGGAGTGTTTGCATACAACCAAGGGTATGCAGTTGAGGTTCAGTACGACATTCCACCCGTAGATAGATGGATAGTCTGGAAAGAGTATACATACGATGGAGGATCTATTGAGAGCCTGTGTCTTGTAGTTTTTGAGTATTTGGGATATACACCTCAGTTTGATAGAGTTTGCAAACAACAATAGCTATCAGAGGAGTTTTGACATGGCACGCTATGATGCTTTTTATGGGAGACATTGATGAAAAATCATGGGGGAATGCTTCCACTTCCATGTGTAAAACTTGGAGCAGTGCCACAATATGGTATAAAAGCAAATAGGTAGATGGCCACTAGGAAATTACGATTCATATGGTCTCCCTAGAATAAATATATGAAACTAGGGTATATGAATGGACACCCTAGAAAAGATATAAGGCCCTAGAATGACTAGAATATTCATCTGTAGAAGTGATAGACATGATAAGTATAGGGGTTGACCTGGTTAGATCTCAAGTATCAACCTAAATCCTAGCTAATGACATATACTTTTGATTATCAATGGTCATGGAGAACCAATTGTGAATTGAGGAGGGACGGGATAAGCATAATACTTTTTATGCATCTTCTCCCTTATCTAGTCCATGTGGTATGGGACATGTATATTAGTAGATTGGTGATGGGTAGTATGAAAAGATCCCACATCTCTAGATACGTGCATGATCACCTCATATGGAGAAATGTAGGAAATACCAAGAGACCTAAGATTTGATAGTTGTCTAAATATAATGATAGAAAGCCATGACAAGGTGAAAGTCTTATGAATAAATGTAGGAAATGTTTTCTTTCATGGATTCCAAGTATAATTTGAGAAGAAAACTAAGGTAATTGTTAATCAATGTTCACATAAATGTTTTATGAATAGAAGATGTCATTTAATACATATCACTTTTTATGCAAAGTTACAAACCCAAGTGTTCCTTGAATTGTTAACTACCATTAACTAGAGAGGTAAGTGAAACCCTAAGGTGAGTAGTACATATCAATTCCGAGGTCGCAATTTATTTATGTTGGGTATAATTGCAACATCCCCAAATTTATATGAAATTTAAAATCTTAAATAGAGTTTTTTCTAACAAAAGTATAGTTAAGAATCTAATGAAAAAACTCAATTGATAAGAATTGCCTTTGAATAATGATATAACAGGATAAAAGAATCAAAATATCTCTCCCTTTCTTTTAAACACTAATTAGTTTTCCTTAAGGAGTATTATTTTTACCTTTATTTCTATCTCCTCCTCCTTTAAATAGTCAAATGATATAAATTAATTGTTAATCACTTAATGCCTTAATTTTTGAACACATGCAAAAAGGATATTCACTCAATCAAGATATGCTGAACTTACTTTTCTTTCCTTTTTAAATACATTTAAATTATGAAAATGTTATTCTCTTTTCTCTCTCCTCTATAATCTATGAAAACATAATTACATAAATGACTAAGTGCATAATCATTATTCATATTAGATTTGGATGCTAAATGAATAAGGAAAGTTGTTTTACATTATTTCACCTTTTGAGTACATAAAAATCAAACTATAGACCTCTATGGAATTAGTGGACATAATATGTTCATAACAAAAATTCATTTTGACTAGTAAGGATCTTAGACCACCTAACTTTCTTATGTTCAATGTTCGAAGTCATTATGAATTTGTTTGACCCTCTAAATTAATTAGGAAATCTTCTACTTAGATTAATCAATGAATTATCAAATATATATATAAAAGATACTTCAATATAACCAATGGTCCAGTTATTTTTCCCTATAACACGCTCCTTTTATTTTCTTTCCTTTCTTCATGTTTGATCCAATGGTCTCTATTTTATTCTCATGATCCAAGGGCCTCCCAATCATCTCCTTCCTCCATTTTATTCACATGTCTAAAAAGGTATTTATAGTGTTTCTTTCTCTCATATGCTCTCCTGCATCTCACCTCTATTTTGTGAAATTCTTTTTCCTTATATCTGTCTCATTTTTACAATTCTAATAAGTGGGTACTCATCTTCTTTGGTGCCCGATCCTGGAAACACCCAATCTAGGGCATTCCTTTTCTCACCACTCCAAATTGGAGAGATTACCTTGTCATGATTATATGATGGATCATAACCCACCCTTAGACCAGACCTGTTATCTTGTTCTAGAAACTTCATCCCTACCACCCCCGATATCTCCAGCCTTCTCAAGTATTCCTTACGTGGATATTCACCTAGCCCCCACATCCTCCACATTCTTATGTGCAATTGAATATCCATTAAGCATCTCTGAATACCCCTATTCTTCTTCTCATCACCCATTTTTTCCATTTTGGTCCCAATTAGAATTACATGTTGCTCACTATTTGGTCCATCATCAATGTTCACTGCCATGGAGATCTAGTGGTTACCCTTCTATTATGAGACATCAGATGAGATCGCTCGACCTATACAAATGTTTTTCGAGCTTTGGTTGGAGATTTCTGGCTTTAGAGTCGTGGTTATGATATTCCCATTCCTTCCCCTATTTCTTGCTTTCTATGATGTTTCACATCGATAGAAAGGTCCTCATCCTCCACCCACATACTCATTTGGCTTCTCTAGACTATAATGAGGAATTTTCTCCCTCTATATTTTCTTTGTTTGGCCTGCTCAACACCTATCTGCTTCCATAAGTAGCCAGCCATGGTTGTTCCATGAGGCTAGATTCTCCTACTCTGCCTAAAGCCCAAGCTTTGGCTTACCGATTTTGGGTCAGTGCAAGGAATTCATAGGGTATCCCAGCTCCCCATGGACGGGAATCCACCCCCCACTCTGGTCAGAGCTTGGACCTCCAAGTCATCTCATCAAGCGATATGGAAAGAAAGAAAGAACTGAGGTCATTAAATTACCTTAGTATCCCCACTGGTTTATTCTGTTGATTTTTAATTGTAAAGGTAGTCTCGAAAAACCTTTTATTCATCTAAAGAGTGATGTGGATTTACAGTTGAATGACTAGTTTGAACCCTAGACTTTGGTTTCAATATAATGCACACCATGGCTTTTAAACTCTTTTTGCCTTTCATTTACATAAATTTTATTTTCAATTTGAATCAATGTCATGCTTTTTTTTTCTTGACATGTGATTGGTGTGTAGTGCAAATTCATAGAAATTGCATATGACCTTAGAAAAATGTGTTGTGGAATGTTATTTTCTAATATCTATCCATGTATCCTATTTTCATACACTAATTTCTATAGTACAACTCTTCAATAATTTAATTATAAAAACTAGGGTTTAAAAATCCTAAACTGATGGGCATATCATATGATACATCTCCATTAAATGTGATTAAGGTCTTAGTCAAGTCAAAAGACTTTACATAAGGTGGTTTGTCTATGGTAAGCAGGCCATACTTCTTGGCATGATTGAACTTCGATTGTTTGGATGTTTACTTTTATGATTATGCACAATATAATGTCTCATGAAATTATTGAATGCCTTCCCAAATGACTTCATGTATAGATATCATTGCATGGTCATTTTCTTTCTTATCGTATATTGTATAGTCTTGACTATGACTATGACTTATGATTAGTGTATTATTCTTCAGGAGGGAGAAATTCCATTATGGTTTAATGAGAGAAATCTGATTATGTCATTACGAGGGAGTAATCTTGTTATTGTTAAGATTAAAAACATTAATGATTAAGTCAAGTTCTTAGATAATGAACAAAGATAAGGAATTGGCAACGTTTTTATATGCTCCTTGATCATGGACATGTATAAGTTATCATGGGATTTTCTAGCATTATGGGATTTTTTAGCATTCATGGGCTTCTATGGGTCATTAGGATAGGCATAATATATTATCTTATCCAATTCATTATGTTTGAAATGTTCAAACAATGTTTAAGTTAATCCATAGTCAACTTTATTTCTTGTCAAATATATAATTATTTCCTATTTTATAACGTGCGAAGTACCAATTACTTATGTTGATGTTTTTTTTGCATGACTGGGGAAAAGTGTACCTAGGATTTGAAGAAAGTGATGAATAAAAGGACAAGCAAGGACTAGAAGATTTTGAAGCTTAGCACACTGGGGTTCCATCTACCGAGATGATACTATCTTTTAGATATCTTTCACATCAAGCCTTAATAATGTTAAACAAATTTGGCTTAATAGATTTATATTTCAAAGACAAAAAACTTGTAGTTTTCCTATCCATGAACTATGTATGAACATGTTTAAAATCAATGAATAGTGAGTATTTGTATATTTGCTATGTTTATCGTACTTGTGATGTTCCTCCAACTAGAAGTACCTCATTTATGGAAAATAATGGGGGAATGTTTCTGATTCCTTGTGTAAAACCTAGAAGGGTTCCACAAATAGAATGTAATCTACATACAATATGACGAATACAATTATTCTCCACCAACCTTCTTCTAAACACATGGTTCATCTTCTTTTTAACTAAAGGCAAACTCTTTGATTGTCTTGTCAAATCAAAGATTTCAACTCTGATATGCTTGCTTCATCCACAGATCGACCTTTATAGCTTACAGACTTTGTTGGATTTATTTGGAAGTATATGACATTTAGGTTTCTTCATGTACACATCCTCACAAAGATTCATGTTTAGGAAAGTGATTTGAATATCTTTCTGCAAAATCTCGTAGTCATAATAAGCTATATTGCCAAGAATGATATGAATGGTTTATACTACAAAAAATGATGAAGAGGTTTTGTAACATCCGTGACCTAGGTTATAAACTAACCCTCGATGTTTTGCCTAAATATGTAATTAAATACTTGTGATTATCTTCTTGACAAGTAATTAAGTTCCTCAGGAACATATACTTTCAATTTTGCTCTTTTAAACAAAGTTGTAGTATTGTTTTGTAATGAAGGGACCTATGTGCAAATTAACTAGTTAGAGGGGTTAACTTACAAAATTGCATAGGTTAATATGTTCCTCTGATGACGAGACATCATATGAGTGAATATGTTGAGGTATGATGGATTTCCCAAGCTTGGGCATCAAGATGCAGCTTGAGGAACAATCCTTGTGCTTAAAACCCTAATTTTGGAGTAAAGTGCAATTTACCCAAAATATGGGGTGCAACTTGTAAAATGCCCCTTCTAGAATATCTTTTATGACTCTTGACATCATTTAGAGAAAGAATTATGAAAGGGGAGCTTCAATTGAATAATCAGATAAGAAGAATGACCTCTGTAGTAAAATCACCTAGTATGAGTAAGGAGACCCTTCATATATGTACCTTAGGTTGCATGTTGGTTTTCTTTACCCTTGGATCTTGAGTTATGATGGGATTTGCTTAAGTTATGATAGATTGAACGTACCTTAGAAGGAAGGAGGGACCTAGATGAGAAATCCATAAACTAGAGGTCCTTATGGTGAAAACTAACCTAAGCTATATAAGCCTCTTCCTTTGCAAACCAAGTAAATGTATTCTCTTCTCTTCTTCACTTCTCATCTTGCTCAACCGACCAAGGCAGAGCTCTGGAACTCAAGGATATGACCAACTTGATCTAAGGTGAGAAGAGACCATCTTCTAGCTCGGATTCATGGAGGAATTCCTTGTATAAGGTTGGTTTTATGGTTAACTCACTTAGGTTTCTTGTTCTAGCCGACTTTCCCCAACCTTTCCTTGGAGAATCATCTTTGGCCAACATGTGGAGCTTAAGACGCCATTAAAGGCTTGAATCTTGGAAGCTTGGAGCTCTAGGAACAACGTTTGAGGCGGGTTTTATAACTCTAAACTTCTTGCTTTATTATGCATATCTATGTTCTTGCAAATTTATACTTAGTTCTTCTTCTTCCCCATTCTTCCTTGCATCTCTGCAAGAAATACGTGGAGTAACCGACCTGAACAGAGGTTGAAGATGATGGGCGTGAATTCCTAGGCAACTTTATCAAATGACCTTGGACCTTTTTGGTCTAAACGGTTTGCAAACCGTTTGAAATCAAACGGTCTCAAGACCGTTTGATAGGGTTGACCAAGGGAAGACCGTTTAAGGGTCTATTGTAAACATGTTGAATTTAATTTCTACAAAGAATCATAACCTAATTCCAAACCAATCACAAGTTGAAGGCACTTCAACCCCCTAAACCCTAATCGGGTTGATTTGCTGATTTCAAAGATAGATTTTGGTGAACTTTGGGTTGAAGGACCCAAACGGTCTCAAGACCGTTTGGGGGTTCATCCAAACGGCCTCAAGACCATTTGGTGACAACCCAAGACCATTTATAGGTCTAGGATTAAGGTGATTTGATGGTTTGAGGGTCCAATCACAATAGGTTTATGAATTGATAAAAATGCTGATTTTAGACCTAATTAGGGTTCAACCCTTATCTAATCGACTTATACTTTGTTGAAACTTTGGCCAAACTGTCTCAAGACCATTTGGAGGATGTCCAAACGATCTCAAGACCGTTTGGGCCAAGTTTGGGCCCAATTGGATGTCAATTGATGGGTTCAACCTCAATTTGATTCACATTGTTGAACATTGATGACTAGCCGATTGAAAACCCTAATTGAGTTGGATTCAACCCTAATTGGCTTTCAATTAAGGGTCAATTTGGTGTCCAATTGATTAAGTCTAATCCTAATTGACTCAATTTACAAGTGGTTAACAAGGACATGGCCAATTGAAGGCTTCAACATAGGAAATCCCAATCGATCATAACCTTTGCTTCACCTTTGAGGTCCATGCGGTTTTGAGCCATTTGGACCAAACGGTCTCAAGACCGTTTGGGGCCAAATGGTCTCAAGACCGTTTGGGCTCAAACGATCTCAAAGAGCACTAAATTGTGGGCTCTGATCTCCAAAACACGTTATAAACTCAGCGGAAGCATTCGATTAGTAGTGGAATACAAAAATCACCGGAAATTAAAACTTTTTGAGACAAGATCCTGAAATCATAAAACTTCTTTTATAGAAACAAGATAAAAAATTTATATCTCTATTAAATCACTTCTTGAGTGATTATACACAACCAGATACAAAAATCTTAAGATTCGAAACCAAAAATCTCAGACCAACTAACTCCAAGGACCTGAGAGTACAAAGAAGGCATAGGACTATCTAACTACAAGAGTCTGCAGTCAGTATCTCCACCTGAGATTCACTGCTACTCCTGGTGCTGCTGCTGGAACTGATCACCTATAGACTGGTTCCTTTGTCCTTGACGCCCACCTAAAAAGTTGAAATCTACAGAGTGAGACAATTTTAAATAATTATCCCAGCGAGACTTATAACTCCCCACCAGAAGATTTATTATAGCAATCAAAGAACAACATGAGCAATAAAAGCTTTTAAGGCAATCAACAACAGATTGATTTAAGTGGAACAACATCATTTAAGAATATGAAGAACATACATACTAAGCAGTGTAATCATCAATCATTGTATCTCGTAGTTCAACCTAAGAAGATATGCTACATGGTTGATTATATTTTACAAACATCATTATGCCCTACGGAGATGAGGTATACCACTCATACTCCAACCGATCACTGTTAAGTCGCATCGGTATCATACTTAGGTCATCAAAATTGTCGGATTCTTATGACCTCATCTTCCTCAGTCAGAGTGAGGATATACATGCAGGACATCTAGTGTCTCTACTGCTATAGCTCACCAGGGTATTCTGGTACTTCTCTATTAGAGTCACAGTGGCATTTTGTACTCTGTTTGCCATCAAAAGATTTCTTGTTTATCTCTCATCGATGCGGTATAAAGGATTTCCTTGGGAGAATAGTGTTACATCACCTCGATATAAACATATAGTGAAGGGTTGATAGATTAAGATACATCTACATCAATTCCTACACTAGGATGTAAGGATATACACATCCATATTCCCCCACATACTCAAAAGTATGTGATCCAGGAGTTCCCTTAGGAAAACCTATTTCACCATCACTAAACTTCTGACAATGATGGATCTATGATCAGGGCTCTACATGGTATGATTATACTTGATTAGTTAGGTACATTTCAGTATTCTTTTAACATCATTCATGTTCTCAAACAGTAATCATTAGCATATCAGCTATGAAAGTAGAATACTAAATGTAACAAGTCTAACTCACATCAATTATCATTTCTTAATCATCTCATCATAAGTCATATAATTAGTATGACCTTGATGATACTCATGGCTCTCACAGCCTATCAATCTCATAAGATGCCACTTACTAGACAAGAGGATATGTCACTATTCATAAAGCTAATAACATGCTTTCAATGAATATGGTATCATAATTCTTACCTGGATATGATCATCCTCATATAAGAACCTGCATGGTTAATTCAACTAATAATAGTAAACAATTCATTTCAAGAGTTGTACCTTTATACTCTTACAAAAGTTAGGTTTCCCTGATTTTCATCAATTAGGGTTTACTATTCACATTACATGTTATCACCCTAGAATTAGGGTTTACTATACACTTAATGGTGAATTGAACTCATAACATCATCATATATGAGAAACATCACCATTGATGCCTTAAATTAGGTTAAGATTCATCAATTATCATAATTAGGGTTTTCATGATCTCACATAGGTGGATCATACCCCAATCATGCACATTCATATGTATTGATGGTACTTTACTGAGTTTCAACCATAAATGGTACTTTCTCTCTCCTCTTACTAATAGATGGTGATTATATCACTCTAGATTAGGTTGGGTCAAGTCCCCATTGATTAACATAAACCAAATCACCACTATCATATCATTAGGGTTTGATTAAAACAAGGTATCATTTAGTAGATTCCTTCAAGGGCATATTGGTAAAGTACACCCTTGATCACTATTATGGTTCAATCCATTAGTCACTTAGTCTCTTAATGTCTTAGGGTACAATTATGGTTTAGTTTAGACCACCATTGGACCAATTACACCTTCAAACGATTAAGCAAAAACAACCTTAAAAGTCTCCAAACAGTTTCAACCTTCAACCTCCAAACGGTCTTGAGACCATTTGGGGGCGTTGACCGTTTGGATAGTTTGACCATCAAGACCGCATGGATCACCAAGACCGCATGGGTGCATTGACCATTTGGGAAAGTTGACCTCCAAACCGTTTGAAGCTATGCGACTTGAAACCGTTTGATTATAAACGATCTCAAGGTCGTTTGGAACAATCAATCTCAAAGGAAGTGCTGGTCACTGGTGGACCATGGAAGAGTAGAAGAGACCTGGAATAGAGATCTCGTGGGAGGACTTTCGTCGGGAATTTGTCCACAAATATTTTCCAAAGACCTTCCTAGATGAGAAGATCTCTCAGTTTGAGAGATTGAGGCAGGGCATGATGAACATTAGCGAGTATGAAGCTAAGTTCATGGAGTTGCTGCGGTTCTGTCCGCACATGGCTGCCATAGAGGAAGAAAGGATCAGAAGGTTTGAAAAGGGTTTGAATGCCGACTTGACTACTCCCGTGTCTGCCCTAGAGAACCGGGAAAGGTTCGCTACCTTTGTTGAGTCAGTCCGAAGGATAGAAAGATCCATAGTTGAGAAGAGGCAAACCCAAAAGAGATATTCGCAGTTCCATGGTCCTTCATCTAGAGACTTTAAGAAGCCTAGATTCTCTGCACCTACACCTCCACCACCTAGATCTAGTGCTCAAACATAGTGGGCACTGAGTAGAGGTAGAGGACGAAGCCTACCGCTACAAGAGACTCACAGTTCAGCATCAATGTCAGTCACAGGACCACCAAGACCACAACAACTGGAAAGAAGCTGCTACAACTGTGGGAAGGTGGGACATTTGATGAAGGACTGCATGTCTAGGCATGTCAGTCTGACACAACCTCAGAGACAGAATCAATAGGGATCACAGAGGAGGCAATCTCAAGGAGCAACTAGAGGACGTGGACAAGCATCTCAAGCTGGATCGTCAGCACCAACTCAACCTCAGGAGACAGCGAGGTTCTATGCTATGAACCCACCAGATGCAGTGGTCAATCCACGAGTTGTGGCAGGTCAAATGGAACTACTATATTCTGATATGTCTAAATCCTATGTTGTATCTATTTTGATTGAACCGGGTGCTACAAACTCCTTTATCACTCGAAGAGTGATTCGTAACTGCAATATGACAGTCAGTCATAGGACAGATAGTTTGTTGTTGGAGACTCCATTGAGAGGGTATGTTGTTTTGTAGGAGGTATGCTCTCCCTGCATCCTCTTCTTTTCTGATCATCGCATTCAAGTGGATCTTATACCACTTGATATGCAAGGATTTGATATAATCCTTGGGATGGATACCTTGGAAAGGTATAGGTTTGTCTTGGATTGTGAATCCAAGTTGGTTGTGTTTGCTGACGAAAGCAACACATGGATCTTTCAAGGAGAAAGAAAGATTCTACCCACCTGTCTTGTGTCAGATATGGTTGCTGATAAGCTGATGAGGCAAGGATGTTATGCATTCTTGGCTCATGTGGTAGATACTACCAAGGAGAGCCCCAACCCTGCTAAAGTTCCTGTAGTCAGGAAATTTGAAGACGTGTTTCCTGAAGAACTTCCCGGTATACCACCGCCTCGGGAAATTGATTTTGAAATCAATTTGGTCCCAGATACACAACCCATAGCCCAGACACCATATAGGATGGCACCTGCCGAAATGGCAGAACTCAAGAAACAGCTTCAAGAGTTACTTGAGAAAGGTTTCATCCGACCAAGTACTTCACCTTGGGGTGCTCCAGTTTTGTTTGTTAAAAAGAAAGACGGGTCAATGCGGTTGTGCATTGATTATAGACAACTCAATAAAGTAACAATAAAGAATAAGTACCCTCTGTCGAGGATTGATGATCTTTTTGATCAGTTGTGTGGTGCAACAGTCTTCTCAAAGATAGACTTGAGGTCTGGATATCATCAACTCCGTATTAAGGACAGTGACATATCCAAGTCTGCTTTTAGGACAAGATATGGTCACTATGAGTTCACAGTTATGTCGTTTGGACTAACTAATGCACCAACTGCATTTATGGAACTCATGAATAGAGTCTCACGACCTTTCCTTGATCAGTGTGTTGTCATCTTCATAGATGACATTCTGATCTATAGTAAGGATGCTCAGCAACATGAACAACATCTTCGCCAAGCCTTGACCTTGCTGAGAAAACACAGGCTGTACGCTAAGTTTAGCAAGTGTGAGTTCTAGTTGCTGGAAGTATCTTTTCTTAGACACGTGGTATCTGCCTCGGGTATTCGTGTTGACCCTAAAAAGGTAGAATATGTTCTACAGTGGGAACAACCGAAGACACCGACAGAGATTCGTAGCTTCTTAGGGTTAGCTGGCTACTACCGAAGGTTCATTAAGAACTTTAGTTCTATAGCCTTACCTTTAACCAAGTTAACCCAGAAAGATGTTCCTTTTTCCTGGAATGATAAGTGTCAATAGTCTTTTCAGCTATTGAAGGAGAGGTTGACAAGTGCACCTGTGCTTGTGCTACCTGAGCAAGGAAAAGGATATGTAGTTTTCTGTGATGCCTCCAAGAATGGACTTGGATGTGTGTTGATGCAGGATAAGCAAGTGATTTCTTTCACTTCCCGAAAGCTTAAGAAACACGAGGAAAATTATCCGACACACGATCTAGAGTTGGCTGTTGTGGTTTATGCCTTGAATATCTGGAGACATTATCTCTACGGAGAAACATTCTAGATTTTCACATACCACAAGAATCTTAAGTATATCTTCTCTCAGCATGAGCTTAACATGAGGCAACATCGCTGGATGGAGTTAATCAAAGACTACGATTGTACAATTGATTACCATCCAGGGAAGGCCAATGTGGTTGCAGATGCCTTGAGTAGGAAATCAGCAACATCAACCATGGATAGAGCACAACTAAGTTCCTTAGTATGTTCTAGTAGAGATATGCTTATCTCTTTAAGGCAAGATAATGTGCAGTTGAAGGTGTCATTGTTAGCCGGTTTGTTAGCTGAGATGCATATTAAACCTACCCTAAGAGAGTAGATACAGGAGGCACATCAAGTTGATGCTGCAGTCCAGCAGATTAGATCTGAGTATGGTGACGAGAAGCGAGATGGTTTCCATGATTCAGATGATCAAGTGGCATGCTATCATGGGAGAATGATAGTACCAGATGTGGATAACTTGAGGAAGTTAGTCCTGGAAGAAGCTCATTCTTCGATGTATGCTATGCATCCAAGGAGCACCAAGATGTATCGAAACTTAAAAGGTATGTATTGGTGGCCTGGGATGAAGAAGGATGTTGCTGAGTTTGTTCTGAGGTGTCATGTGTGTCAGCAAGTTAAAGCTGAACACCAAAAGCCTGTAGGAACAATGCAACCTTTACCCATACCATAGTGGAAGTGGGATCATGTGACAATGGACTTTGTTGTTGGTCTACCCAGGACAAGCAAAGGACATGATTCCATTTGCGTGATTGTTGATAGATTGACAAAGACAACACATTTCTTACCTGTCAAAACAACCTATTCTGCTGAAAAGTTATCACAGTTGTATGTTCAAGAGATAGTGTGTTTGCACGGAGTTCCTGTCACTATAGTTTCTGAAAGAGGTCCCCAGTTTACAAGTCATTTTTGGGAGCAGTTACACAGAGCTTTAGGCACCAAGTTAAGGTTTAGTACATCCTTTCATCCATAGACTGATGGATAGTCAGAAAGGACTATACAGACCTTGGAAGACTTGTTGAGAGCATGTGTTCTCCAGTTTACCGAGAGTTGGGATCTACACCTAAGCTTGATAGAGTTTGCCTATAACAATAGCTATCAACATATCATTGATATGGCACCTTATGAAGCTTTGTATGGTAGACGTTGTAGATCACCCTTATGTTGGTATGAGACTGGTGAACATCAGTTGTTAGGTCCTGATCTTGTGCAGCAGACCACAGAGAAGATTAAAGTAATACAACAGCAGCTTAAGACTGCACAGGATAGGCAGAAGTCTTATGCTGACAAACGTCGTAGACCTTTAGAGTTCCAGGTTGGAGACAGAGTGTACCTCAAAGTCTCACCTTGGAAAGGAGTCCTTCATTTTGGAAGGAAAGGGAAGTTAGCTCCTAGATTTATGGGGCCTTTTCCAATCATTGAATGAGTTGGAAAGGTAGCCTATAGACTAGAGTTACCTCCAAAGTTGCAGAAGTTACACCCTGTGTTTCACATTTCTATGTGGAGGAAATGTCACCCTGACACCGAGTCAGTTCTACAACCTATGGAAGTAGAATTGAATGAAGATATAACTTATGAGGAGGGACCAGTGTCAATCCTTGATAACAGAATTAAAAAGTTAAAGAAGAAAGATATAAACCTTGTGAAAGTCCTATGGAATCACCGTGGTGTCAAAGAAGCCACTTGGGAACTAGAGGATGAGATGAGAATGAAATACCCTGCTCTTTTCTCCTAAATATGTTTTATCGATTTCGGGGACGAAATCCTTGTAAGGGGTGGATAATTTGTAACATCCTTGACCTGGGTTATAAACTAACCCTAGATGTTTTGCCTAAATATGTAATTAAATACTTGCGATTATCTTATTGACATGTAATTAAGTTCCTCGGGAACATATACTTTCAATTTTGCTCTTTTAAACAAAGTTGTAGTATTGTTTTGTAATGCAGGGACCTATGTGCAAATTAACCAGTTAGAGGGGTTAACTTGCAAAATTGCACAGGTTAAGATGTTCCTATGATGATGAGACATCATATGAGTGAATATGTTGAGGTATGATGGATTTCCCAAGCTTGGGCATCAAGATGCAGCTTGAGGAACAATCCTTGTGCTTAAAACCCTAATTTTGGAGTAAAGTGCAATTTACCCAAAATATGGGGTGCAACTTGTAAAATACCCCTTCTAGAATATCTTTTATGACTCTTGACATAATTTAGAGAAAGAATGATGAAAGGGGCGCTTCAATTGAATAATCAGATAAGAAGAATGACCTCTATAGTAAAATCACCTAGTATGAGTAAGGAGACCCTTCATATATGTACCTTAGGTTGCATGTTGGTTTTCTTTACCCTTGGATCTTGAGTTTTTATGGGCTTTGCTTCGTTTATGATAGATTGAACGTACCTTAGAAGGAAGGGCGGACCTATATGAGAAATCCATAAACTAGAGGTCCTTATGGTGAAAACTAACCTAAGCTATATAAGCCTCTTCCTTTACAAACCAAGTAAATGTATTCTCTTCTCTTCTTCACTTCTCATCTTGCTCAACCGACCAAGGCAGAGCTCTGGAACTCAAGGATATGACCAACTTGATCTAAGGTGAGAAGAGACCATCTTCTAGCTCGGATTCATGGAGGAATTCCTTGTATAAGGTTGGTTTTATGGTTAACTCACTTAGGTTTCTTGTTCTAGCCGACTTTCCCCAGCCTTTCCTTGGAGAATCATCTTTGGCCAACCTATGGAGCTTAAGATGCCATTAAATGCTTGAATCTTGGAATCTTGGAGCTCTAGGAACAACGTTTGAGGTGGGTTTTATAACTCGAAACTTCTTGCTTTATTATGCATATCTATGTTCTTGCAAATTTATACTTAGTTCTTCTTCTTCCCCATTCTTCCTTGCATCTTTGCAAAAAATACATAGAGTATCCGACATGAACAGAGGATGAAGATGATGGGCGTGAATTCCTAGGCAACTTTATCAAACAACCTTGGACCTTTTTGGTCTAAACGGTTTGCAAACCGTTTGAAATCAAACAGTCTCAAACCGTTTGATCTCATGCGGTCTTACAAGACCGTTTAGAATCAAACGGTCTCAAGACCATTTGATAGGGTTGACCAAGGGAAGACCGTTTAAGGTTCTGTTTTAAACATGTTGAATTTAATTTCTACAAAGAATCATAACCTAATTCCAAACCAATCACAAGTTGAAGGCACTTCAACCCCCTAAACCCTAATCGGGTTGATTTGCTGATTTCAAAGATAGATTTTGGTGAACTTTGGGTTGAAGGACCCAAACGGTCTCAAGACCATTTGGGGGTTCATCCAAACGGTCTCAAGACCGTTTTGTGACAACCCAAGACCATTTACAAGTCTAGGGTTAAGGTTATTTGATGGTTTGAGGGTCCAATCACAATAGGTTGTTGAATTGATAAAAATGCTGATTTTAGACCTAATTGGGGTTCAACCCTTATCTAATCGACTTAGATTTTGTTGAAACTTTGGACAAACGGTCTCAAGACCGTTTGGAGGATGTCCAAACGATCTCAAGGCCGTTTGGGCCAAGTTTGGGCCCAATTGGATGTCAATTGATGGGTTCAACCTCAATTTGATTCACATTGTTGAACATTGATGACTAGCCGATTGAAAGCCCTAATTGAGTTGGATTCAACCCTAATTGGCTTTCAATTTAGGGTCAATTTGGTGTCCAATTGATTAAGGCTAATCCTAATTGACTCAATTTACAAGTGGTTAACAAGGACATGGCCAATTGAAGGCTTCAACATAGGAAATCCCAATCGATCATAACCTTTGCTTCACCTTTGAGGTCCATGTGGTTTTGAGCCATTGGACCAAACGGTATCAAGACTGTTTGGGGCCAAACGGTCGCAAGACCGTTTGGGCTCAAACGATCTCAAGGTCGTTTGGACCAATCGATCTCAAGATCGTTTAAGATCAAACAGTTTTAAGTCTCATAGCTTCAAGCGGTTTGGAGGTCAACTTTCCCAAACGGTCAACACACACATGCGGTCTTGGTGATCCGTGCGGTCTTGATGGTCAAACTATCCAAACAGTCAACGCCCCCAAACTGTCTCAAGACCGTTTGGAGGTTGAAGGTTGAAACCATTTGGAGACTTTTAAGGTTGTTTTTGCTGAATCGTTTGAAGGTGTAATTGGTCCAATGGTGGTCTAAACTAAACCCTAATGGTAACCTAAGACATTAAGGGACTAAGTGACTAATGGATTGAACCATAATAGGATCAAGGGTGTACTTTACCAATATGCCCTTGAAGGGTTCAACTAAATGATACCTTGTTTTAATCAAACCCTAATGATATGATAGTGGTAATTTGGTTTATGTTAATCAATGGGGACTTGACCCAACCTAATCTAGAGTGATGTAATCACCATCTATTAGTAAGAGGAGAGAGAAAGTACCATTTATGGTTGAAACTCAAGTAAAGTACCATCAATACATATGAATGTGCATGATTGGGGTATGATCCACCTATGTGAGATCCTGAAAACCCTAATTATGATAATTGATGAATCTTAACCTAATCTAAGGCATCAATGGTGATGCTTCTCATATATGATGATGTTATGAGTTCAATTCACCATGAAGTGTATAGTAAACCCTAATTCTAGGGTGATAACATGTAATGTGAATAGTAAACCCTAATTGATGAAAATTAGGGAAACCTAACTTTTGTAAGAGTATAAAGGTACAACTCTTGAAATGAATTGTTTACTATTATTAGTTGAATTAACCATGCAGGTTCTTATATGAGGATGATCATATCCAGGTAAGGATTATGATACCATATTCATTGAAAGCATGTTATTAGCTTTATGAATAGTGACATATCCTCTTGTCTAGTAAGTGGCATCTTATGAGATTGATAGGCTGTGAGAGCCATGAGTATCATCAAGGTCATACTAATTAGATGACTTCGGATGAGATGATTAAGAAATGATAATTGATGTGAGTTAGACTTGTTACATTTAGTATTCTGCTTTCATAGCTGCTATGCTAATGATTAATGTTTGAGAACATGAATGATGTTAAATGAATACTGAAATGTACCTAACTAATCAAGTATAATCATACCATGTAGAGCCCTGATCATAGATCCATCATTATCAGAAGTTTAATGATGGTGAAATAGGTTTTCCTAAGGGAACTCCTGGATCACATACTTTTGAGTATGTGGCGGAATATGGATGTGTATATCCTTACATCCTAGTGTAGGAATTGATGTATCAATCTATCAACCCTTCACTATATGTTTATACCGGGGTGATGTAACACTATTCTCCCGAGGAAATCCTTTATACCGCATCGATGAGAGATAAATAAGAAATCTTTCAATGGCGAAGAGAGTACAGAATGCCACTGTGACTCTAATAGAGAAGTACCAGAATACCCTAGTGAGTTATAGTAGCAGAGATACTAGATGTCCTGCATGTATATCCTCACTCTGACTGAGGAAGATGAGGTCATAAGAATCCGGCTCTTTTGATGACCTAAGTATGATACCGATGCGACTTAACAGTGATCGGTTGGAGTATGAGCGGTATACCTCATTTCCGCAGGGCATAATGATGTTTGTAAAATATAATCAACCGCGTAGCGTATCTGCTTAGGTTGAACTATGAGATACAATGATTGATGATTACACTGCTTAGTACGTATGTTCTTCATATTCTTAAATGTTGTTGTTCCACTTAAATCAATCTGTTGTTGATTGCCTTAAAAGCTTTTATTGCTCATGTTGTTCTTTGATTGCTATAATAAAGCTTCTGGCGGGGAGTTATAACTCTCGCTGGGACAAATTATTTAAAATTGTCTCACTCCATAGATTTCAACGTTTTAGGTGGGCGTCGAGACAAAGGAACCAATCTGCAGGTGATCAATACCAGCAACAGCACCAGGAGTAGCAGTGAATCTCAAGTGGAGATACTGACTGCTGAGTCTTGTAGTTAGATAGTCCTATGCCGTCTTTGTACTCTCAGGTCCTTAGAGTTAGTTGGTCTGAGATTTTTGGTTTTGAATCTTGTGATTTTTGTATCTGGTTGTGTATAATTACTCAAGAAGTGATTTAACAGAGATGTAAATTGTTTATCTTGTTTCTATAAAAGAAGTTTTATGATTTCAAGATCTTGTCTCAAAAAGTTTTAATTTCCAGTGATTTTTGTATTCCACTACTAATCGAATGCTTCTGCTGAGTTTATAACATGTTTTGGAGATCGGAGCCCATAGGTTTCATCATAGTCAACACCTTCAACTTAATTAAAAACTTTTGCAGCCACTCGAGATTTATAGGTCGGTACATTTACGATCCATGTAGGTATTCTTCTTGAAGACCCATTTTCACCCTATGGGATTTATCCCTTCAAGTTGATCAACCAAGGTCCACACCTTGTTGGTGTACATGGAGTCCATGTCAGATCTCATGGATTCAAGGCATTTCTTAAAATTTGGTCCCTCAAAAGATTCAGTGTAGGTTGTTAGATCAATTTCATTTATGACCAATTCAGAAGATATCCCAATCTCTCTATCTCAAGGTGTGTCCTTTTTTATCTTTAAGGTTCATGTTCCACAAGAGGAACTTGAGATTCCACAAATGCTTTTGAATCTTCTTGTTCCTTTCAAGGAATGTAACAATTCTGAAAACAAACACTTTGTTGTCAGATGGAATAAAGTAATATCCCTTAGTTTCCTTAGGATTTCCAACAATTGATTTTTTTTGGAAATTATAAGTAAGTATATTTCTAACCCTACAAAGAGGGGCAAAAGGTTACAAGCTAAAAATGATATTTATAGCCAACACCACCATCCACTTCAAAAAATTTACCAAAAATTCTAATAGAGTTTAAATTAACTACTAATTTCTTTTAGTAATAGTGTAAAGACCCACTACTTTACTTTTAGGCAACTTGGAGAGCAGTTTTAGGTCTTCCTTGACTTTGTTGAATATGTTGAATGGGTCAGCTTCTATGCTTCCATGTTTCCTATTATTATGCTCTTGCCCGATGGTTTGAATGTAAGTTGTTATGGCCCATATCTCAAAGGTATTGTTGGAAAAGCCTTTCCTACTAGGTTCCTACAAGTAAGAATGCAATAAGTAGGTTTTCCTAATATTAAGTTTGAACTGAGCTCTTCCCTACAAGTATCTCTAGTAGGGACATTTGCTGAACAAGTGTTCAACAATTTCTTGATCATTTTTGCATAGGAAACAAGAAGAATCTATATTCAGGCACCATCTACTGATCTCGTCCATTTTGGGAAGTAGATTATTCATGGCTCTAAAGGTTGCTCCATTTTGGTTGGAGTAGGCTATCCTAAATGTTGTGAAATGATTTGTCTTCACAAATCCCATAGCTCATGATCATCAAAATTATTGAATTTAGGATAGAGTTTCACCATCCTTCTCCAAACAGTAGAGGACCCCCAAGTATGTTTAAGTTTGATGTTGAGGTTCATTCCATTTTTTCATCTCATCCAGATACTCCAAATGGATTTACTGAACAACAACTTCTTAATTCTCTTCAAGGTGTGGAACTTAGCAAGTTCACTTAAATCATTTAGGTTTAAACCACCTTCAGCTTTAGGATAAGCAAGTTTACACCAGCTAGTCAGATGGGATGGATTGTAAAAGAAAATCTTTCATCAATTTCCATGCAATGCAAAGTTGAGTGTGGAACTTCGCCTTGCTTGATCCAGTAATTGATTTGTCCCATAGACTAATGATTTATGAGCATGATCCTACCCTCCATTGAGAATTTAGATCTAGGCCACCTACAAATCATGTCCTTCATTTTATCAAGGAACTCATGAAAATGTTTTCATCTCAAATTCCCACCAGCCATGGGTAGTCTGAGGTATTTGGTTGCCAATGTACCACTCTGAATACCCAAGGCTTGAACCAGTTCCTCCTTATCTCTACATGATTTGGAAAGAAAGATATGGTTTTTTATGGGATTTTGTTTCATACCAGAATCTTTTTCGACCTCTGGTGAAAGATGCTTGAGGTTCTTGAAGCTTCTTTTCCATCCTTCCATTAAGATGAGAACGTCGACAACAAACAATAGGTGGCTTAGAACTTTTGTTTGTATGAATGAGAAAATCTTTAGTTTCCTCTTGATGATTGCACTTTTGATTATTCTACTAAGTCCTTCCGTAGATATGGTATATAGGAGAAGTGATAAGGAATCACCTTGGTGAAGGCCATTTCAATTTTTTTTAAAAGTCGATCGAGCTGCCATTCAGTAGTAAGGAGAACAATGGGGTCTTGATGCACTGTTCAAACATATACATCTAACAATCACAGATGCCCAATTTTATAAGTGATTTCCAAAGATATGGTCAGCTGACAAAATCAAAGGCCTTGGTGATGTCAATTTGCACACACACTGATGGTGAACTACTCTTGATATTAAAGTGAGGGTTAACTCGGCAACAAGCATGGAGAAATCCTCAATGTTTTTCCCTTTAACAAAACACCTTGATTCAATTTAATCATTTTGGAAGAATAGTTTCTAATGTTTTGGTGATGATCTTTGATATAATTTTATATAACATTGAGAAATGGGAGAAAGGATGGAAATCAACTAGTGTAGCTACCATATCTTTCTTTGGGATAAGATCAAGAAATACATGGTTGACTTGGCGCACCATGTTACCATAAAGGAAGAACCACTGAATTGCCTTGCTAAGGTCTTCTTTAACTAATTCCTAGTTTTCTCTATAGAAATACCATTGAATTTGTCAAGTCCTAAACTCTTAATTGCACCAATACTCCAAACAAATTCCTTGATTTCCAAGATATCTAGAGTTTTTTATAGGTCTTCACTCTCTTTGTTAGAAACATGATTGATCCACTAACAATCGAGGATTGGGATATCATCTTGTGATTGATTGTATAAACCTTCAAAGAAGTTCAAGTTGTCATTAGTTATGCTCCTTTCTTCATCTAGGAAATCACCTGCAACATCAAATAATTCAATAATAATGTTAATGAAATCACATCCTTGACAGCGGTATGGCATAACTTGGTGTTTTTATCACCATTACCTACATATTACATTCTTATATGTTGCAAAAAAACAACTTTTCCTCTGCCTTGGATAGCACCTCCTTTCTATCATATGTGATCTTCTCATCTATAATTAGATCAAAATTGAATGGGCTCCTTCTAAGGGCAGTATTGAAATCGTACATCTCCATTCTTTCTTTAGCAATCAGATTCTTCAAATCAACAAAATGCTTCGACCACTTCTTGAGCTCATATTTAACGAACTTCAAGTTCTGAGAAAACCAAAAAAGAGGATTATCGTAACATTGTTTCTCACATGGCTTGTTGATAATATCCCTTCAACAAGGCCACTCCATCCAACAATTTTGACATAGGAATGGTCTTCTCTTCTTTTTCAACTCTTTAAGATTTACGTTGATAGAAGACTAGTCCCAGAATTTGCAAGTTCTAAGCTTCATTAATGAACCAGGGAATTTGGTGAGCCACTCGTCAATAACTAGTGCTTGATCAAGCTAGCATGAGATACTCTTAGCAATTCTTTATTTGTTATGCTAGGTATGAATCTCATTGCTAATAGATGGTAACTCAATAAGATTCACATTATCTAAAGTTGTGTCAAAAGATCAAAGGATTAAGGAAGGTACCTACCTATCGCCTGATTTCTACTACCTCTTTCTGATATTGTTGAACTCCCCAATAACCAACCATGGATCCGTGATATCACTACTAATTCTTTCCAAGGCATCCAACAAACCATAACGTTATTGAACAAGGTTCCTTGAATAGACGGTGGTGATCATTATGATTAATGCTACCTCTATTAGAGATATTCATAGTAATTTATTGATCATCTATATAAAAACTATTAGCTTCCCATGTTTTCAAAGTTCATCCCACACAAATGTGCCCATTTACATTGAAGTCATGATTAGAGATCTATTTCCAACCATTAGGTAGTAGTTTCCCAAATAAGATTTTCATATGATATTTGATCTTTTGTTTTAACAAGAACATCAATAGAAGCTTGTGATTCCATAATGAATCTCCTCACGTCTCTCTTCTGACATGGTTTCCCTGAACCACACACATTGGTCAGTAGTATGGTCATTAATGACCTTTACTAGATGATCAGGTTCTACTTGACCCATCCACTATAGTACCTTTATCAGATATTTTCTTCGATTTGGGTGTTTTGCAAAACTCCCCTTCTTCTTTATATTTTTCTTCATTAGCGGATGCATCTATTCATCTGTATGATTTTTATTCTTACTAGAGTCCTCTTCAATGACAGGTACAACTATTTCACTCTCATCTTCGATCTGCTACTCAGTATTGAGATTATCAAACTTGTTATTGACATGAACCACAAAAATCTCACTCATAGGAGTTGTAGAGTTCTCACTAGAATTTGATCTCTCTCCTTTGTTTTTCTTTTTGTTTCAAATGACTCTAATTTCTATATTTCCATGTTTAACATTGTTTTGAGATTCCTCGAATCTAACTTTTAATGGACAATCATTCTCATCATGCCCAAAGACCTTGCAAGTAGAGAATCTTTAGGAATGTGGTTGTATGTAATTGCAATAGTTGAAGGCTCATTCTTAGGCATGTTGATCCACACCTCATCTAAAGGTTCTTCTTCAGTCTCAATCTCCATTAAAGCTTGACCTTCACCCAAGGAATCTTTCCCTATGAATCTATAGTCAATCCATAAAATCTTTCGAACACTGTTCGCAATAATACCAATGGCACATGGAGACTAGTTCCTTTCCATGCTAGGCATGTTGATCTAGAATGGAATCATGGTGAATAGATCCTTCTGAAGATCATCTCTGGTTTTGTAATCTTTGTCCACTATCATACTCCCATCAAACCAATGTGGGCCACCATGTATGATATTTTTCTTGTCTTCACCCATGTTCAAGTGTAGTAGAAAGAACTGATCTGGTTCGGAGAGTAGATGAAATACCTCCTTGAGCTTCAACATTCATTAGATCTAGGTCAGTTGATTATGATAATATGGACGTTTGCCCATCACATATAATATATCTCTATGCTCCCAATACTTCTACATCACCTCATAGGTTTTGTCATCAATGGTAACACATCATTTACCATCAAGTTTCTTTGTAGGTGTGAAGTCATGTTGCTCAAACAAATTTGATTCACCAAGAATTTGACACTATGACTTCCTATTGATCTCCATAGTTGTACCTTCCATCATAGTTGTCATTAAACTAATAGAGGTGAGGAGGCACTCTACTCCATGAAGCTTGGTGAGTCACTTCCTTGGTCACTCCTCGCAGCCCTAGGAAACCGTAAGTGGAGTGCTCAACATTTATTAGTCACAACAAATGACATTTATCTGATTTAAGTCGAAGCTTTTCCAGAATCTATTTCCTAACATAAGCTTCTCATCCCTTGATCTTCACAAATGACACATTGGGTTGTTTCCCAATTCATATCTCATTTGGTACCTTTTAAACCGATTAGAAGGTTCATGGTTAAGTGTAAATGATGTGGTTTCCAAAGCATATCTCCTAATGGAAGTCAAAAGATCAGAAAAACTCATCATTGAACATACCATGACCAACATGATGCAAATTCCTTCTTTCTAATACACCATTATGTTGTGGTGTTCCAAGTGGAGTCCATTGTGATAGAATACCATGGTGTCATAGAAGGTCCTCAAACTCTTGGCTTAAGTATTCCTCATCTTGATCAGATTGAAGTTCATTAACACATTTACCACGTTGGTTTTGTACTTCATCCATAAATTCCTTGAACCTCCAATGGGTTATGACTTGTGTTTCATTAAATACACATAGACATATCAACAAAGGTCATCAGTAAATGTAATGAAGTATTGGTAACCACCTCTATAATTTATGCTAAAATGTCCACATACATATGCATGAATGAGTCCCAATAGGTCTCTCTCTCTCTATCACTATATCATAGGAAAGGTTCTATTGTTGTCTTGCCCAATAAACAAGACTCACATGTCTCTATTCATTCAAAGCCAAAACAATCTAGACAACCATCTTTATGTTGTCTAGAAATACGTTTCTCATTTGTTTGAGTCAACACATTTTATCCTTTTGGTATATATGTTATATACTCTTCTCCTAATATCTAATAAGTGAAGACCATAAGACATAGGGACATTTCCATAAAATATCTCATTTTTAGAACTAGAAGATTGACCATTCTTCATATGAAATTCAAATCCACTCTAGTCCAAACAAGAACTAGAAATTATGTTTCTATTAATGGAAGATACATATTAGAAATTTTCTAACTCTATTACAAGCTTGTTGGGCAAGGACATATCATAGGTACCTATTGTATTGCTAGCAACTCTTTCTCTATTTGTAGTGTGTATTTAAACCTCTTCGATATTTATGGGTTTATTTCTTTTTAGATATTGTATATTTGAGCATACATAAGATCTACATCTGATATGCAGTACATAGGACGAGAAGTAGACATATTTGTCTCAATAATGTATAAACTTGAAGTGGAGATCTCTATCCCCTAAGTCTTCTTCCTGAGTACCTCGAAGTAAAGAGGGAAATTCCTTTTCCCATGTCCATCCTGCTGACAGTGGTGACAATTTCCTTCCTTAATACCCCTCCCTTCATCTTAGTGTAGATGACTTGACTTTTTTTCTAGCATTCAAACCTTTCTTGATTTACCTTTACCCATAGATGTCCCCTTTCCATTGTTGACCATCAATATAGATTTGAGTTATTCCTTCTTCATTTGTTATTCGACAATTCTAAACATCCCAAGCAATCCAAACAACAATTTATCTAAATTGTTCATGTTATAATGTATAACAAATTATCTAAATTGGTCATGTTGTTTCTGAAGCACGTAGTTCATGGAAATATCAGGATGCATTTGATGTCTATGGATTAATCAAAATTCTTACAATAAGCAGCCCTTTCATCCCTAGGAACATGCACAACAAGTTCCTCTTGTATTGGTGTACCAAGGACATAGAGTTCACACTCATCTATATGAGTAGTTCTCAAGTTCCTAAATCAATCATGGATGTTGTTTCCACTCATCTTGTATCCAGGACCACATAACGAAATGGTGTTGTTGTTTGCCATTGTTTCTACAAAGAAATTTTGCAAAAGTCAAAATAATTTTGATTTGATTTGATTGTAAAAGATTGATGATATTAATTAGTAATTTAATTAATTATCTCTCCCAATATATTTCTTCAAATTAATATCCATCGCTATTGATTAAAAAAGATTGCAAACTTTAATTTCTTGTGGGTAAAGTTCCATATTTGATCAAATCATGATTCAGTTTTGGCTGATCTATAGGATTCTAGGGAATGGGAAGTGGAATAAAATTTCCACTTAGTATCCTTCGAGTAGGATCCATTTAATGCAACAAAACCATATTAGGATTTGCAAGTTTATAACTTATCATGTAAGATGTTCCAATGTTTCAACTTATACTACTTGGTATAAATCAAGACCCTCCAATATGTGCCTCTCTTAAGTCTCTCTAGATCAGAAATCCATTCTAATGTTTCTGACACTTTGGGAGTTTCCTCGGAATGCATGTCGAAAACTATTTTTCTAATGTCTAATTACAAGGATCCGTGGGAGACTATAGGTGTAAGGTTGTGGTTATCTACTGACTATTTCCACATACCCTAAAGTCACTAAGAAGGCTCTGTTGACCCAAGATTTGATCATCATATCACTTCTAGTGGATTGGGATATTTCTATTGTGCATGTGTGGCAGATTTCATAGTTCCACCACAATGAATCACTTCATGTATTTCCATACCCTAAGTGGTACATCATGGCATTCTATACGGAAGACTCATCCTCAATTTGCATGTTGCTGGGATCATGTAGTTCCACTATCTATGTCTACGGTGTATGGTGTTGTTCCAGCCACACTTCATTTCACATGCCATCGGTGATGATCTTCATACAGGATGACTTCACTATGCCAACTCATCTCCATAGTATCCACATGAGTGCTCAAAGATGGTCGGAGTTTCTAGTCCCTTCCTGTCCCTCTTTCTCTCTCCAATTTCTCTTAGTGTTTTCAAACATTGGAGGCAATAATGAGAGAGTTTGAGTGCATATCTTGAAGGCCTATTCTCATATCATATATATAGGAGTAGAAATCTAGGGTTCCTAATTCCTATTTGACTAGGACGTCGACACCTTGACTTATGAAATATAGTTTCTTAAGTCTAAATCAATATTTTTTGGGTCCCTGAAACATACTTGTAGGTCCCTAGAATTATTATAACAATTAGAATAAGGTCCAATTTAGCCTTTACTCAAGCTATCTCTATGTGTGTGATCCTATAGGCACCATACTACTTTGGCAAAGGATTCAGTAATAAATAATAATATCTAAAATTAATGAGTGGTGTCTCTATACACATCATTGCTACCCAAGTAGTAGGATTAGTCGATTAAGAAAAAACCAACAATGACCAATTTTACTCGATTGTATAATCCTTTTGTCATAATATCTAGATTGAACTAGAGGCAAGGACATATCATCCTCATTACATTCAATATAAGTTCCTTGATCTCCCAATTGAATAGAAATATACATATGAGCTCATATCGCATGCTAACTCATATGATCATGGCCAATCATTTATCTAGTCTCACTTATTAGGAGGCATTGGATATTGTTTCCCTTACATGAGAGGAACAAATTCCTTATACATCACTCAACATATGTAACATGACTCTAATAACACCCATTCACTACCTTTATGGCAGCCTTTTATAACGTCACATTGGGCAGTGTCCAAGCATGATGATTGTCGTATAACCATTGTGGGGTTGAAGGATAACAACATCACTATCATATTGGAGAGTTGATTATGGCTATCATACAATGGTCCATGAATCTCTCTCAAGATGAGTTTGTCCGATTACATTTTTTCTCTAATAAGTACTTATGTTTCTAACTTGGTATCCAATACCTATAACCCATGTGATATGGTCATTACTCACCACACATATTAGTCTCACATGTGCTGTGTAATCCTCAATAATACTTAACTAGGGACATTTTAGCATATTTTTAATGGCATCCATTGGGATCTCATGTTCAATTCATTTACTTCAAATCCCATGGGTTTGGACCAATAGTTCTAATGAAATTTATTATGTACTTCAAAATCATACTAATTAGATGTGCATCAATAACTAGAATTGCCTTTATTAATCAAATCAAAGTACAAAATATTCCTAAAACCATAGTCTAACAATTAGCTTTTGGGTTGCACTATAGCCAATCACTCAAGAATCTTATACCAAATGATACACCATGACCATCACACTACTAATCCAAAAATGCCTTAGTTTAGGGTTCAAAAAACTTGATCTCTATATGTATCATATAGATCTTCTCATTACCTCTCTGAATGCTTTCTTGCATGAGATGGAAGCATCAGATAAAATTTTCCAAGTTTGTATGCTATTTGGGTTCCTTGGTTAGCATGATACTACCATTGTTGTCACAATAAATCATAGTACTTCATTAATTCTAGGAACAAATATAAACTTGGCAAATGAACTTATGGATCCATACAACATCTTTTGTAGCTTATAATACAACATCATATTCAATTTCTATTGTAGAATTATTTGTTGTATCTAACTTGTAACTCTTCCGATTGACAATACCACCATTGAGGAAAAACATAGAACCATATTGGGATCAGTAATCATCCTTGTGGGTTGAAACGTCAATTTGTATTACTCTTTACAACCAATTTTGATCCTAAGTTCTTCATAAGTAGTCTGTGATGTTCTATATTGTATTTCATGTGACCTATACTTGATTGTTCTTTACATTCTTGTCATTCTCAAGGGCACATGAGATATCTAGATGTGTAGATAAAATTGCATACATGATAGATCCAATTGCAGAGGCATATGCAATCTTACTCATGTGGTTCCTTTCTTCCAACGATATGGGATAACTGGCTGTAGAAATACTTACCCCATGACACATGGGTAGGTTCCCTTTCTTAGACTCTTTCATGTTGAACAATTTCAACACTTTGTCAATGTATGTACTTTGACTTAGGCCAAGAAACCTTCTCGATACCTAGAATATTGGTGGCTTATCCTGAGTCTTTCATTGAGAAACTATTTGACAACCACATCTTCACCTTTCATATAGTTGGAATATCATTTCCTATGAGTATTATATGGTCCACATACAATATGAGGAATACTATAATGCTCCCACCAACCTTCTTGTAAACACAATGTTCATCTTCATTCTTCATGAACCAAACTCTTTGACTGATCCATCAAAATGAAGATTCCATCTTACTAATGCTTGTTTCTATCCATATATTAACCTTTGTAACTTATAAAACTTTCCAACATCCTTTATAGATTGAAAACCCTCAAGTTGTGTCATGTATACATCCTAAAAAGTATTTGCTTTTAGGAATACAGTTTTGACATCCATATGCCAAAACTCATAGTCATGGTATGCTGCAATGGCATGCATTACCCCAATGGACTTGACCATGGTGAATAGTGAGAAATTTTCATCATAATTATCACCTTGAACTTATTTAAAAGCTTTAGCCACTAGTCAAATTCTGTAGATATGCACATTTCTATCCATGTTTGTCTTCTTCTTAAAGACGCATATGCACCTAATGGGTCTTATTCCTTTAGGATGGTTCCACCATGGTCCATTCTTTACCGGCATACATGGATTCCATTTTGAATCTCATGGCCTCAAGCCATTTACCAGATTTTGGTCCCTCCATAGCTTCCTCATAGGTGGTTTTCTTGCCTTGATTCATGACCAACACCTCACCATCTTGAGTCATAAGAAATGGAAATCTCTTTGGCTCATAGTGAGTCCTACTAGATCTACGAGTTTCCTGTGCTTGTTGAGGGGGCGGTGGTTCCACAACAATTTGTGGTGCCTCCTCATGTTCCTCCATTAGGTTCATTGTCATTTTGTGTATCTGGAACATATTCAGCTTCTATTTTCCTCCCAGCTATAGTTCTTGATATGAACTCCTTGTCTATGAAGGTACCAGTTCTAGAAACAAACACTTTGTTCTAGAAAAGAATACAAGTAGTATCCTTTATTTTCCCTAGGATACCCTACAAAACAACACTTGTCAGATTTGGTCCCAATTTCTCAAGAAATGAATGCTTCACATAAGCTTCACTACCCTGAACTTTTAGAAAAAACATATTGGGACACTTAGCAGTCCATATCCCATATGGTGTCTTTGCAACAAATTTAGAGGAAACATGATTAAGTGTAAACATGGAAATTTCTAGAGAATGTCTAGAAAAAGGAATCAAAAAGTCTGTCTTGACTCATCATGGATCACACCATGTCCAACAATGTCACATTACTTCATTCTAAAATGCAATTATCGTGTGGCATTCCAGGTGGAGTCACTTGTGATATAATACCACACTCCCTTAGAAGACCCTCAATCTCTTGGCTAAACAATTCACCACATCGATCAAATCAAAGCATCTTAATTTTATTTCTGAGTTGTTTCTCTAGTTCATTCTTTAATACCTTGAACTTTTGAATGGATTCAGATTTGTGTTTCATGTGATACACATATCCATACCTACTAAAATCATCAATAAATGCAATGAAGCTTGGTACTATCCTCTAGTTGTTAAACCAAAAGGACTATATGCATCAATATGTATGCATTATAGAAATATAGTTTCCTCTCACCATTTCCAATTTAAGGCACATTTGCCATTTTGTCCAAATAACATGATTTGCATGTCTTGAAAGATTCAAAATCAAATGAGTCTAAGTATCCATCCATATGGAGTTTAGAAATGTGTATCAAGTATGTACGACCAAGCAACAATACTATAGGTATCATGTTTGAGTCAAGTAGTTTATGCCATTTGATATTAAAGTTATATACATGTGCCTTACCTTCCAATATCATAAGACATAAAAAAATTCCATATAGGAAGTCATCCAGTAAACTAAGTGACAGTTGTCCTTTACAAGGAATAAAGTACTCTTACTTTCCCAAACAAGAAATTAATGGAATACATGTAATACAAATTCTAAAATTCTATTACATCCTTATTTTTTATAAATATTAGTAGATTCCATATAGGAAGTCATCCACATAAATAGAACAAAAATTTTAATTTATGACAAATGATGTATTCGTTTTGTCCAAATAAGAACTTAATGGGATACGAGTAATATCAATTCTCTAACTCTATTACATTTCCAATTTGTTGTGATATATTTGTTCCCTTATTAGTATTAATAACTCTTGTCATGACACTTTGGGTCACAATTTTTTTTCTCTCAGATATAGTTTTCTTATTAACTTACATTAATGTAAGAGTCTATTATTTTTTCCAATACCTATGTTTAAGAAAAGATTGAACATATCTCAGAAACATAATTGCCTGAGGTGGAGATCTCTATCTCCTTGTACCTCTCAATTCATCTAACCAAGATGGGAATCATCCAATGTACAACATTTATGAAGTTTCCTATGTTCCCATGATTCCCTTTAACTTCTTTTTAGAAGGATTTGACAAGAATTCGACTTAGATTCAATTTTAGTCTGAAACTTTTCAATTTTATCCAAACTTCTCATTTTGACCTTTAAGAAAAGAATATGGGTACAAACTGTAAGTATCAATCTTAGTTGTTCATAACATCATGTGACATTCTAAAAAATATATAATAACATCATACATAATGATTGTCTATATGATATTTGCAACATTTGCATATTCAAATCCATCATCAACTTTTGACCAAGGGAAGTCACATAAGCACTAGGTCCTTCACTTACTAAACTTGATTGAATCTATAAGGATATAATGGGAGTGGCTTCATGAGGGAAGAATGTCCCAATATATTTATTTCATTCTCTAGATTGAAAACAGTTATCAAGTTAATGCACTGGCCGAAAATTTTGTCTCATCAAGCATGTATTCTCAAGGACTGATCAAGTAGTTCATGTATTATCTCTATAGTATTACATGAATTCAAAAATTAGTTTGAAAATTTTCTTATTTAGTTAGGCCTTTAGTTAAATGTTTACTTCCACTATTTTATTCAAATTAATAGCCCTAACTATTAATCAAGGAAGTTACAATGAATGACTTTCTAGTCACCAAAGTCCATATTTCATTGAATCATGAGTCAACTTTGGTTGATCACTCACACATCAATTATTTAGGAAGGAAAGATGTGTCATTTCTTCACATGAAACCCTTAGAAGGATGGGGAACAACCATTTTTTTAATTTCATCATATGGAACACCCATCCACATGCTTCTAGGCACTTAATCCTATTTAGGTTACCTAGTTAAACCGAACCCAACTACTGATAGTAACAAGACCACATACCCATGATTTGGTAGGACCACACGTTTACCTCACACATCACTAAGATTGCCAATGCACCTCGCTTTGGCAATCCCACATAAATCAATCAAGGCATTGACATGTATCACATGTTGGAAAAAATCTTAGGCTTAACATTTTAATGAAGGATTATTTATAATACATACACATATCCAGTCATCACATATGCATATATTATATGTCATATATATAAACAAGAACCAAAAGCGATAAAATGAAAATGTGATGATTATGAAATCTTACCACAATAATTGCATGATAATGGAAGATTGAGGTCATATAAGGTTTCCTACATAACATGCATAAATAAAATATAATAAACCGTATTGGATTCTTCGATGATAAGCTGCCAGGATGGATAGTCCATCATCGTTGATTTTTTTTTTGCATTTGTCCTTCTTCATGTCCACCTTGTTGGATATCCTATATTGTACACTATCCTAAAGCTACAACATCCCATCTAAGAAAAGTCTTAAGTTACAATTTAGGGGAATAAGGCGGTAATCCTTACACATGGAGTAAATAGAGAAGGTACAACATGAATGTCCTATTCATAATTACTAAAAATCAACCACATGTAACAAAAGCAATCAAAAATATGATTTGACCATAATCATGCGTCACACAGCAAAGAAAGACCATATTTTTGTGTAACTTTGTATTTGCACACACACATACATACACACACAGATATATATATATATATATATATATATATATAATCATAATATGATCATGATGATATTAACCATTAAATTCTCTTTAATCGGATTTTGTAATCGATTTCATCATATAAAATGTATGCACTATCATTGTCCAAAGACACAAACTTTATTCATAATTGAAAAATCTGGTAAAGAGCATTAGACATAGCTTTGAAACCACAGTAAGATTCTTGGGAGTGGTAAACACAGGGGAACAAAAAATTTCCCGAGGATCGTTTGAGTTGGATTCATCTAATGCAACAAAACTAGGATTCACAAGTTTATAACTTACTGTCGAAGATGTTCCTATGATTCAACTTGTAGCGCTCGGTGTAGATCTCAACCCTCTAATCTATGCCTCTCGTGAATCTCTCTATATCAGAAGTTTGAACTCCTTTTTGGGTTTTATTGCAGTCTACGAGTTGCCTCAAGATGAGGGTATCAAACCTTTTTTCTACTTTCTAATTTTGACGATATGTGGGTGACGTAGGTAGTGGATTCTAGAAATCCACCAAATTTTTGCACAAACCCCCAGGTCACAGAGAAGGTTTTTTTGACTAAAAATTTGTACTCAAAATCACTTCTTCCAGACCGGGTTGTTCTTCTATGAACTTGTGTGATGGGTCACCACCTTGATTTGTGTTGTGAAAGACTAGATTTTAGCTTAATTTTAAGGATGAATTGTTTTTAAGGTGTGTAGTATGTGATGGACTGAACTTTTAGAATCCCTAAATGTCCAATGAAATATGTGAATTCATGTGTGTTTGAGTAATTTTTGAGAGTTCTAAATGTTTTGACTAATCAAGGAAGTTAATTGATCTTGGAATTATGACTATGATCCATAAGTTCATACCTTTTTGATGTATTTAATTGAATGGTCACATATGTGAGTCTTGACACAAAAGTTGGATGGTATGTAGTTTGAATTATAAAAAATCTATGGTTAAAATTTTAGGACAATTGCATATTTCTAGGAGAAGTCTTGTAGGTTTGAATATATCTTAATTATTGACATATTTGTAGTATTCAAGACTTAGGTAATCAATATTTAGAGAGGTCCTTATATGTAGCTATCACACAACCAAGTGAGAGCGATCCATGTATTTCTTACGTGAGTCTTGTTCTACAATTGGATCTACTAGATCAAATGGTTGATGATATGTCTTCTTCATGGTAGTTGCATCCTGGTCATGGTAATGATCGTCCATGATGTAGTGGCATGGAGGACGGGGTGAGAGGGGAACCAATTGAGGGTTTTTTAGTCTCACTATGACAAGTGGAAATGGTCAGCCCCTCATTCGAGCATTTTGAAGATTAGATCATAGAGAATGAGCTCTCAGACTTGCAACCTTCAAGTGGGGTTTGTAGTAGAAGGCTCTAGGTCGAGGATGAAGATATAGGAAGCTTTTAAGGGAGAAAGAGCCTCTTCCTGTTACTGGTGATCCACTGCTCATGCTGTGAGGACAAGGGAGATGGCTTTGAGCTAGGAGAAGATGAAGATGATTCCCTCTTTTTTTATGTTGTAGTTCCTTCCACCGACGACAAACTTATTCAGTTGTGAGGAGCCTCCATAGTAGTGGTGGCCTCATGGCCCGAGGCACTAAGGGAGAAGGGAGAAGCATTTCAAAGAGTTTTGATTAGTGAGGAGGATAATCTGGAGATCAACCTCTCATTCGAATTCAAGTCTAGTGGAAGTGCTCATCAAAATAGAAGATGGACGACTCATCAACTGGGGAAGGTGGTTGACCCCATGTAATCTTAAGAGGAGGTAGAGAAATACATGAGCTATGTAGGTCCTGAAGGAGATCAAGAAGCCAAGGGAAGCATGGGAAGTGACCGAGGAGAAGGATAGAAGAGCCTCTTGCTCACTGGAGGAGAGCCCAGTGAAGGCATTGGTGCTTCGTGTGGAAGAACTGAGAACTCAATCGAGGCCTCACTAAGAGAAGGGAAGCATCTGACTCATGAGAAAAGAGGGAGAAGACCAGGTGCAGCTCAGGAACTGGCTGACCTAGAAAAACCCAGGACTTAGCCACTGAATCAGAACCAAGTAGAGCAAGGAGGCACCCTTGTGTCCATGTGGCGGCATCGAAATGGCCTGAAAAGGTAATTATCTTAGAAATGCTCAGATCTTGTATTATTCACAATAATTAGTTCAATTATCAAAAAAATACATATAAAATATCAAAATTCTCATAAAAATGAGTAGAATAACAAGGAATCATAATATAAGTCTTTTAATTCCCAATCATTATTTATTTCATGTAACATGTATTACACATGTATCATGCATAATAAATATCAAATGATGGCCTAACGTTTTGAAAATATGCCAGTAACTCTAAAATATGATATATAATCTGTAATATGTTAGATATGATCATGTTTTGACATAGAATCATGTAATTTGCTTGTCATGGATATCTAGGGATAATAACCCTAAATAAAATGTAGAAAATAGATATGTGGTCAATAAACATTGAAATAATTAGTATAATCTTATATTAGTATATGGAAACTCATATTTAATTATGAGATCACAATGATTCACATAATTCATGTTATACAATGATGATTTCTCTTAATGCCATGCACACTGTAGTGTGTTTAATAAATATGATCTAGTGTTAATACATGCACACAATAATATGGAAACTAATTGTCATATAATTGATTGTAATATAGAATACAACATTAGTAACATCAATCTCAGAATATAAGAAGATAAGACAAGTAGTGACATGAATACTCTAACTACTAACCAAAACCCTAAAATAAGTCATGACTAGGGTTGATGAAGAGAATCTATTGCAATTCATATGTGATCTTGTTTTAATCAGGGTTTGATCAAGAGTGGTAGTTGACATTAGGAATGTGGTATAGATTATCTCAGTTTAAGGTACGGTTTACTACTTCCTTGGATTACTATACAATATGTTTGTATTATATGTGTACAAATACTTGTAAAATGATATTGGATGAAATGATTGTTCTTGTGTATTATCTTGCTTTATTTTCCATACCTATAGTTATGAACACATGCAAAAATAATATATTTAATCCATCATATGATAACACTAAACTCTTTGGTAGTACATTGCATTGAAGTGATCTTACTCATTGGTAGGAGATCACATTATATATAGATCTAACTCTTTGGTAGGAGATCATAAACCTAAAATCATTTATCTCTTTGGTGGAAGATGCATGAGTAGATGATGGAAAAGTGCTTACAATATGTGTTCTCTTTTGATAATAAATATCTTTGTTCAAGTATGTTTTTGTTATCATTTATTACTTCCAAGTATTAGCTTTATCTTATTGCCAAGTCACAACAATGAGAGGTATAGAAAAAGACACATACATGTACCTAGTACAATATTTTTGAATATTGTGCTAACGTGTACCACATGTAATATTTTGTGTAGGTTGTGGATGTATAATCTTGAAGAACATGGATAGCCAAGAGTTGTGTGGCAAGCAAATGTACAAGTGCACCGATTGTCTTAAGATCATGTTGTATAATGTAGTATGTTTACATGTAAAAGTTTATTGTTCAATGTATAATATTAAATGTTGTAATAATTCATTTTGTAATTATATGTTGAATCGTGAGCTTGTGTTGTATGGTTTTTTTCTTGTTCATGTGCATGTGCTATTGTTGTTTCCTTCTAACTTCCTCTAATTTTCTTCTTCTTGGCCATGTGTGTTAGTTTGGATTGGGATTCTAATTTAGGTGAGGATTTCAATTTAGACGTCAAACAGTCTATCAAGGCATTGAAAATCCCAGGATGTGACAGGTGGTTTCAGAGCATGAACAATACAAAAGTATGGCATTTTCTCACTATGCAACTCAAAACTAGAGAACCTTGAACTTAAAAATCTTTAGGGTTAGATTAGTCATATTTTGTAGACTAGATTTGACATAGCCTCTGATTTAGCACCAATATTTCTGAGAACTAGGTTTAGAGTGGTGCTTGTTATGTAGCAGGTCCTTAGGTGTTGTTCTTTCCTATAGTGCAACGGTATGGGATGTTGCATTATATGGAGATGATGTACATCACTGGAAGAGAAACCTTTGACATATGATGCATCTATGTTTTGGGTATCTACACCACTCTAAACCCTATTCTCATCCCTTTCATTAGGTAACATGGCACTATACTCTCTGCTATGTGTGGGACACTCATTTTTTTTAATTTGGTATTGATTCCAAATCGGATAAAGACTCGATAGTTATCTATGACCCTTGTTTTACCGGAGAAAAACTATATAGTATTTTATTATATATGTAAGTATTAAAAAATTTGTCTTCACACATGTAAGAGTAGGGGGTGGTCATGCAACCCAAGTGAAAGTGATTTACAAAAGTACATAAGAGAGGGTAGTTCTAGATTAGATGTCTATAGCTTGTTGGAAAATGTGATAAATGGAACATATGAAATATGTTTATATGATAAGATCTAAGCCTTATAAAGATGATAAAAGATGATTTGTGATGATATATGTTTGTCTTTGAGGACCTAGGTTCAGATTTGAGGATTTGAGATAAGTTTTGGTGATGCATGTAGGTGTTCTTTTCTAAGATGAGATAAGCTAAGTTAAGATGGGTTGTGAATTAGAATGAGCTTCAAACTCTTATACAAAGGAGGACTCTAGTGTTACAACCTATTTCATTGTTAACTCCAGAGAGAGTGAGACCCATATGAAGAATGTTAAAGAACCTAAACTCTATGATATGAGAATGATGAGAAATATGATGTATGATATGTCCTAAACTAGACTACTCCTAAGAAAATGAGTTGAGTTGCTTAATTCACAAGTCATATAGTTTTGTTGAATCCTATATGTCCTTAGGAATACTGAACACTAGAGTTTGAGAGAGGCTGCATATACATGTGAATATGCATACCTGACATCTGGGTGAGGGAGAGAGAGTCCTAAGACCCTGAAGGAGGTAAATGTGAACTTTGTAAAGCTTCAAGCTTGGGTTGGTGGTTCCTTGTAGGAATCTAGTGGTTGCATATATAATAGAGTGACTAAGCATGTCTCATTGGTAGAGAACCTTTGAAGATAATTTCATATCATGCGTGCTTATGTAGCTAGAGTTGGCAAAGCTATCTGTTAGTACCAATGTAGTAGACCTAATAACCCTAGACTAAAGAGGGTAGATAGAGATAGTGTGTATGATACTCATATAGTGGAGTGAGTTCGTAGAGACTGAGCATGACACTTCCCTCATATATGCGTCAAAAGAACCCTCATTTGGATTAGATTCATTTTTGATATATGTTTGACAAGACGCTTGAATAAGATTGTTATGCATAATCTTGATATAATGTATGTAAGAGTGTGATCTAAGTATGAGTTGTGATACGAGGATATGATATGATGGAAAACCTTGCCATACTTTTCCAGATATGTTTGAATACATTTTTAACCATATACTTGAATAATGATAATGTAAGACTGTTGGTTAACCTAGTGATGGAATTAAAAAAAATTACAAACTAATATGAGAAAGTGAAATGAGATAATATAAAGGATAAACATTGAAATTGGTACTAATGTTAGTGCTCAATAAAGATTTTGAATAGTTTAAAAAAAATAGCACAACATAATGATGATGACACCTTGATTTTTTGTAGATGGATAATGTGGGTTAATTATAATTAACTCCTTCTGAACATGATAAATGGATTGATGGAATCCTTAATTATTGAGTAAAATAAGGATCTAAATATAAAAATATGAAATATGTTGTTACATAACCAAAGTTTCTAAACCCTTTTTTCAACCTTATATGTATAGGGTCGTTAACCCTAGATTTGTTTGAAATCTCCTTTAAAAATATGGGTATAGTTCTGGAAGTTTTTTTTGTAAATAAGTTTCACGTAGAGTTTGTCCTACATGTGGATGAAGACCTCTTGAATTTTTTTTCCTTGGAGTATGACAATGGCATAATTTTGAGGAAAATTTTTCTTTTAAGATGTATCTGATGTAAAAGACTAGATTTTAGCATAATTTTAAGGACAGATTTTTTTAAGGTGTGTAGGATGTGATGGGATGAACTATTAGAATCCCTAAATGTCCAATGATATAAGTGAATTCATGTGTGTTTGAGTAATTTTGGAGAGTTCCAAATTTTTTTACTAAGCAAGGTTGGTATTATGACTATGATCTATAGTTCATACCTTTTTGAAGTACTTAATTGAATTATCAAATAAGTGAGTCTTGACACCAAAGTTGGATGGTTTGTAGCTTGAGTTGTCAAAAATCTATGGTTAAACTTTCAAAATAAATGTGTATTTCTAGAAGAAGTTATGTAGGTTTGAATATAGTTTAATTATTGACATATTTGATGTATTGATTGCTTAGGTAATCAATACTTAGCAAGCTCCTAATATGTAGCTATCACACAGCCAAGTGAGTTGAGTGAGCCATGTATTAGCTGTGTGGATCTTTTTCTATTCTTATATCTACTAGATCAAACGGTTAATGAGTTGTCTTCTTCATGGAAGTTGTGTCTTATTCATGGTAATGACCGTCCATGATGTGGTGGCATGGAGGATGTGGGCGAGAGGGGAAAGAAATCGAGGATTGTTTAGTTTCACCACAACAAGTGGAAATGGTTGACCCCTCATTTGAGCATTTCAAAGACAAGAGCACAGAGAACAAGGTCTCACACTTGTGACCATCAAGTAGGGTTTGTAGTAGAAGGCTCTAGGTTAAGGATTAAGATAGAGGAATCTTTCAAGGGAGAAAGAGCCTCTTCCTATTACTAGTGATCCACTGCTCCTACAGAGAGGACAAGGGTGATGCCTTCAATCTAGGAGGAGTCAATGATCATTCCCTCTTTTCTTTGATGCAATAGTTCCTTCTGGAGGCGGCGAAATTCTCCACCCGTGAGGAGCCATCACATTTGTGGTGGCCTCAAGGACCGAGGCACTATGGGAGAAGGGAGGAAAAATTGGAAGAGTTCTAGTTAGCGAGGAGGATGGTATAGAAATCAACCTCTTGTTGGCATTAAAGTCTAGTGACCATGCTTGTTAAAATAGAAAATGGGCGACTCAGCAACTGGGGAAGGTGGCTGACCCCAGGCTGTCGAAGGAGGAGGTGGAGAAATACATGAGGTGTATAGGTCCCAAAATATATCATGAAGCCAATGGAGGCTTGCAAAGTGAATGACGAGAAGGATATCAGAGCATGTTGCTTTCTGTAGAAGAGCCCAGTGGCGGTGATGGTGCTTTGTGTGGAAGAATAGAGAACTCAATCGGGGACTCACTGAGATAAGGGATGTGTCTGACTCATGAGAAAAGAGGGAGTGGATTCGGTCTAGGTCAATATGTGACCGACTAGACAATCTCGGGAGCTAGCCGCTGAACTAGAACTAAGCATATTCAGGAAGTGTCCATTGTGTCGATTTGGCAGCCTCTAATTGTCCAGTAAATGTAATTATCTCAGAAATGCTCAGATCTTGTACAATTTACAGTAATTAGCTTGATTTTCACAAAAATACACAAAGTATCCAAATTGTTAGAAAAATGAGTAGAATAACAAGGAAGCATAATGCCAGTCTTTTAATGCTCAAATATCAGTTATTTCATGCAAGATGTATCACAATTGTATCATGTGTAATAAATATCAAACGAAGGCCTAAAATTATTAAAATGTTCTAGTTACTCTGAAATATGATATATAATCCATAATATGTCAAATATGATCATGTTATGACATATAATCATGTCATTTGTATGGCTATCTAGGGCTAATAACCCTAATTAAAACATAGAAAATACATATGTGGTCAATAAATGTTGGAATAATCTGTATAATCTTTATCATTATATGAAACCTAAACTTTATTCTGAGATCACAATGATTCACATAATTCATGTTTTAGAGTGATGATTGCTCTTCATGAGATGTAAACCCCAATATGTTTAATGAATATGATATAGGCTTAATACATGCACACAATTATATGGAAAATAATGGCCATATAATTGATTCTAATATATAATACAACATCAATAACATCAATCTTAGAATACAAGAAGATAAGACAAGTAAAGATGTAAATACTCTAATGATTAAGCAAAACCCTAAAATAAGTCATGACTGGGGTTGATGATGAGAATCTAATGCAAGTTATATGTGATCTTGTCTTAATCAGGGTTTGACCAAGAGTGGTAACATTTTAAGTTTAATCATTCTCAACATGACTTTAAATTAATCCCACAATTTCTTATATTTCATGAAGTCAAGTAACATTTTCACTCCTAGAATTGTGCACTAATCATTTCATTATTACATGAATTCTTATATCTTTTATATTTACATCTCATTTCTCATTATCATTAGTCATATCCTCAAGATCTCAAGGGGTACATGTACTTTTAGAGTGATCTCATCCTTATGCATCTAGGGAGTGTCTCTCACATTTACCCATTCGACCTCATGAACTCATGAAGGTGGAAAATCTAATGACCTATGGGCCTCGGGAAAACATAGATGTTACCTCCTCACCAGATGGTTTGTGCATTAAGGGAACAATAAATTTCTAATCCCATCGGTCCCATGTGCCTTTAATACTCCCAAATTGACCTTAGGATTGACTTAGGGCTCTACCCTTCCTAACGGTTTCTTTGAGATGCCACAACTTTAATCATTTTCAAGAACATTATTTTAATATGTAATTCTTTAAACTGGACTTCCTCCATCTCATATGATGCTCATTATTCATTTTATGTCCCCTCATTGGGCTCATCGTGACTTTGCATACCGGACTTGGTCTCATACTATCAATCACTTCATAGTTTATTTTCCACATGTTCCTTAGAGATGGAATTCTTGGGTCCAAAGAATCATACTAAATATATGTGCTTTCCCATTTATTTTAGGTGACATTCATGGTTACCTCAATCTTTAAATTGATTCATTGCCTCACCCTTCTGGGTAAGGTCCTAATCTTGGGTGCCTTCTTGGCTCACATGAGGAGGTTAGGCTCTCTAGCCACATCCTGACCTCAAGGTCTTAGGGACCTACCTCTTCGTTAGGTCCTTTCCCATTCTTAGGTTGATCCACCCCAGGCCGGGACACCAACCGTAAAAGTTTAATTTTTGATTTTTGTGTAAGCATAATATGTTGAACATACATTTTGTATTATAACTTCTCAACCAACTTGCTAAATCTCTAAGGTATACCCTCTCAGTAGGAGGTATTCATACTTACTCGCTTGGAGTATTTCAATGATCTATCCACACTCTGGGGGTGATCTTCATTCATACCAACTCATTGAGAGTATTCACAACATCATACTCACTCGTTGGGAGTATTTCAATGGCATACCCACTTGTTGGGGGTAGCATACTTATTTTTTGGAGGTAATTTCGATGACATACCCACTCACTACGGGTAGTTTCAATTGCATACCCACTCATTGAGGGTACGTCCAATAGGATACCAACTCGTTGGGGGTCGCATACCCACTCACTGGGGGTATTCTTTTTTCATCCATTCCTCCAGAGATAGCATTAGGGTGATGAGCAAGTTATATTTATATTTTTATTTTTCATGTATAACCATTGGATACTTATGCCTCTCATGGATATTCGAATCTTTTCACATGCATCATGCATAAATTTCTCTAGATCCACGGATGGAAGTTTGAATTAGATAGACTTATTTACATATTTCTTAATTTTCATTATTCTTACCCTAATTAGGGTTCATATGGGTAGTGTTTCCATTTTACCCTTTCTACTCCCATTTCATAAGATTAGAGTTTAGGGATTGGGTTAGAGACTACACCCTTCTTCTTAGGGTTTCTATGTCCCTTGACCCACTAGGGTCTTCCTAAACCATCCCAAATCCTATCCTGGGTTTACCCCTACATCAAAAACCATAAAACGTCTTTCTTTCCTTTATCATTATTTCCACATTACGTGTACATTTTTATTTCCACATTACATGTACATTAATTGGCAGAGGATGCCTTAATCTTACTTCTTCTCGAAAAACCTAACTTCTAATGAGGAAAGAAAATTTCTTTTAGGGTTTTATTAAGCAAAAGAGTTAGAAGTGGATGTGTGACGTCCCCAAATTTTCTAAACTTAATTTGATGTGTGTTGTCCAAATTGAAACCTCACCTCAGCGAGAATCCCAATTTGAGCACCACACACTAGGCTAAGAAGAAGAAAATCAAAGGAAGTCATAAGGAAACAATAGTAGCACATGCACACGAACAATAGTAAAACCATACAACACATGTTCACCATTCAACATATAATTACAACATGAATTATTACTACATTTGATATTACATATTGAACAACAAACTTCTACATGTACATGTACTACTACTAAACTACATGATCTTAATCATGTATTTAAATGAGAACCCCAGACACAAAGGGAAGATAAAGTTTGTGCATATGAGATACTCATTGAGTTGAGTTAGCTCAGAGAGACTAAGCATGTCACTACCCTCATGATGTGGATCAAGAGAACCTTATTTGGAGTAGATAAAGTTTTGATATATGTTGAACAAGCCACTCATATAAGTTTGTTTTTACAACCATGATATAATACATGTAATCTTTTTATTTATGTTGTGGTTATGCTCTTGAAGATCCAGGATAGTTGAGAGTTGTGTGGCGAGCTGATGTATAGGTGAACCTATTGTCCTAAGATCCTGTAGTTTAGTAGTAGTATATGTATATGTAGAAGTTTGTTGTTCAATATGTAATTTCAAATGTTGTAACAATTCACGTTGTAATTATATGTTGAATTGTGAACATGTTGTTGTAAGGTTTTATTATTGTTCATGTGCATGTGCTATTGATTGTTTCCTTCTGACTTCCTCTGATTTTCTTCTTCTTAGCCTAGTGTGTGGTGTTTAAATTGGAGTTCTCACTGAGGTGAGGTTTCAATTTATACGTCACACATCAGATTAAGTTTTAGAAAATCTAGGGATGTCACAGGATGAATAAATATGAGAATAAAAAACTAAAGGCATTTTACTTAGGACAAAATCTTTCGAATTGGGCCAGGCAGGATGCACAGGCATGTAGGTGCTCTTAAGCAGAACAACAGTGTGGAGTAAAGTTTTTCCATCCCCCAGGTTGTGGTCCCTTCTAGACACCATCATCTTTAGAAAATGCCCTAATAATTCCCTCATATTTCTAGGGATTACTTTAAATTATAAACTATTAAATATTGTTTAAAAAATCATAGGATTCGATACCAAATGTAACGACCTCACTTTTCAAAAATCCCCAATTAAGAAAGGCCTTAAAGTTGAGATCCATTACCCAAAATTTTCCCAAGGATCAAAATTTAGCAAATGATAAATAATAGTGAATACTTTCCATTAATTCAAATATATATTCATAAGATGTTCCTTTACAACCTGCATAACTTTCCATCATCAATATTGTACATATGAGAACTATATGAGAAGAAGTATCTATCTAATCCTCCTTGCAAGTTAACTTTAATGTCTTCAAGAAGTTTCACATGTCCATCATATCTTGATATCATCTTATCTAGGATGTATCTAAAACACTGTGAAACCAACATAGATCGTCATATAGAAATATAATGTGTACATGGGGTGCATGAAAAATGTGTGTTAGTAAACTGACAACATATATTCCATCAAATACTTGCAAATAAGAATTCACACTTTCTTCTCTTAATCTCATCTTTATGTGATACTCATAGTGGCATTATAATCAAACATAATGTAAATAAACATCCAATAGTTTAGTTGTTCAGTCCTTGAGAAAACATTGGCAAACACCGAAAAACTAATGTGGGTTTCCATAAGCATAACCACGTACCTCAAAGGTGAGCCATGCATATTACACAATCATTAAGCATATTATCTAATCAAGCAAGCAAGAAAATCAAGCAATCATCTTTAATTTGCATGTATGTAAATCCTAAAGTGTCACCATCACATTGAACATATGAAACCTTAGTTAGCTCCTATTCTAAGGTTTAGGGTTTAGACAAGAAACAAGAGTATTAACCCTATTTCCATCACACAATACTTGACTAAGTTTTGTAGTCCACATCAGATATCATGTGTAACCCTAATTACTATATATGATATATCCCTTCATTATGATCACTTAAATCCAAATATGCTCGTTAACAACATAGCAAGTTGTGACCTTTAACCTTAATTCTTTGTATTCATGATTATTTACACTAAATACCCTAATTATCATCATTATAGTTATAATCATGTTATATCACCATTGTATTCCACATTATCATATTACCTCACATGATTATCAAACTATTCATCAAAATTAGGGTTGTTATGCTTTAAGCACCCCTTTAACACATGTTACTGATTATCCACTTTAGGAATCCTAGTTTTAGTAACAAATGAACCTACATATCAACAATTGCCTACGCATATGTGACAACCTTTTCTTCTGTTGGGGTCTTTGCGGTAGTCATGTTTGTCTTCTTGTTCATTCCAAAGGTTGCGTCTAAGTTATTATATAATACTGTAGTCCTTTTTATGATGTCGACCACCAACAAAGTCCAATGACTGTCGTGAAGAATTGGTAGGAAAATGTAGTCTGGGAGGGACGTTGTGAGGCATTCCTTCTCACCTGATCTTTTATCCTTTGTGATGTCATCTACCAACAGGAAGTATGCCATATGTGCATTTGGCATGTTGTCACTTAAGAGGTCTTGGAAGGCTGACATTATGCTCCTGTTCTTAGTGTATTCCGGAGGTCATTCTTCAACACACATATCCCTTCTCTTTCAAATACTACTTCTGTCGGTACGTCATCATCTTTCATGGACCTCATTATGATGTTTAGTGGCTCTTTAGATAGACTGACATAGCTCCATCTATCGAAGTCCTTGAAAGTGGGCATTATCTCCCCCTCTGGTCAGTCTGGTCGTTCTTCTGATGGATCATCTTCTTCTACTTCTCCTCCTTTTGGCTGTTCTGCTGAAGGTTGTTTTGCTTTTCATGAATATAGTATTCAACATCACTTCTGTGATTGTGTGAGACTTTCCCCCTAGTCTCACCTCCAATTTGTAGTCTCCACCCCCCTTTTTACATTCTTCTTCATCCACTAGGACCTTCTCCAGGGAAGACAGAAATTCAGCCATCTATTATTTTGAGGATGGGGCTTCAGAGATGCATAGGGTGCACATGTTTGCTCCCTCTAAGAACTTAATGACCCTGTCATAGATTCCCATCTTTTTAAAGTCTTCTACATCCAGGTACCTCGTGGGCCTGGAGATCTTGACAGATGACATCCATTCATATTGTGATTGGTGTACATCATCTTTTGGTACAAACATAGGCCCGCTCTACTCTAGGGATACCTCTTCAGTATCTTCTCCATTCTTATGGGTCGTCTCTGCCTGTTGCCCTTTTGTCTTTTTAGCACCTTTTTGCTACTTCTGGTTGCCTTGGGCTCAACCTCCTCTTGCCCAGAATCCTTAGTTCAAACTCTATCGGCTATTATTCTGAGGTTCCCGTCTATGCTGCACTCTGTGCAGTCTCTGACCCTTTTGGTGTCTGGTGACCCATAATGTTCTAATAATGTTCCATCTGAAGCTATAGTTGTAGTCTCCTAGCTGGTGGTAGGCTTGTATTGGTCTCCAAGGACTTTGCTAGCTTCTCCACATTCATCTCTATCTCTTTCAATGATGTTTCCCTCTTTGCCAGTGAGTCGTTGGTTGAAGCAGACATCCTGAAAGTTTTTAAATGGATTTTATAATTAATATATATCTTTCAATTTATCAATGATTCTATTTAAGTTTTCTCATATGTATATGTATGTTGTATATTTTCAGCCATTTTCTTGAAGATTGTGTCCTGCAGTCATTACTTATGAAACAAAGAACACTGCGACTGCGGTCCAAGATGATGAAGGTGAAGCGGTTGCGGTCAAAGGAAGCAACCAAGAGAGACCACGACTCAAGGTCTCCACTGTGACCACAGTTAAAAATACTCAAATTTTAGTTGTTCATGAGTACCGCGACCCGCAGAAGAAAGCTGGTGCCGTGACCCATGGTCAAGGTTCTTGTATCGCAGCTACAAAGTTGGGTTTTGGCTTGTTCCATTCAGAATGATGGTTGGGTGGAGGGTCGAGGTTTCGATTGGAAGATTGTTGGAGGTAGCTAAAACGTCGATACCCTTGAGATTGAAACTTGCTCGAAAACGCCGCCCTAGGGCGGGCAGGGGTGTCGAAAAATCAACTGGCGAGAGGGAGGGGAAAAGATGGTTGGTGGAGTCATTGATGACACAGAGAAGCCCATACTAGAAGAATGGGTAAAGGCATGTGAAAATGTTGTGTGAAGACTAGAAATGGTGAAACTAGGTCCGACGATGGTTGCGGCAGTGGATAGTGACTTATAAAACTAGAAACGATGTTTAGAAGATTACCTTAGTGGTGGAAAATTGGAAAAATGTGGGGGTGAAGGGCTAGTAGTGGCAGCGATTTGAGCCTCTACTTCAGCGATGAAGCGATCTTAGCCAGAGTCGTAGGTGAGAGCATTGGCGATTCGTTGTTCGGGTTGAGGAAAACTGATATTTTAGGCAAGAAGAATAGTGTTTCGAGGGTTTAAGAATATATAGGAGAGACACACCGACTCGTGGCACAAACAAGGACCGCGGTCATGGTCGGTTCTTTCTATAGAAAGGACCTCAGGTCGTGGTCTGGTAGTTTTAATGTGAATTACTTTACAATGTGAATGTGAACTTTAAAATGTGAATGTGAACTTTACAAGATATACTAAAAGAGGTATATAATATATACAAAAAGTATGTAAAATAAAGTGTTATCAATGACCATGAATTGTGATCCACCCAAACCATCTTCAACACTTAAACATAAACAAAAACTTGAAAGAGGGCAACACCATACGAATCATAAACTAGATCCTTCGGTAAAACCATCTTTCTTTCAAAGAAACTTAAGATATATACAATCTTACTAAAAAAGGGGAAATTAACAAACTAAAGAGTAGGAAATCCAAAATTTAAATTAAAGGAGAAACATCAACTCAGGTAATTTGCAAAAACTTGGGTTGCCTCCCAAGAAGCTCTTATTTAGAGTCTCTAGCTCGACTTCCTAATCATGTACTTGCTGACTTCCTCAGTTGACTATGGTATCTCGTCATTGTTTTCATTTACTGGTTGGATGGTTTCCTCCAAGCTAATTTCTGACCTTCTTACAAAGGCTTCATCTTCATAGAATCTTTTTACCCTATGTCCATTAACCTTGAAAGTTCCCATCTTTTCCCCTAAAATTTCCATCATTCTTGATGGGTATATCTTCACTACAGAGAAAGGACCTAACCACCTGGTTCTTAGTTTTCCTGGAAACAATCTGATGCTCGAGTTAAATAGGAGGACCTTATCCCTTCATGAACATCCTTGTTTTTCAAGTGGGAATCATGCCAAAATTTAGTCCTTTTTTTATTAATTCTCACGTTCTGATAGGCATGCAATCTCAGTTCCTCAAGTCCTAAAGTTGTAGAAATCATTTCTGGTCTGCCTTGTCAAGGTCCATATTCATGAAATTGATGGCCCATAGAGCTTTGTGTTCAAGCTCAAGTGGTAAATGACAAGACTTTCCATAGATAAGCTTGTAAGGTGTTGTCCCTATAGGAGTCTTGTACGTAGTTCGATAAGCCCATAGAGCATCATCTAGCTTCATTGACCAATCATTTCTTGTCTGACTCACTATCTTCTCCATAATTTTCTTGATTCATCTGTTCGATACTTCTACCTACCTTGATGTTTGGGGATGGTATGATGTGGTGATTTTGTATTTCACTCCATATTTCTTCAGCAATGCTTCAAACTGTCATTCTCCGAAGTGTGACCCGCCGTCACTTATGACTGTGTGGGGCACTCCAAAGCGCGGGAAGATGATTTTCTAAAAGAGTTTAACCATGGACTTGGAATCACATGTTTGAGTGGTGACTACTTTGACCCATTTTGAAACATAATCAATAGCAACAAGTATGCATTGATTTCCTTTTGATGATGGCAATGGCCCCATATAGTCAATTCCTAGACATCAAAAACTTCAACTTCCACCCATTCCATCATGAGCATTTCATTTCTTTTGCTTATGTTCCCTGTGAGCTAGCATTCCTTACATGCTTTAAAAAAAGATGTTGCATCCTTGAAAAGTGTGGGCCAATAAAAACCAGATTGTAGTACTTTCACTACAATTCTTGCTCCACTGAGGTGCCCACCATAGGGTGAAGAGTGACACTCTTTCAAAATTAAAGGAGCCTCATCCTCTAGTATGCACCTACGGTATAGATTGTTAGAGCACCTTTTGAACAATAATGGGTCATCCCAGTAATAGTTCTTGACGTTGGAAAATAGTTTCTTCTTCTGGTGGTATGTAATTTTAGGTGGCAGCTGGCCACAGGCTAAATAACTATAGATATTGGCAAACCAAGAGAATCTCTGCTCGTCTGACTGAGCCATCAGTAGAGCTTCATTGGCATAATTGTCATTTATAGGTAAATGATTCTCTTCATTGAAAACTATTCAGATAAGTGGTATGTGACCACATTCTCTTTCCCCTTCTTATCAATGATTTCATGATCAAATTCCTACAACAGTAGAGCCCACCGTAAAAGTCATGGTTTGGTATCCTTTTTCTGCATCAGGTATTTAATAGCTTCATGGTATGTATATACCTTCACCTTTGATCCTATTAGGTACGACCTGAACTTGTCAAAAGAAAAAACTATTACTAACATATCCTTCTCGATTGTGGTATAGTTTACATGTGCCTCATCTAACGTGCGACTGGCATCGCAGATTACATGTTGCTTTTTGTCTTTCTTTTGATCTGGGATAGTGCCAATTGCACAATCACTAGCGTCACACATTATCTCAAATGGTAACTCCCAATCTGGGGCTTGTAGAATCGACGCAGTTGTTAATGCTTTCTTTAAGGTATTAAAAATCTCCAAACATTTGTTGTTGAAATTGAATTCAGTGTTTTTGAGTAAAATATTGGATAAGGCCTTAGAAATCTTTGAGAAGTCTTTTATAAACCTCATGTAGTATCCGGTGTGAGAAAGAAAAATTCTTACTCCTATTTAAAGACTTCAGTGGTGGCAATTTCGATATGGCTTCTATTTTACTCACTTCCACTTCGATCCACTTTTTAGAAATTTTGTATCCCATGACTATGCCATTTCGTACCATGAAGTGGCACTTCTCCCAAAACCAGATGTTTCTCATCGCAACTTTTCTAGACCAGGGACAAATTTTTCAGACATGCATCAAAATCTATACCATAGACTGAGAAGTCATTCATAAAGACTTCTACGATGTCCTCTAGAAAATCTGACAACATTGAGATCATACAACACATAGATGCACGCGATTGTCATTTTTTCCTAGTCATACGGGTGAATGGGGACTTGGTAAAAACCATAATAGCCATCCAAAAAGCAAAAATAGTCATGATGAGCTAGCCTTTCTAAAACTTGGTCGATGAACGGTGGGGGGAAGTGATCCTTGTGGCAGCATTCAGTTTCTTGTAATCTATGTGCATTCGCCATCCTATAACAGTTCTAGTAGCAAATTCATCACCATTATCTCCCTTCACTACTATCATTCCTCCTTTCTTAGGCACGATGTGAATGGGACTCACCCAATTACTATCACTAATTAGATAGATAATTTCGGCATCTCACAGCTTTAGGATTTCCTTCGTTATGACTTCTTTCAACATTTCGCTTAGCTTTTGCTGGGGCTAAACTAGTGGCTTAGAGGACTCTTCCAAATATATTATGTGCACGTAGAGAGATGGGTTAAGCCTCTTGATATCCTATATAGAATATCCTATTGCCTTTCTATGTTCTTTTAGCTCCTTTAGCAGTCTTCCCATTTGTGCATCCATCAGGGTTGTGTTCACAATAACATGGTTCCTCTTCTCATGGTCTAGAAACTCGTATTTTAGCCCTTCCAGAAGTGGTTTCAATTCGGGCTTTGGCTGAGGTGCCTCTTATTCTTCAGGATATTGTTCGAGTGAAGCATACTTAACTATTTTGATAATTTCTTCTTCATTACCGAGGTCTCCTTCATCCTAATTCAGAGAGATGAGGATTTCAACCACCTCAAGATCTTCTACAATAGGATTGGGGCTGTTCAAGGCCCGCATCAGGGGTTTCACAATTGCCTTTTCTTCCTACACTTAGTCACAGTACTGGTTTTAACTATCCATAAAGTAGACCGGCTCGAAAAGAGACATTCCCTTCGTGGAATCTTGAACTCAGAAGTCTACATGATCATTACCCACGTGTAGGGTAATAATTCCCTCTGTGACATCTATCAATGCTCATCCAGTTACCAAAATGATCTCCTGAATATCATCAGGCACTTTGGGTCTTCAATTGTGTCAATCACCACAATATCACAGGGAATAAAGAATTTTCTGACACAAACGGGTACATCTTCGACTATTCCAAAAAGTCATTTGAAAGTGTGATCATCCAATTCAATCCTCATATTTGTTTTAACCATATCTGTCAGCCCGATTAATTGGGCTAGACCTAAAGGCATAAGACTGATGCTTGCTCCTAAATCTTCCAAACCTTTTCTCTCTACATTGTCTCCAACACCAAATGGTATTTTGAATACTCATGGGTCCTTCTTCTTTGTTGGCATCTCTGCTTGGACAAAAGCCTGGACATATTAGCTAATTGCACTGTCTCGATGTGGTTCCCTCTCCTCCTTTTGGTGATGAGACTTTGAAGAACTTGGAATAGGTCGACATCTCCTCTATAGCATCCAATAACGGAATGTCCAGATGCAATTTCTTTACTATTTCCATGAACTTCTCGTTTCTTCTCTTCAGGTGCAATTTAATGAATTTATATGGGAAGGGGACTCTTGGTGCATATAGACTCTTCTTTATGAAAATCTCCTCGACAACATCAGGTTTCCTAACTTCTTCATATTTTTCCTTGCTTTCTTCCACTTTTTCTTTATCAACAAATTTTTCAGGAGGGACCTCTTTTTCAGGTGGTTGTTCATCATCTCTTCTTTCCTCATTGTTGCCTCCAATTCTTGAGTTTCTTATCATCCTCCCAGATTGGAGGGTAGCCATCTTTGTATTTTCATTGTTTGATGGAATTTTCCCAGAAGGATTCCTTGGTAGCTCTGCCAACTACGCCAGTTGTTGGTTGATTTGACGTTGATGGGTCTACTTGTTAGCCATCTGAACTTGCATAGTGGTCAAAACTCTAGAGTTAGCAAGAGTGCTTTGAGATAACTGATCGTTCATTGTAGTTTTCCTTTTAGTGAAATCAAATAGTTGGGCGACGAAATATGGCTGCTTATTATCTATTCGCTGACATGACCCTTGGTTTTGGTTCTGCCCTTGATTCGGTCCTGTGCTTTGACGATTCAAATTCTTGCTTTGACCCTGATAGTTGTTCTTATTTGTTTTATAGTTTGTTGTTCGTGTATATTGGGCATGTCTACTTCTCTTTTCAAACCTTGGGGGCAGTTTTTGTGAGTTGTTCAGTTGGTGTGAATTCTCGACTGCATCTTTGTTTCCGTAACTGAAATTGGGGTGGTGTGGCCTCTTGAAGTTGGCGTAGGAAACGTTCTGCGTCTCCACTTCACTTTTTCTTTCATCACTTTCCTCGAGCCTGTTGTACATACAATTATCATCCCCATTCCCCCTTCTCCATAGGTGATACACTTCATGACCTTCTCGATATGCTTCTTTCCCTTAACTCCAGTATCTTTCAGCTATTTTACATCAGTTGCTATTTTCTGAGTTTTTGTTGTTATGGTCTCTATATGATTCACACAATGATTTGTAGAATCATATGTTTGGTCAACTTTTGACCTATAAGAAATAACAATTAATCTATATGCATAATCTTATTGAGCATATGAGATTATACTTGATCTTCATCTGTCTGATTATACTCAAACATCGCTTTGAAGACATTATACCTTTCACACATTACATGATTCTTAAGATGTATAACCATCTCAAGAATGTACATGCTTCAAGATATTTATGCAACTCATAGTTCACATATCTCAACATAAGGTTCTTGATGTCTTAGGCATCATTTTCATACTTCAAGTAAGCATCCAATTTTAGCCTTAGGCGCATTTCGAGTGGTTCTATTGGCTCTGGTCTTTCAAGGACTTCAGAGTTTACACTCACTATTGAGATCATTTCTCAAAGGTCCCAAACTAGATTTAAAGTTTATCCTATTTATGAACTGATCGCAACAATAATGTATTTGTGTTTGTCATTTGGATTCTACAAAAAAAATTTGCAACATTTCTATTTTTTTATTTGTTTGATTTGATAAAGTTGACGATACTAATTAGATATTTAATTAATTATCACTCCCACTATTTTGATCAAATTGATAGCCCTCACCATCAATTCAGAAGATTGGAGTGTACAACCTTCTAGTGAGGCAAGATCCAAAACAATTGAGTTATTACCCGGCCAACGCCATCATTTATAATCAATTATTAAGGTAGGTAACATTTACCAATTGCATCTTATGCAATTCTTGGATAGATGATATGCACAACTCTTTGCCATAGTCATCTGCATGCCTCTAAGTGCATAATCTCATTAAGACTAATAGTTAAGCCTAACCCAAAAGCCAACACGATAGGACTGCACCCCGCGTGGTGGGCCCACACAACTACCATAACATTTCCATGAGATAGACAGTACACCACTCTTGGGATGCCCACACTTGTCGATCAAGCTTTTCATATGTATTGCTTATGGAAAGCATCTAAGACTTAATATTATATTGAGGGGTTTGGTATTTATATACATATACATATCCAATCACCACATATATAGTATGTATCATATACATGCTATATTCCACAAGAAAACATGCGAAGTGATAAAACAATGATTATGGCCATCCTATTTGTAATTCCTTAAGCCATAAGAAATTATGATCATCTAGGTCTACATCATATACATCAACCTGTTGTTGATGAAAAGTTGTGCTTGGGCCGTTCCAGGTTGATCAACTCATCCTATGAATGATCGACTCGCCTCTTGGCTGGTCAGTTGGTTGTCACCAACCGATTTTTTGGCTCCTCTAGACGGTCCGTTTGTTGGGTCTTCATGCTCCTCTTTAGGCCACCATCCACTCATATTGCACCATCAGCCGATCGTCTTGATCCTCCAACCACTCGTCTGGGTGCCCACAGTTCTTTGACATAATAGGAAATAAAACTATTCTACTTTTACATATATCTTTGGGAAACCCTGAGTCACATTCTGGGGGAGCAAAGGTAGAAGAGAAGGCTTGAAATATCTCAACTTACATCTAGATTAGATGAAAGGACTCGGTACACAGACCGAGATGCAAACAATCACAACCAATCAAGAACACACATAGGGGTTCATAGGCCATATTCACGCTACACATCCACCATTAAAACCGTTTTAGGGTGACGCGTATCGATTGCATATATATACCATATCATATATGTATATAGGGATTTGTGGTGTTTAATCTGATATGCACATTATCCAGTTAAAGTATTCGCATCGTATGAATTAAATAAAAGGTGATAAAGCAAAATCTGATCAAATCGATTAATCCTAAAACATAGTATGTTGTTGTGGCTCTGATACCACTATTGGGTTTTGTGGGACAGAACGGACAGCGAAAAAAAAAATTGTATCCAACCACAAACCCATAACCAATAGATTGCATCAAAAAGTATACTAAATTAATTTTGTATTAATTAAAGGATAAATTGGGAGGGAAGGAAGCCTTCTCATCCATTGGAATTTGTTTCCCAAATTTCGTAAATAGCTAGATAATGTCAAGGTGAACTTTACCTTAAAATTTGAGATAAAAAGGAACTATCGTTCAGGAGATATGAATTTCTCAAATTATCTATAAAAAAAGCATTAATTTTGCAAATAGGAATATGTATTTCCTTTTGGTTGATCGCGAGCAAGGAGGACTGTTAGATCTTGATCTGATGCCTGGCACTCATCTTCTAAGTCCCATAAGGACTGGGACTCTACGAGTTATAGAGGGATTTTCCCTCTCTGATTTTGTCATGATCCGGAGAGTAGGCAAGCCGACTTTTGTTTTCCTCGAGTTCGGGAAAGAAAAACGAACAAAATCATCCCTACTTTGTAGAGGTTTGGCCGCCTATTGCGGAAGTTCCCGATTCTTGCAAACCCCGCCTTTGACCCTATATATTGGGGAGGGTAAAGGAGGGTATTGGCACATCGAATTTCTACCCTAAACTCTATGGGAGAGTGCAAGGAGTGGTCTCGTGCCTCTAATTGTCCCTTTCACCCTGACCTTCACTCTCGTCACTGCATCAAACCTCGCCAGAGTCCAACGAGTAGGAGAGAGTCATGGTGTGGTCGTGGCATGAAAATGGAGCCCTAGTCGAGTTTGATGGAGGGAGGCGAAGCTCCCTGGATGTTTGGCGTACTCACAGGCGAACGGGATCAAGAAGTCAACTGCGGAGTTGACCCTCGCAATAGCAGCGAGGTCGTGAGGTTGAAGAAGAAGGAGACACTACGAAATTACCCAGTTACCCCTTTGTGCCTTTAGTCCAGGTAAGGACATTCTGGTCCTTAACACCCTAAAACAAAAATAGGCACGCAAATCCTAGGCCATTGGATCCTGAGTGGATCAGGGGACTTCGAATCTAGCGATCCTCATTTTTCTGGAATTTGCTGATAAATCAATAAAAAGGATTTTACTTACAATAATTGTATCTTTTGCTAGAAAACTCAGATGAGGAAAGTTAATACATGAAAATTGATCAGAAAAATATAAGAGATACGTTAAAAATAGTTTGCGAACCTGAATCAGTATCTTTTTGCAAAAGTATATATTTTGATGGAAAAAAGTATTTATTTGTGGTTAGAAACCCTAATTTAAGATAAATGATAAATTTAATCTTGCAAATAAGTTAATTCGAGCATGGTTAACTTGTCTAATGATAAAGATGGATTTTAACCTATTTTGATAATGAAATTTCAATGTTTAGGGTTTTAAACCAAATACGATGATTAATATGCTTAGAAACCCTAAATAAGAGAAAAAGAAAAGAAAAGTACTTAATCCGAATTTAGGGCTTCATGTTGCTAAAAGATGATCTTAGAATCTTTTGTCAAAGAAAGATGAAATAATTAGGGTTTGTAAGTGATTTTATAAAATTAGGGTTTAAAGTAATAAAAATGAAGTGGAACCCTAATTGTGCTCAAAACCCTAAAAATGACTAATAACCGTAGGAAACAACTAGGATTAATAGATCATGATGCCATGATTAATGATAGAAAAATTGGATGCCTTTTTCAGGATCAACTTGTGTGTGCTTGCTTGGTTTCTTGATTGGTTGAATTATTTCTGCATTCAAGTCATCTTGATAGGTATGTGGTTACTTATTGTTAATCGCATTAGTTTTCCAAAGAATTTCCCAGATGATTCATCGCATTGAATGCAACCAACCAGTTTGGATGTTCATAATTGCAAATTATAAAGTCACTATGATTATCACAACTATAAATAAGTGTGTATTCTCGCACCTACATTCCACCCTGATGGATGATGCAAAAAGGTCAAGCCAAGGAGGGAAGCCCAATGGGCACCATGAAGGGTGACCCCAGGCACCAAGCTCGGGATTGAGAAGGTGGCCTATGATGTTGCATGACTAAAGGGCACCATGAAGGGTGACCCCAGACACCAAGCTCGGGAATGAGAAGTTGGCCTTAAGTCAATGGCAAAAGAGAAACCCAAAAGGGGGTATGCCAGGGTTAGGGAAAAAGCGGTGGAGAATGTCACATTGAAAGTGTAAATTTGGCTTGTTAATTAACTTGATTGTGTTAATTAGATTGTTAGCCATATTTGTGAAATTTTGGTTGTCCCCACATACCGGCATATTTTGATATGCTGGCCGACATTTTGTTTGTCGGCATTTTAGGTACATGATTGAAAAGGACAAACAGTAAAGTGGCATGTGTGGAATTAAATAAGAATTAAAGTATAAAGGAGGATTAGTTAGAATAGACTCCAGATGTGGATAGAGGTAGATATCCAAGTTTTGAAAAAGGTATGCAAAGTTTTATTTTATACCTGTTTTCAGTTTAGTTAGCAGAATTTCATAATTATTGTTGATTATTTGTCGAACCTTTGATCTTGTTAATTGGGATAATGACTCTGACCTTCGGGTCTCCCATAATTGGGGGTTACCAGGAGGCGGGGTCATTACATTCGGTATCAGAGCATAGGTTCCTCAGTTAATCTTTAATAATTATTAAATTTTACAAATTCTATAGAACTGAGGGAGTTATTAGAGGATTTTCCAAAAGACAGAGGTGTATAGAAAAGGATCACAACTGGGGGATGGCAATATTTTCATGTGCACCGTTAGTCAGAATATGAGGACTCCTAGATTAGTGTGACTGTCTGGCTAATATCTCTGGAATTGACTCGAAATAAGATAACTTTAGGACTCTCTCATCTTGTTCATCCCTTCTCAACTCAAATGCTATTAAGGACATTAAGGATTAGGGTTTTCTCTCCTTTCCTCATCCTCTTAAGGTATGGTTAAGGTTGATAAGGATTAAGAAATCCTCCACCAAATTAATGAAAATCATGTAAATAAGATGTCATGGACATAAGGTTAATAGTTTAAGCGTAAAATAAAGAATAGATACATGCTTAGGTCGTATGAAATGAGTTGTCTTTTCCCTTAGGAGAGACCTGAGGCTGGACTTCCTTGTCAGGAAGATGAGTAGAGAGAGTTGGTCATGGAGGCAGATATCTCCATTATAAGTAGAGACCTGGCACCTCCTCTGAGAATGATGTTAACCCTAACCCTAAGTGAAGGTTAGGGAGAGTGATGACATGAGGAGTTAGATGTCATGATAGACTAGGTGTGAGAGTGGACATGCTTTTGGATGCCCATATGATCCATGAGAGGTTGGATGACCTAGCACCTTTGGCAACCCAACCCTGGAAAGGGTCGTGCATGTTAGAGTGAAGGATAGCTCCTTCAATGATGAGGTTAGTGAAGAACCTATTGAAACCCTATGGGCTTATATGAGCATGGCATAGTATGCACCCAGAGTACGTCTATAGTGCTAACATTAGGCTAAAACCCTGGCCAGGAGAGTATGATGGATAGTTTATGCAATAAGCATACAAGGTTATGGATAACATTGAGCAAACATAAGCTTGGACATAGGTATCACCCATGTAGGGGTATGCTTGTGAGATCGATCAACCTTCATGAAGAGAGGACCTCTAGTAGTAAGGATGTTTTTAGGGTTAGCTCTGGAAAGAGAGATAGAAGGACCCAAGCAAGAAGGTTGGAAGTTTAGACTCTGAGATATGAGGAATAGTGGGGAGTCGAGGATAATGCAACCTAAGTGGATGATAGTGGTTGTCTCATACTTGATCACTGGAGGCTGATGATATCTTAGTTTCCATTAGAGGAACCGAACCCTAGAGAGATGATGATGCTTCTGGTACCTATGTGCCTATAGTATAGGTGTTTACCTACTGAGATGAGATAAATAGTTCCTTAGACCTGAGGAGGTTTGAGTAACCAGTTGTGAGGCCTTCTACCTTGTTGGTTGTCCTTGAGGAGGACTCCACTCTGAAGTATTGTTAAAGTAGAAGGATCATGGGAAGTGCATGTCATACCTTGTACATGTTTGGTTCGTGGTTAAAAGGTTGAGCATGTAGTTGGACAATTGTTGCATAAAGAAGTGAACCTATGGTTCCTAGGCCTAAGAGGGGAAGTGGTGTACCTGATGCTCATGACGAGATTTGAGTTTCTATAGATTTGAGGTACTCCTCATGGTTAGAGGAGAGGGAAACCCCTAAAGTTTAAGGTATGTTTGATGAACCCTCATAGCTAAGTTGGTGACATGGGAAGGTTTGTTCTTGGTCGAATGTTGAGGAGTGAGAACAAGTGTGACCTAGCATGGTTTAGTGGATGGTCTGCTTGTGCCTTAATAACTTGATAGGGCTAAGCATGCTCATGTGGATGTAAACTCTAGACATAAGGGTGTTTGTGACCTTGGTTACCAAGATGTGGTTTCCTCCCATCCTAGGAGAGGGACCCTTTGCAGGGTGTATACCATTTTTTGTTGGTTTTGAGGTAACCTATAGAAGTCTCATAGGATCATGAGAAACTAAGTGAAGAGTACATGGTAAGAGAATGAACCTGTAGACCCATAGATAACCATCTCTAAGTGCATGTGGATTTGTTACCATGGAGGTAACTGGTATGGGGCCTGACCAAGGTAGGCAGGTCACCATGCCCCTGTGAAAAGATGGAAGTCAACCCATGAATACAGAGAGAGATGATGGAGACTTGGGTAAGGTTCTAAGTTGGACATGTATTATATTAGAGTCGTAAGTCTATCCTAGGGTCAGGTAGGGATAAGACCGATAAGTAAGAGTTACCTAATTCCCTAGTTGCACATGACCATAGGGTCGGGAGGTAATAGCTATCATTGTCTGAGGGCCATGGGTTAGGAGATTGATCACCTTCATGAACTCATGGGACCGAAAGGGCAGATGAGGAGGGCACTCCTTGGATGTATAAGGGAAGAGGGATGACCCCAAAAGTGCCGACACCCTATGGACCTAGAGGAGATGACCAAGTGATGTGTGTAAACCCCAGTAGGTTTGAGACTAGTTTTCCATGGAACTAACTTTGATATCGAGATGATTGTGATGTAGAGACATATGTGGCATGTTTCAACTTAGATTTAAAGGTGTACTGGCAAGGTGGGGTGTACTATCTCTACTCTTGGAATAGAAAAAACTTTGTATTTGGACTGTAGCCAAATGCTTATTTCCTATTGTTATGGGAGTGCGAGTGAGGACAACACGCATGCCATACCCCAAGGATAAAGATGATGTGAGTTGGAATGTTTCTATGAGGTATGAGGACAAAGATGATAACATACCCTTGTGGGGTGAACGTTACATGGATGGTTTACCAACACTAAGAGAAATAAAGTAGTCATCTAATGAGGATGTTTTTATCATGAGCTATGAGTCATACAAGGTTGAGTTCAAAAACCAAGAGAATAAGATCAGAGTCTTCTTGATGAAGATAGACTTAGAGTTTGAGGTGAGATAATAAGTGGAATACATGGAGGTGTATGTTTGCAACATTACCTAACACCTAAGGATGTGAAGTGGTAATGGATGCTCTGGATGAGATGCAGATGCCTAGTTTAGCCAGAGGCTAGAAGAGGTTGTTAGGTTAACCCTAAGTTTGAAAAAGAGATAGGTTTGGCTAACACCCAGATGTAACGAGATCTATTTAACAAGTTAGTAGTTGTTTGGTTAGACAGCCTAGGCCTTGATGCAATGAAAGGATGGTTGTAGAACCTCATATGTGTTGGTATGTATGCCCATAAAGCAAGTCATATGATGATTGTAATGGGATACTTAGTAAATAATTTGAATAATAATAAAAGCAATTTCCGATCTATATGTTTAAACTGTTTCTGAGATGATGGTGTAACATGATAGATGTCTAAAGAATGGTTTTACTCAATGATGTATGCTTTTAGGTTCATGACCTAAATGATGAGATCATACGGATGTTAAGAGTATACATTCTTGTTTGGTCCCTAGTCAGTTGTTATTGTGGAAATAACCATAGACATAAATAACACTAAAGACTAGATTGTGTGTTGGTTGATGACAGAATCTCATTAGTCATGATATAGTGATATCAAACCAAGCACATAGGTACTTGTTAGAGAATAAGGTACCGGACAGACCCACCGTGAGAGTGACACATGGAACCATGACTTGGTAGTCACAGTCAGCTTTCACTGTGATGGTGGTGAGTGTGATTCTTAGACCTGAAATCACTACACTCAACACATGTCGTTGGGTACACTTTGACATCATCAAACGCAGTCCTGAAACATGGGTTGTTATAAAGGTGATGATTGGGTGGCTTTGACACATGGGGCTTTTGAGGGGTGAGTGATAGATATGGGATTTGTACCTCCTGAGGGAGTTTGATATCCTTAGCTACTTGATGAGTAGGATTGAGAAAGGCATGCGCATGCACTTGTGAATCAATATGTGATATTGATGTCATACACATCTCACTCGGTCTGCTTTGAGATCAAGGAAATGAATGAACGTTGACAGGATGACTGTTCCATGCCTGGAGTTCATTCAGGATATCAGTGACAAAGGAATTATACATTCACGGTAACACCATTCACGGATTGTAGGATTGAAAGTTGTTCTCCAACTTTCTATTTCACTTTGGTAGCACTGATGTGTGACTAGGCACCGCTCTTTGCTTGTGAAGTCATAAATGTTATGGACTTTCACTGCCAACGTGAAATGGACCTGTAGGTTCACACACATAGGATTTAACCTGGAAGAGGAGTTTTGTCCACAAACAATGTTTAGATTGATTACTATTAGTAGTTCAATTAAACACTCCATCAATTGATAGCTCAATATCATAATGTTCAAGGTGTTGGACACATTGATTGAAGTATCAGATTGATTGAAATCACAATTGACTGATTATGCACAATCTGCACTCCCAACTGATTGGCTGAGCTAGGTGAACTGGTCGGCTCAAGGTCAGGGTGAAACGATTGCATCAAGTGTTGAAATGATCAGTTCAACTAATGCAACCGAGCAAGTTGGGAAAGTAGGATTGGTGAGAATTTTCCTTGCGTTTCACTTGCCCAATTTGATTGGAACAAGGATTGGTATTCGATACCAATTAGAAACAAAAGTTGGAAAGTCAATTGGGAACTGACCAGGACCACGAACCGACCGGTTCAGAAGTGAATCGACCGGCTCATGGGTCCCAACCGATCGGTTGAGGTGTCAACTGACCGGTTCAGGTCCCCAACCAACCGTTTCAGTTGTGAAAGGATCGGTTCAGGTTGCGAGTTGGTTGCTTTTGTGGAAAATCTCGAACCCTTCTACTCCTGCTTTTAGTCCCATATTGTCGGGGACAGGGAACCCTGTCCCATGACCCGCCTATATATATAGGGGTATTGGGGGCTTCTCAGAGTACAACTCAGTGCAAGACGGTTGCTCTGCAAAGTTGTCGTTCTCTCTAGTTTTGGTAACTGAGAGAGCCCGAGCAAGTGCTACCCGAAAAGGGAGGCACAACAAGGGAAAGACAACTACAGTTGCAATTAGTAGCAGGAGAGTGTGTTGGCGACTAGTACGCCAATAGGAGGGTGCAACTCCTTTTGGTTCCTTGTGCGACAAGGAGATCAGAGTTGTAGGAGGTCTGTGTGGACGACTGCAGAGGTGGGAGACCTCTGTCGCTCGGAGGACAACTGTCAATCCTGACAGTCCTGGTGAGACCAGGAGTCTTCAGTCCCGGTATGACCAGGAGCTGCACAGACACTGTCCAAGACCGGAGGTGAAGACTATGCAAGGCACGAGGTACTGTCGTCGAGAAAGTCTCGGGACAAGGTATGCATTCACAAACTGTTACGACCCCATTTGAGCTTAATTGGTAAACTAGGGTTTACCTAGACAATCGCAAAGATTAATTAGAATAATCATTCTTGAAATCTAATTAATGACGATAACACAATTAAGATGTTTTAACTATGATAAGAAGTCTAAATGTTCTTTTGTCTTGAGAATTAGGGTTTGAGAAGCATAAACCCTAATCGGCCCAAAATAGGGTTTTGATGATACATGAATACAGAATTTGATAAGTAGAATGTCTCACTAAATGATTTTTAGTATTTTATTTGTAACTCTGATTTACTTCAAATTTGGATATGATTTATATATATAAAATGTGAACGACATTGGAAAATATCAGAATTTTTGAAGAATGCTCTGACCTGTTTGTCGGCCGAGTTTCAAACTCGACCGATCACATTTCCAGAATTTTACAGCAGTGTGGTAATTGAATTTTATCTTTTTATTGGTATATCCAATTGATCTCAAATTTTAACAGTATTTGATAAATACAATTTTAGACACTCTGTTAAATTGGCATAATTTTAGGATGACTTTTGAATCCCTACAGTAAGGGTGTCGGTCGAGTTTGTGCAGGACAAACTCGGCCGAATATTCTGCAGACTGCAATATAGCAGTGCACTGTTCGATTTTTAATTAATTATTGGTAATTCCAAATGATCCCAAATTTTAACATAAGATCTATAGATCAATTATAAACAACTTGCTAAATTCCCATAATTGTTGGAGGATGTTTGATCTCTTAAATAAACGAATTAAAGTAACTTTTGTATAACTGAATATTCAGCCAATATAATTAAAGTTAAGTGTTGGGTCAATATGCAATTGACCCAAGCAGCTCAATTGACTTATATGAACAACCACACACACAAGCAACTCTCATTTCTCGTCATTCATTCCAGAGAAACGAGCTCCTAGAGAGAGAGGGAGAATTAGGGATTGAGTGGAGAAAGTGGGGGAATTGCTGAATTAGGGTTTTGCGATTCCAGGAAGGGTGAAATCAAGTAAGTTCGGATTCCTTGCATAGACTTTTATGGTAAATCTTCTCTCTTATGTCAAGATTCCTTCCTTGCTCTGATTTGATCCAAGATGATGTCGAAATCCCCTCTTTTCTCACCCTTTCTTCATAATCCCTCATTTTCAAGGTTTCCGAGTTGAATGGAAGAGGAATTGGGAGATTTGCTAGGGATTTGATAGAAATTCGAGATTCCCTGAGTTGAGCTGCAGTTGTGAGGTGTTTTCACACCTCAGGGTGAGTGGGTTCTTCCTTCAAACATTCTAATGCACGAATTTGATTATAACATCCAAATCCCTAAATGCTTAGCATGTGAATTCTAAATCCTGAAATGTCCATTTGATTTAAGTTATTGTAAATTGATATGATATGGATTCCTTCTCTATTTGAATAACTCCTAAATGGTAAATTCATATCAGATACGTATGCAACACTTCCTATTGATGATGCTTTTAGATTTATATCAAATGATGTAATTAGGGTTTGACCTAATTGGAATATCGTTAGAGTTTTAACCTGTTTGAAAAGGACTAGTAATCCTATAAGTGGTTAGGATGTACCTCGTGGGTTATCTTAATTGAATCTTATTCTGGATACATGATATCGCAGTGATGATATGGAAAACCTAAATTTAGTTAAATTTCCATGGTTTCATGTCTAATTTGATTGCATACGATTTGTTGAATACAATCTTTATTTAGTGAATGCTTATGTCTTATGAAATCATTATGAGAGCCATGTGACAAGTGAATGAGGTAAATGAAAAGGTGAATGAGGCAAATGCAGCCCTAAGAGTAGGGTGTTGGCATGTGATGAATGAATATGGTAAATGAAACCCTAAGGATAGGGTGTTCAATGAATCATGCTATGGTAATATGAAAGATCTCGATATGAGATATGGTGATGCTTAATTGTTGAATTGTATGTTTCTAGTGCATTTAACTTTATATGCTTGTTCTCTCTGAGTTGATATCTACATACTGCAGGGCTTCTTATATTTCAATATATATCTCGTAAATTGCAGGTGATGAGATATGAGATGCCCTAGAAAGGGATGTTAATGAGACATGATATATGTTGAATACATGAGCTATGATGTTTTATATGATATGATATAGCAGGCCGTGTGAGCCTTGTGATAAATGTAAAATGAGTTATGATTTCTATTTTAAATGTATCTATAAAGTTAATAGACTTAGGTGCCCCAACACCGTAGAACCCCATTGCGCGGTCTGTACCTTTGGGGTGAAACGATCGATCTAGCCTTGTGCCTAGATGGTCGGGCTCGTGTTCAACAATAATCCGTGCGTGTGTCACGGTGGCACGGGGTCAGACAGACAGTGTCCAACAACAACGCGTGCTTGTGTCACGGTGGCACTAGAGATAGATGGGGGTTATTCAACATTAATCCGTGCTTGTGTCACGGTGGTAATCCCCGACCCTCCGACTGTGCACTACAGGGTGGGAGGAGTCCAGAGCACTCAGAGTTAGTGCAGACAGGCCCTTGTGCGCCTGGGGCCCTTGTGCGCCCGAGAGTCCTGTGCAGACCAGGACAGACAGTCAGACTTAGCATTTCCCGGGTGTGTCACTAAGTCTTGTATGGTGGATTCGTAGTGCACTGCGAGTCTCATATGTAGAGTGCGCTGCATATGTTTGGGGCATAAGCTAAAATATGATTATATAGGTTCACAGAGTCCCTTATAAATGAAAGAGTTAAGGAAGACTAGAGCATAGTCTTCTAGTAGTTATTCTTTGGATGCAATATTTACATTCTTTGTTATTTCAATTATATTGTTTTAGAACTGCTCAGTGTAGTATTTATTGTTGTTAAATTTCATATCGTTTACTCAAATTATATCTGCAATCACATTAGTGCATTAGTCTGTTTCCATGAAGTACTCATTCACTGAGCGAGTAGGCTCACCCCTCTACTCAAACATTTTTAGGGTTAATCGCGTGGACTTGAAGATGATCAGAGCGTCAGAGTAGATCTGCCACAGGAGTCAAGTATGAGATTAGTTGAGTCAGTCGGTCCTTGTCACTCTAGGTCCTCAGTAAGAGATAAGAGAGAGAGTTGTAAATACGATGTGTAATATTGTTCCTCCTTGATAAGTATGCTAATTAGCAAGTTTAATGTGCTTAATGTGTGAAAGACATCGTGAATGCTTATACATGTATCTTTTCTATTAAAGTTTGATTAGTAAAGGAAATGTTCAGATTCCCTTGTTAAGATGTTTTATGTGGTTCAATGCGAAAAAACAAGAGTTTTTAAGAAAAGCAAAAGTTAAGGGTGTTCTTTGTGTTAAATATAAATCCCATCTTACGCCCTAATCTCATGATTTGAGGAAATTGTGAGATTGGGGTGTAACAGCTTGGTATCAGAGCTTAGGGTGAGTTGTCAAGGACCATAAGTTAGTAAGTTAGCATCATAAGTGTGGCAGATAGGAGATGTTTGATGTTATCTTTGGGGATTTGAGTATTTGGATATCCTGGCCCGATATCTGAGTACTTGGATCAGCCAGTACAAGCTACTCTGTCTATTCTCTCACGTATACCCTGGCCAGGTATACGGTGGAAGAATGGGCTAGAGATGAGCCCTAGAAATGTTAGGGTTAGAAAACGAGAAAAGAAAACAAGAATTAAGAGCATAAATGTAAAAGGAGATAGAATTTACATTTCATAATGTTGTTTTTGTTGGAAATGTACAGAAATGCTCTTATATGTTTCAATTGAAATATTCAATACTTTGAAATATGGGTCTTTAATATCTGTTGTACACTATGCAATTGTAGCATTTATTGATTTCATTCTTTGTAACAAGTAGACTAGAATTGACCTTTGAATGAGCTTTTGTTTCTATGGTTTTGCCCGCTGATTCGAGTGAAATTGACATCAGCAGGTCTGTTTAGGTTTTCAGTCTGTGAGCGGTTCGGCCGAGTTCATGTTTTGGTCGGCCGAGTTCCTTGTTTAGGATTTCAAACAGCGTTTTGGTCGGCCGAGTTTGGTCTTGAATCGGCCACAGTTTCTTTGTAGGTAAACCAGTAGTGTTTCGATCGTCCGAGTTCCCCAGAGGATCGGCTGAGTTTCCTGCTGATCGGCCGAAGTTGGTCGGCCGAGTTTCAGAATCTGGAAGGCGATCGGCCGAGTTCCAGAGTGATCGGCCGAGTTTTTGAGCTGTGAGTGGCAGTTCAGGAAGAATGTAATCCTTTGTAGTTCATGGCTTCAGGATTTCAGGTTTGGCCTGGTCCGGTTGGCAGGATGCGTTATTAGGATCTAATGAATCCTATCAATAGCATAATAAGAATATAATTGGAATAATTAGACCCACATCCGAGTAAGAATGTACATACAGTAAGATGTTGAAACATATGAGCAAGATCATAACAACTAAGAATTAGTTGAAACTGACATCTGAGGTTTAACTTTGGGGTCTCAAATGTGAAACCCTTAAGTGGGAATAATAGAACATGATATGAAGCTCATAATCAGTTTATTGATTAATATTATATGAACTATACATATGAAATATAGAAAAGATATGTGAAATGTAGGTATGGTTCAAGATAGCAAGAATGAATCATAGAATAGAGTATAATGCTTTTATGAACTCTAAAGCAAAGGCTAAGTAGAGAAAAGGGTTGAGCTTTCAATAGGTCCATAAAAGTGAAGAGAATCGTATGAACATGTAATTCATAAGACTAGAACAACAAACTAGTTTCTAATCAAAGGGCATAGGTGTAGTTTAACGAATGAATAAGTCATACAAAGGTAGACTGTATTCAGGAGAGAAAAACTTGATTGAAAGAGAAACTATGTTTGACCCATGCATGACCCACTTGATGTAAAAATGAAGAATATGTAATGTATTCAACATGAGTAAAAACTAATAGAAGGACTATTAATTTAGAATGTTAACTTCACAATAGTATAAAGATAAAGGTGGAAATATGTGCAACATGGTATACATGACCATACATATGAATAAGCAACATGATCATAAAAAAAAAAAATTGAATTAAAGATGACGGGTTAAAGAGTAGTATATGGTAAGAGGACTATGAAACGTAAGAAAGGGTTTGAGATATGATGGAGAAGTTATAACATAAAGAGGTTGTGAGATTCAAGCAAGTGCTAATTAATCAAATATCTCTGTTGATAACTAAGTAAATCTACATACGAGAAGGTATTAAGGGGATGTTAGAATACAAGTATTCCAAGTCTTAAAATCATCTTCTCTTTCATATATTCCTTAATAAGAGCAAGGTGGGAATGAAATGATAAGAGAAAATGAATCATATATGGTGCATAACTACCTTGGTGGGGTCATCTAGTGAATGTAATAGTGACATAAAGTATGATGAAGTGCGATAAGAAATAAATTCTTGTGTGATAGCAAGAATGATGAATAATCTATTCCTATCTTAAATGCTTCAATGTTAATGATGTTTATTGTATATAATCATATGAAAAAGATAGGTAGCAAAAAGTAAAGAAATAATGAATGAGCAGAGAGATATGGGAAAACACTAGCTTTGTGTAATATGTGAATTTGTTTTTACATGTATGATTTGTTGAAGGAATATTAAGGTATGAAAGCTGGTTCTATATATGATTTCAGTGTATGTGTGTAAGCTATATGTTAAATTAAAGGCGTATGATAGTTGTAGTAATTCATACCTGATATGCATTTTACTATTGTGTATTTGTGATATGGTGATACGGTTTGGATGACGTCAGAATACATGGAGAGATACCCTGAACAAGGTAGTCATACTTATTCACTCATATTAATAGAAAGCGATGATAATCAGATTGTCTGGACAAGTAACCCTAATGAGGTATACCTAGCTCTAATATAACTGAGTGATGGTAATTGAGTGTGATTAATGCTTGAATGACTGATACAATTGTGGATTACTTTATTACTGTGGTTGAAACCGTAAAATGATATAATACGATGGTTACACTTTGAATTGTGTGTGGGCCCATAACCCACATGTCCCAGGATCGAAACATGATAGTATGGAATGAGGTGGTAATGCTTCACCTCATGCATCCATGACCCAATGGGGATGCCAAGAGTAGTATTGTGCAATTGATTGTTGAATTTAGTCTTTTAATTCAAGACTGTTTTGCTATTTTAATAGCACTTGATTAAAGTTTAAAACAGCATGGTGAACCTGCTTTTGGTCACTTAAAGGTGATACAGAACAATAGAACTCTCTGAGCAGCATAAGTTGAGATAGTTGCATCAGAGTATCAGAGTTGCGCAGTGAAAGCGTGGTGGTTTATCTTTGCATTCTATGTTGAACTGTGGCATAAAGAATTTGCTTGATATCATCGATAACTATTTGAAATATGTTGTGATTTAGTAAAAAATTAAAAGATCTAATGTTGAAAACTACATTCAGGTATGAAATACAAGAATATAATGACATGGAAGGATTTAGAAGCTTAGAATAACCTTGAATGTATCTTTCTTGTAGGTTCATGTTTCGAGGACGAAACATTCTAAGGGGGGGAGAGTTGTTACGACCCCATTTGAGCTTAATTGGTAAACTAGGGTTTACCTAGACAATCGCAAAGATTAATTAGAATAATCATTCTTGAAATCTAATTAATGACGATAACACAATTAAGATGTTTTAACTATGATAAGAAGTCTAAATGTTCTTTTGTCTTGAGAATTAGGGTTTGAGAAGCATAAACCCTAATCGGCCCAAAATGGGGTTTTGATGATACATGAATACAGAATTTGATAAGTAGAATGTCTCACTAAATGATTTTTAGTATTTTATGTGTAACTCTGATTTACTTCAAATTTGGATATGATTTATATATATAAAATGTGAACGACATTGGAAAATATCAGAATTTTTGAAGAATGCTCTGACCTGTTTGTCGGCCGAGTTTCAAACTCGACCGATCACATTTCCAGAATTTTACAGCAGTGTGGTAATTGAATTTTATCTTTTTATTGGTATATCCAATTGATCTCAAATTTTAACAGTATTTGATAAATACAATTTTAGACACTCTGTTAAATTGGCATAATTTTAGGATGACTTTTGAATCCCTACAGTAAGGGTGTCGGTCGAGTTTGTGCAGGACAAACTCGGCCGAATATTCTGCAGACTGCAATATAGCAGTGCACTGTTCGATTTTTAATTAATTATTGGTAATTCCAAATGATCCCAAATTTTAACAGAAGATCTATAGATCAATTATAAACAACTTGCTAAATTCCCATAATTGTTGGAGGATGTTTGATCTCTGAAATAAACGAATTAAAGTAACTTTTTTATAACTGAATATTCAGCCAATATAATTAAAGTTAAGTGTTGGGTCAATATGCAATTGACCCAAGCAGCTCAATTGACTTATATGAACGACCACACACACAAGCAACTCTCATTTCTCGTCATTCATTCCAGAGAAACGAGCTCCTAGAGAGAGAGGGAGAATTAGGGATTGAGTGGAGAAAGTGGGGGAATTGCTGAATTAGGGTTTTGCAATTCCAGGAAGGGTGAAATCAAGTAAGTTCGGATTCCTTGCATAGACTTTTATGGTAAATCTTCTCTCTTATGTCAAGATTCCTTCCTTGCTCTGATTTGATCCAAGATGATGTCGAAATCCCCTCTTTTCTCACCCTTTCTTCATAATCCCTCATTTTCAAGGTTTCCGAGTTGAATGGAAGAGGAATTGGGAGATTTGCTAGGGATTTGATAGAAATTCGAGATTCCCTGAGTTGAGCTGCAGTTGTGAGGTGTTTTCACACCTCAGGGTGAGTGGGTTCTTCCTTCAAACATTCTAATGCACGAATTTGATTATAACATCCAAATCCCTAAATGCTTAGCATGTGAATTCTAAATCCTGAAATGTCCATTTGATTTAAGTTATTGTAAATTGATATGATATGGATTCCTTCTCTGTTTGAATAACTCCTAAATGGTAAATTCATATCAGATACGTATGCAACACTTCCTATTGAGGATGCTTTTAGATTTATATCAAATGATGTAATTAGGGTTTGACCTAATTGGAATATCGTTAGAGTTTTAACCTGTTTGAAAAGGACTAGTAATCCTATAAGTGGTTAGGATGTACCTCGTGGGTTATCTTAATTGAATCTTATTCTGGATACATGATATCGCAGTGATGATATGGAAAACCTAAATTTAGTTAAATTTCCATGGTTTCATGTCTAATTTGATTGCATACGATTTGTTGAATACAATCTTTATTTAGTGAATGCTTATGTCTTATGAAATCATTATGAGAGCCATGTGACAAGTGAATGAGGTAAATGAAAAGGTGAATGAGGCAAATGCAGCCCTAAGAGTAGGGTGTTGGCATGTGATGAATGAATATGGTAAATGAAACCCTAAGGATAGGGTGTTCAATGAATCATGCTATGGTAATATGAAAGATCTCGATATGAGATATGGTGATGCTTAATTGTTGAATTGTATGTTTCTAGTGCATTTAACTTTATATGCTTGTTCTCTCTGAGTTGATATCTACATACTGCAGGGCTTCTTATATTTCAATATATATCTCGTAAATTGCAGGTGATGAGATATGAGATGCCCTAGAAAGGGATGTTAATGAGACATGATATATGTTGAATACATGAGCTATGATGTTTTATATGATATGATATAGCAGGCCGTGTGAGCCTTGTGATAAATGTAAAATGAGTTATGATTTCTATTTTAAATGTATCTATAAAGTTAATAGACTTAGGTGCCCCAACACCGTAGAACCCCATTGCGCGGTCTGTACCTTTGGGGTGAAACGATCGATCTAGCCTTGTGCCTAGATGGTCGGGCTCGTGTTCAACAATAATCCGTGCGTGTGTCACGGTGGCACGGGGTCAGACAGACAGTGTCCAACAACAACGCGTGCTTGTGTCACGGTGGCACTAGAGATAGATGGGGGTTATTCAACATTAATCCGTGCTTGTGTCACGGTGGTAATCCCCGACCCTCCGACTGTGCACTACAGGGTGGGAGGAGTCCAGAGCACTCAGAGTTAGTGCAGACAGGCCCTTGTGCGCCTGGGGCCCTTGTGCGCCCGAGAGTCCTGTGCAGACCAGGACAGACAGTCAGACTTAGCATTTCCCGGGTGTGTCGCTAAGTCTTGTACGGTGGATTCGTAGTGCACTGCGAGTCTCATATGTAGAGTGCGCTGCATATGTTTGGGGCATAAGCTAAAATATGATTATATAGGTTCACAGAGTCCCTTATAAATGAAATAGTTAAGGAAGACTAGAGCATAGTCTTCTAGTAGTTATTCTTTGGATGCAATATTTACATTCTTTGTTATTTCAATTATATTGTTTTAGAACTGCTCAGTGTAGTATTTATTGTTGTTAAATTTCATATCGTTTACTCAAATTATATCTGCAATCACATTAGTGCATTAGTCTGTTTCCATGAAGTACTCATTCACTGAGCGAGTAGGCTCACCCCTCTACTCAAACATTTTTAGGGTTAATCGCGTGGACTTGAAGATGATCAGAGCGTCAGAGTAGATCTGCCACAGGAGTCAAGTATGAGATTAGTTGAGTCAGTCGGTCCTTGTCACTCTAGGTCCTCAGTAAGAGATAAGAGAGAGAGAGTTGTAAATACGATGTGTAATATTGTTCCTCCTTGATAAGTATGCTAATTAGCAAGTTTAATGTGCTTAATGTGTGAAAGACATCGTGAATGCTTATACATGTATCTTTTCTATTAAAGTTTGATTAGTAAAGGAAATGTTCAGATTCCCTTGTTAAGATGTTTTATGTGGTTCAATGCGAAGAAACAAGAGTTTTTAAGAAAAGCAAAAGTTAAGGGTGTTCTTTGTGTTAAATATAAATCCCATCTTACGCCCTAATCTCATGATTTGAGGAAATTGTGAGATTGGGGTGTAACACAAACCATCTTTCCTATTGTATAGACGTTGACGCGATTCCTTTTGTTCCGGGTTTGGGGGAGAAATTTTTTTGTTTCCACTGCCTTCTCTGCCTCCCCTAAAACCCAATAGTGGTATCAAAGCCACGTCAACTGTTCTATATTTTAGGATTATCGATATGATCGATTTTGGTTTTTCACCTTTATTTATTGCATACGATGCAAATAAAATTGGCTTTATGCATGTCCAATCCACAAATCCCAAATATACATATATGATATGTAATATTAATGCACTCGATACACGTCACCCTTAAATGAGTTTTGTGGTGGATGTGTAGCATTATTATGGCCTATAAACCCCTATATCTGTGTGTGGTTGTATGTGGTTACTTGCATCTCGGTCTACGCACCGATTCCCCTTCTCTTATTCCTGATGTAAATCGAAATAATTTGAGAATTATTTTCCTACCTTTGCTCCCCCCGAATGTAACTCGGGGTTTCACAATTAAATTGTAAATAGGATAGATTTTATTTCCTATTATGTCAAAGAACGACGGACAACCTGAGATGATCGGTTCAAGGCGTGAACCGATTGGTTGGTGATCTAGATGACCAGTTCGAGGAGCGAGATGAGCGGGTGGCGACCTAATGAGATGCACGATGACCGGTGAACCGATCGGCTCGAGGCGCCAGTCGATCGGCTGGTGGCACCTGAACAACCAACCTGATGGCGAGCCGATCAATCATGGAGATGAGTTGATCAAACCTAGAAAGGCAGTCACAGATTTCATCTTGTACAGGTTGCATGTGATGTAAATCTAGATGACCGTGATTCCTCTTGGCTCGAGGAATCACAATAGGATGGCCATAATCATTGCTTTTTTATCGTTTTGCATGTTTTCTGTGGGATATAGCATGTATATGATATGTACTATATATTGTGGTGATTGGATATGTATATGTATATAAAAACCAAATCCCTCATTAAATATTAAGTTTTAGATGTGTTCCAAATGTGACACACGTGAAAAGCTTTATCGACCAAGTGTGGGCACGCCCTAGCGTGGTGCACCGTCTATCTCGTGGAAGCGTGAAGGATGAATGTGTGGGTTTGGCATAGCAGGGTGCATATTCATCGTGTTGGCTTTGGGTCGGACTTAACAAGGTGACCCAGATAGGATCTAGAACCTTGAGGCATGGAGATGATCATGGCAAGGAGTTGCATATGACATCTTTCAAGAGTTGTGTATGATGAAATTGTCAAGAGTTGCCTACCTGGGAGATCTGAGTTGTGGGTGACAGCCCTAGGTGGTCCATGGCTCAGAGGATTTCAGGATCTTGACCCACTAGAAGATTGTACACTGCAATCTTCCGAATTGATGGTGAGGGCTATCAATTTGAGTCAAAATAGTGGGAGTGGTAATTAATTAAAGGCCTAATTAACTATCGTCAAATTTTATTCAAATCAAATCAAAAGGAGTTTTGACAAATGCAAATTTTCTCTTGTAGAATGGCAAAAGAATCATCTTTTAAAATGGGAAAATTAATTGAGAATAAATTCCATAACTGGTTGAGGATTGTGAGAAGTGTTATGCACAATCCAGATATACCAGGAGCCTTAGAATCCACTCTATGTACGCTTAATGCATTAGTGAAGAAGAAAGAAGGTAAGGGAGAGAAGTGTTCTCTCACCAAACCAATTTCTTCTACATGGAGAGGATGGAAGGAACAATGGAAGAAGAAGTCAAAGATAGAGATCTCTACTTCTGGTGTATATGTGATAGAGATTAACTTTACTATTTCTTCATCATGGGTACTTGATATCGGATGCGGATCTCACATTTGTTCAAATGTGAAGGATCTTAAGAGAAGTAGGCCTTTAGGGAAAGGCGAGGTTGAACTACGTGTTGCCAATGGGGCAAGAGTTGCCGCTAGTGTCGTAGGAACCTATGAGTTAACTGTACCAAGTGGGCTAATAATAGAGTTGAAGAACTTCTATTATGTACATGCCATAAATAGGAATATCATCTATGTCTCTTGTTTGGACAAAGATGGATTTGAATTTCTTATTAATAATGGAAAATGTTCCATTTCTAAAGATGGGATCTTTTATGGCAGTGCCCCAATGTCTTATGGTCTATACTTGATAGACTTGGAGACAAATGTATACAACATAAACACCAAAAAGCAAAAACTCAATGACTCAAACAAAACATATCTCTGGCATTGTCGTCTAGGGCACATAAATGAGAAGCGCATTTCTAGACTCCATAAAGATGGTTATCTAGAATTTTTTGATTATGAATCAATAGTGACATGTGGATCTTGTTTGTTGGGCAAGATGACCAAGACTCCCTTTTCAGGTAAAGGTGAGAGAGCTAGTGATCTATTAGGACTCATACATATTGATGTATGTGGGCCTTTTAGATCTAATTCCATAAATGGGTGTCAGTACTTCATTACCTTCACTGATGATTTCAGTAGGTAAGGCTATGTGTACCTGATGAAGCATAAGTCAGAAGCCCTTGAAAAGTTCAAGGACTTCATGAATGAAGTACAGAACCAACTGGGTAAAAGTATTAAGGCACTTCGATCCGATCGAGGTGGAGAATACTTAAGCCAGGAGTTTGAGGACCTTCTGCGAGCCCGTGGTATTGTATCACAATGGACTCCGCCTGGAACACCACATCATAATGGTGTGTCTGAAAGAAGGAATTGCACATTGTTGGATATGGTGTGATCAATGATGAGTTTTGCTGATCTTCCAATTTCTTTCTGGGGTCATGCTCTTGAAACTGCCGCGTTTACACTTAACCGTGTACCATCTAAATCAGTTCAAAAGACGCCATATGAGATATGGTACGGGAAGCGTCCCGATTTGTCTTTTCTGAAGATTTGGGGTTGTGAGGCTTACGTCAAGAAAATGTTTCCTGATAAGCTTGGACCCAAATCCGATAAATGCTATTTTGTTGGATACCCCAAGGAAATGAGGGGATACTATTTATACCACCCTACTGACAACAAAGTGTTTGTTGCCAGGACAGCTGTGTTCCTAGAGAAGGAATTTATTTCCAAAGGAAGCAGTGGGAGGAATATAGAGCTTGAAGAGGTTCAAGCCCAACAAGAAAACATTGAACCGGTAGATGTACCAGAGGAAAATGTAGATTCACAAGGTGTTGTGGAATCTCAGGCTCCTCAGGTAATACAAGGACTTCATAGATCTAGTAGGACCCGCCTTGAACTTGAGAGGTTTGGATACCTTGTAACTCAGGAAGGTGGTGAGTTGATCATAGATGATGATCCAACTACCTACGTAGAGGCTATGGAGGGGCCACATTCTGAAAATGGCTTGAAGCCATGAGATCCGAGATGGAATCCATGTACTCCAACAAAGTATGGACTTTGGTGGAACCACCCGAAGGGGTAAAACCCATAGGGTGCAAGTGGGTCTTTAAGAAAAAGACCGACATGGATGGCAATGTGCAAACTTATAAAGGAAGATTGGTTGCGAAGGGATTTCTACAAGTTCAAGGTGTTGACTATGACGAAACCTTTTCTCCAGTTGCCATGATTAAGTCCATCAGGATCATGCTTGCTATTGCAGCTTATTATGACTATGAGATTTGGCAGATGGATGTTAAAACTGCATTCCTTAATGGGAATATAAACGAGGATGTGTACATGACACATCCTGAAGGTTTTATAGATCCAAAGAATGCCAATAAAGTCTGTAAGCTGCAAAGGTCAATCTATGGATTGAAGCAAGCATCTCAGAGTTGGAATCTTCAATTTGATGAGGAAGTCAAAGTGTTTGGCTTTATTCAAAATGAAGATGAACCATGTGTGTACAAGAAGGTTAGTGGGAGCTCGACCACATTCCTCATATTGTATGTGGATGACATACTTTTGATGGGGAATGATGTATTAGCCTTAGAGAAGGTAAAGACTTGGCTTGGGAATACTTTCTCAATGAAGGACTTAGGAGAAGCATCCTACATTCTAGGAACTAAGATCTATAGAGATAGATCTAGAAGGCTTCTCAGACTAAGTCAGAGCACGTACATTGACAAAGTGCTGAAGTAGTTCAGCATGGAGAACTCAAAGAGAGGGAACATCCCCATGCTACATGGAGTCACCGTCTCTAGAGCTCAATGTCCCCAATCTTGTGAAGAGAGGGAGCGTATGAGTGGGATCCCATATGCATCAGCCATCGGATCCATCATGTACGCTATGTTGTGCACACAACCATATGTCTCGTATGCTCTCAGCATGACGAGAAGGTACCAGTCAGATCCCGGGGATGCTCACTGGAAAGCCCTGAAGAACATCCTCAAGTACTTGCGAAGGACTAAGGATCAGTTTCTTGTGTACGGAGGTGAGGAAGAGCTGGTTGTAAAGGGTTACACCGATGCAAGCTTCCAAACCGATAAAGATGATTACAGATTGCAGTCAGGATTTGTGTTTTGCCTTAATAATGGAGTTGTGAGCTGGAAGAGTTCCAAGCAAGAAACAGTTGCCGATTCTACTACAGAGGCCGAGTATATTGCTGCTTCACATGCATCAAAGGAGGTTGTGTGGATCAGGAAGTTCATTTCTGAACTTGGTGTAGTTCCCAGTAGCTGTGATGCAATTGAGCTTTATTGTGACAATAATGGAGCTATTGCACAAGCTAAGGAGCCCAGATCACATCCACGGTCAAGCACATACTGCGGTGCTTCCATCTCATACGAGAGATCGTACAGTGAGGGGATGTGAAGATTTGCAAAGTACTAACTGAAGACAACATAGATGATCCACTGACTAAGGCCCTTTCTTAGCAGAAGCATGATGGTCATGCTAGGTCACAAGGATTAAGGTTCCTTGGTGACTGGCTCTAAGTGCAAGTGGGAGTCTGTTGGTATGTATGCCCATAGAGCAAGTCATATGATGATTGTAATGGGATACTTTGTAAATGATTTGAATAATAATAAAGGCAATTTCCGATCTATATGTTTAAACTATTTCTGAGATGATGGTGTAACATGATAGATGTCTAAAGAATGATTTTACTCAATGACGTATGCTTTTAGGTTCATGACCTAAACGATGAGATCATACGGATGTTAAGAGTATACATTCTTGTTTGGTCCCTAGTCAGTTGTTATTGTGGAAATAACCATAGACATCAATGACACTAAAGACTAGGTTGTGTGTTGGTTGATGACAAAATCTCATTAGCCATGATATAGTGATATCAAACCAAGCAGATAGGTACTTGTTAGAGAACAAGGTACTTGACAGACCCACCGTGAGAGTGACACATGGAACCATGACTTGGTAGTCACAGTCATCTTTCACTGTGATGGTGGTGAGTGTGATTCTTAGACCTGAAATCACTACACTCAACACATGTCGTTGGGTACACTTTGACATCATCAAACGTAGTCGTGAAACATGGGTTGTTATAAAGGTGATGATTGGGTGGCTTTGACACATGGGGCTTTTGAGGGGTGAGTGATAGATATGGGATTTGTCCCTCCTGAGGGAGTTTGATATCCTTGGTCACTTGATAAGTAGGATTGAGAAAGGCATGCGCATGTACGTGTGAATCAATATGTGATATTGATGTCATACACATCTCACTCGATCTTCTCTGAGATCAAGGAAATGAATGAACGTTGACAGGATGATTGTTCCATGCCTCAAATGCATTCAGGATATCAGTGACAAAGGAATTATACATTCACTGTAACACCATTCATGAATTGTAGGATTGAAAGTTGTTCTCCAACTTTCTATTTCACTTGGGCAACACTAATGTGTGACTAGGCACCACTCTTTGAGTGTGAAGTCATAAATGTTATGGACTTTCACTGCCAACGTGAAATGGACCTGCAGGGTCACACACATAGGATTTAACCTGGAAGAGGAGTTTTGTCCACAAACAATGTTTAGATTGATTACTAAAGGAGTTTAGTAGTTCAATTAAACATTCAATCAATTGATAGCTCAATATCATAATGTTCAAGGTGTTGGACACATTGATTGAAGTATCAGATTGATTGAAATCGCAATTGACTGATTCTGCACAATCTGCACTCCCAACCGATTGGCTCATGTGATGAACCGATCGACTGAGCTAGGTGAACCGGTCGGCTCAAGTGTTGAGCCGATCGGCTCAATGTTAGGGTGAAACGATTTCTTCAAGAGTTGAAACGATAGGTTCAACTGATGCAACCGAGCTAGTTGGGAAAGTAGGATTGGTGAGAATTTTCCTTGCATTTCACTTGCCCAATTTGATTGGAACAAGGATTGGTATTCGATACCACTTAGAAACAAAAGTTGGAAAGTCAATTGGGAACTGACCAGGACCACGAACCGACCGGTTCAGAAGTGAACTGACTAGCTCATGGGTCCCAACCGATTGGTTGAGGTGTCAACCGACCGGTTCAGGTCCCCAACTGACCATTTCAGTTGTGAAACGATCGGTTCATGTTGTGATTTGGTTGCTTTTGTGGAAAATCTCGAACCCTTCTACTCCTGCTTTTAGTCCCATATTGTTGGGGACAGAGAACCCTGTCCCATGACCCGCCTATATATATAGGGGTATTGGGGGCTTCTTAGAGTACAACTCAGTGCAAGCCAGTTTCTCTGCAAAGTTGTCATTCTCTCTGGTTTTGGTAACCGAGAGAGCCCGAGCAAGTGCTACCCGAAAAGGTAGGCACAGTAAGGGAAAGACAACTGCAGTTGCAATTGGTAGCAGGAGAGTGTGTTGGTGACTAGTACTCCAATAGGAGGGTGTGACTCCTTCTGGTTCCTTGTGCGACAAGGAGATCAGAGTTCCAGGTGGTCCGTGTGGATGACTGCAGAGGTGGGAGACCTCTGTCGCTCGGAGGACAACTGTCAATCTTGACAGTCCCGGTGAGACCAAGAGTCTTCAGTCCCAGTGTGACCAGGAGCTGCACAAACACCGTCCAAGACCGGAGGTGAAGACTGCGCAAGGCGCGAGGTACTGTCGCCGAGCAAGCCTCGGGACAAGGTATGCATTCACAAACCATCTTTCCTATTGTATAGACGTTGACACGATTCCTTTTGTTCCAGGTTTGAGGGAGAATTTTTTTTTTCCGCTGCCTTCCTTGCCTCCCCTAAAACCCAACAATATGTACTTCTTTGGATAGGAAGGTGATAAAACCCTGATGAGAATGGTTTAGGTTTTTTGAGGAATCGATCTTGAGGAATCATGACATACATGAGATCATGATTTAATATCACCATATACCGTGGTACTACCAAGATAATAAGTGACAGTAGTACTTTTGATGCCTAAGATGAAAAGTTTACAAAGATGCACGTGGCTCGTCGCCATGGATGTTAGGAGGAGGAGGACGAACACCAGTAACCTAGTGTATTGATAAAGAGTCCCCGAGAGGGAATGGGAGTTCATCACTATGGATGTTGTGGTAAGTCTCCCCTAAACCAAGGAAGGTTAAGATGCAATATGGGTTATGGTATATCTCCTTACCTAGATGACATGAGAAAGAAAGGAGTACTGTCAGGAGACAGATTTGGTTGAACTACAAGTAAGAGAGATGGTTCAATTACATCATGATGCGAGTTCAAAAGTTCTTGAGTATAACCTAAAGATTCACTTCCATAAGGTGGAAGTAGGTACATGAAGAACTCAATGTTAGTACCATTTATCACCCCTAACTAATGGTTAGTACGATCCAGACTAGAGGGTCTGATGAGAGCATGTGTGCTCATTCAGGGTGATACATAGAGACATTTCTTGTCCTCTGTAAGATGTGATGATAACCACCATAGCCAGTGTTAGGATGTAAAGAAACTCTATAAGGGAGGTTGTGTCGGTCACCACCTCATTAAGATGATGTGGTGAAGGGACCTCGCAAAGGTCAGAAAAGGACCACAGTGTGTGTAGATGATGTCGCTTTGATCATGCAATGGTTGAAAGAGAGCCCAAAGGCGACATGAGTCGTGAGCTGATGCAAAGCAGACTGACATGTAGTTCACTATGGGAGAGTATGTGACGTGAAAATCCAACCCATGTAAGTTATAGTTAAGAGAGAGTTGAGTCCCCATTACATGGTCCATTTGATATGGATTGATGGAGATGGTTGTGTTTATCCTTACCCCTCAGGATAACATGATGTATAATGTATTCCATGAGTCCGTTCTTGAGCACTATTTGAGGTACCCAAGCCATGTGATGAGCCCTGAACCTATTAAGCTTTATGAGAGGCTGAAATGTCCTGAGTCACCTATGAGGGTACAATATACCAAGGTAAGAAAGAACTCAGATGAAAGAATATGAAATGATGAAGGTTCTTGGGAAGCACCATGGAAAGGGTGAGGCCACATGGGAGGCATGATGGACATAAGGAAAGGCTTATCCTAATTGTTTGTTTTCTTGATGAAATTTTGGGGGGCAAAATTTCTATAAGAAGGGAAGGATGTTACAACCCCAACTTTTGGGTTCATTTGGTGAGAAATGTAATTTCTCATATTAATGATTTTGGAACAAATAATGATATAATTTGTTTTCAATAAATGAGTTTCGTTTACAATAGCCTTGTTAGTTGTTTTTTGGGCTTTATTGGCTATTGGGCCCAATAACAAGGAAAAGACAAAAAGGAACTCCATTAATGAGAAAATGGAGAAAAGAAAGATTTAGAAACCTCTAGAAGGCAAAAGAATGTAATACAAAGGTATATTTCGTGCCTATTGGGTTCCTTGGGTACCAAGGAGTCCAAAGTTGCAAAGATAATGCAACGAGAAAAGAAAAGATCAATTAAATATTTCTTTACTAAGAAAGAAATTGAAAACAATGATAAAATGTGGGAAATAAGTGAAAAGAGGTATAATTGGGTTATCTTTGATGGATTTTCAAATCCAAAGGATTACTAATGTTAAAAGGAATGCCAATGAGGAAAATAGAAATAAATATAAAGAGAAATCCTCATAAAGAGAAAATACCAAAAAATACGAAATAAAAGGAGAATGTGTGAAATAGAAATAAATAAGAGGATAAAGGCAAGTAAATATTCCCCAATATGGGAATTCATGTCTTTAGGTTTTCTTCAGGTCCAAGGTACCCAAAATAACAAGATAATGGAAAACAGAAAAGAAATACTAAATTAATTTTGGATTAATTAAAGGATAACTTGGGAGGGAAGGAAGCCTTCTCATCCATTGGAATTTGTTTCCCAATTTTCGTAAATAGCTAGATAATGACAAGATGAACTGTCCCTTAAAACTTGAGATAAAAAGGAGGTATCGTTCAGGAGATATAAATTTCTCAAATATCTCCAAAAAATAGCATTAATTTTGCAAATTGGAATATGTATTTCCTTTTGGTTGATCGCGAGCAAGGAGGACTGTTGGATCTTGATCCGATGCCTGGCACTCATCGTCTAAGTCCCACAAGGACTGGGACTCTGTGAGTTACAAAGGGATTTTCCCTCTCACATTTCCTCATGATCCAGAGAGTAGGCAAGCTATCTTTCATTTTCCTCGAGTTTGGGCAAGAAAAATGAACAAAATCATCCCTACTTTGTAGGGGTTTGGCCGCCTATTGAGGAAGTTCCCGATTCTTGCAAACTTGCCTCTGACCCTATATATAGGGGAGGGTGAAGGAGGGTATCGACACATCGAATTGCTACCCTAAACTTTATGGGATAGTATAAGGAGTGCTCTCATTCCTCCAATTGTCCCTTTCACCCTGACCTACGCTCTCGTAACCGCAGCAAACCTCGCCGGAGTTCGGCGAGTAGGAGAGAGTCGTGGCGTGGTCGTGGCATGAAATTGGGGCCCTAGTTAAGTTCGACTGAGGGAGGCGAAGCTCCCTGGACATTTGGCATGCTCGTAGGTGAACGGGATTGAGAAGTCCACTACGGAGTTGACCCTCGCAACAGCAACGAGGTCACGAGGTTAAAGAAGAAGGAGACTCTGCGAAATTACATGGTTACCCCTCAATGCCTTCAGTCTAGGTAAGGACATTCTTGTCCTTCACACCCTAAAATAAAAATAGGTGTGCACATCCTTGGCCGTTGGATCCTGAGTGGATCAGCGGACCACGAATCTAGCGATCCTGATTTTTCTGGAATTTTCTGATAAATCAATAAAAAGGATTTTACTTACAAAAATCATATCTTTTTCTAGAAAACTCGGATGAGGAAAGTTAATACATAAAAATTGATCAAAAAAATATGAGGGATACGTTAAAAATAGTTTTGGAATCTGAATTAGTATCTTTTTGCAAAAGTATATATTTTGATGGAAAAAAGTATTTATTTGTGGTTAGAAACCCTAATTAAAAATAAAGGATAAATTTAATCTTGCAAATAAGTTAATTCAAGCATGGTTAACTTGTCTAATGATAAAGATGGATTTTAACCTATTTTGATGATGAAATTGCAAGGTTTAGGGTTTTAAACCTAATTTGATGATTAATATGCTTAGAAACCCTGAATAAGAGAAAAAGAAAAGAAAAGTACTTATAATCTGAAATTAGGGTTTCATGTTGCTAAAAGATGATCTTAGAATCTTTTGTGAAAGAAAGATGAAATAAATAGGGTTTGTAAGTGATTTTATAAAATTAGGGTTTAAAGTAATAAAAATGAAGTGGAACCCTAATTGTGCTCAAAACCCGAAAAAGGACTAATAACCCTGGGAAACAACTAGGATTAATAGATCATGATGCCATGATTAATGATAGAAAAGTTGGATGCCTTTTTCAGGATCAACTTGTATGTGCTTGCTTGGTTTCTTGATTGGTTGAATTATTTCTGCATTCAAGTCATCTTGACAGGTATGTGGTTAATTATGATTAATCGCATTAGTTTCCTAAAGAATTTCCCAGATGATTCATCGCATTGAATGCAACCTACCAGTTTAGATGTTCATAATTGCAAATTATAAAGTCACTATGATTATCACAACTATAAATAAGTGTGTATTCTCACACCTACATGCCAAACTGATGGATGATGCAAAAAGGTCAAGCCTAGGAGAGAATACCAATGGGCACCATAAAGGGTGACCCCAGGCACCAAGCTCGAGATTGAGAAGGTTGACTATGATATTGCATGACTAAAGGGAACCATGAAGGTGACCCCAGGCACCAAGCTTGGGAATGAGAAGGTGGCCTTATGTCAATGGCAAAAGAGAAACCCAAAAGGGGGTATGCCAGGGTTAGGGAAAAAGTGGTGGAGAATGTCACATTGAAAGTGTAAATTTGGCTTGTTAATTAACTTGATTGTGATAATTAGATTGTTAGCCATATCTGTGAAATTTTGGTTTTCCCCACATACTGCCATATTTTGATATGCTGACCGCCGTTTTGTTTATCGGAATTTTAGGTACAAGATTGAAAAGGACAAATAGTAAAGTAGCATATGTCGAATTAAATAAGAATTAAAGCACAAAGGAGGATTAGTTAGAATAGACTCTAGATGTGGATAGCGGTAGATATCCAAGTTTTGAAAAAGGTATGTAAAGTTTTATTTTATACCCATTTTTAGTTTAGTTAGTAGAATTTCATAATTATCATTGATTATTTGTTGAACCTTTGATCTTGTTATTTGGGATAACGACTCTGACCTTCGGGTCTCACTTAATTGGGGGTTACCAGGAGGCAGGGTCATTACACTCCTCCCATCCTATCACAACTCGTGGCCTTTTCTCCTCTTCTATGGCCCACCAGTGGCCAACACTACCCTTCAACAAGTATATTGCATGCTTAACATTGTCTTCTTCAACAATGTTTAGGATTTTGAACGCCTTTTCCAGCTCAGTCAACCACATGTCAGTGTCTGCTGGATCATAAGTACCTACATATTCAATTTCCCCAACACGTCTAAGGCATTCAAATGTCTTCGCGATACCTTGGGACTCCACATTGGAGGTGGTTGCCCTAGCTTGAGGTGTTGGCGCTCTGTCAGCGATATGTGTAATTGTGGCCATCATCTGTCTAAACATATGCTGAAACTCAAGATTGGCCATCATTATCGGGTCTAGATGAGGCATTGCGGGTTGCTCTGGCCCTACTTCTAGCACTCTCTCATCACATTCCTGCCTCCCTGCACCTCCTCCTAGTGCAACATAGCTACTCTCAATGTGTTCTTCATGTTCTCCAGACATATCTGCATAAGCACAAACTACGATCAGATATGTTGGATACATAAGAATAGACTCAAACCTAAGTCCTATGTCCCTGTAGACTCAGTAAACCTAGAGCTCTGATACCAACTTAACTATGACACCTCATCACGCTAAACAAGATTACTCAAAACACAAAACACGATCAACTACTAATTAATCACATAGTCAAAAATGTGAAACAATTAAAACTGATTCCAACAATGTAAATAAACTCTAGAACATTTACAAAAGGTCCATCATTCCATTCTCATATATTGTAACAAGTATTTACATATGGGTCCAAAGACCTCAGTCACATCCTACATACAAAAGATATTTCACATGTACATGATGTATATTTACAAACATTGGCATACGACCAAAATCTCATGTCGATACAAGTATATCATCTAGAAAACACATCCCATACCAGGACCTGAGAGTACAGGGACAACACTAGTACTCTACTACTGACATCTATGACTAACATCCACAACTAACCAACCTTCTAAATCTATTGATCACCAGGTTGGTTCTCTTCCACGGTACGACCTCAACCTCATTGCCCACGACCACCTAAAACAAATTGTGGTGCCCACGAGTGAGACCCAGTTCCAACGAGAGATATAACTCGCTCTAACATATATTGACTATAACATATTAATTAACAGTAAATACGAGCAGTTAGGATATTGAATAAACAATATGAATAGATTGAACAATTTAAGCATACTAAGAAGTTAAGCAAATAAGTTGTAACATCAAGTAGAATTGTACAATTGTCATAAGTCTTCATCATGTAAGAACTATGTAGTGTAAAGACAAGACAAGGGTTAATCAACCAATGTGATATGTATTAAACTCAGCAATTATACTACACAGCTGGTGTTATATCTTTTTTTATTATGCACAAGGGAGTTTGAGTCGTACCACTCAAAGTCCAACTGACCACTACAAAGTGTTATTCAGTTCCATATAAGATCTATGAGTGTCGGTATCCTAAGATCTCTTCCCCTCAATTAGTATGAGTAAACTACAGTGACATACCAGTCAAACTGCCAACAGTGACATATAGTCAACTGATAACAACTAGTTCATACTTGGTACAAGTTATGACACTAGAAAATAGGGTAAACAAAACCCTCTAATCTGAGGTACAACCACAACTATCCTCAATCACATCAAATGTCTGAGGCATGACCATAGCCATCCTCCATAACCTACAATTTTGGATGATAAGGATATATCCTCAACTTGCCACCCCCACATACTCAACAATATACGCTTTGAGTTTCCCTTGGGAATACTCGTTTCACCATCTAGTAAGTTTTGACACTAAATATGGCTCTACGGCACAACGCTCTACATGATTAAGGTTACACTTGATTAATTACTGCCAATTGAATGCATTACGGCTTTATCATACAAGTGGACATTCAAACCCTAATTATTTTCTAACAAAAGTATAGGTATAATGACTTCAAAGGATATAAAACATTTGAGATATAAATCTTAATCACATTACCACATCCTATCATCCATTGCAAATTAATGGACCACACTTATCATCATACTATTACAAGATACCAATATCTTATCGCAAGTTCTAGGGTTTTAACCCTTATTGGAACATAAAGAGGATTTCACCTCAATCATGGCTTCAAACATGCGCAAAGGTCATTAAGACCATCATATTATTTATAGTAAGGTTATCATCATCATTCCATGCCTTAAACAAGGCTCAAAAGATCATTAGCACATATATGTCCATAAATATTAACATTGCAAGGCACTGTGATATTCAAATAGTACTACAATGTGGTTCCAACACAAGAAGAGTGTAATTCATTATTACATTAATCATTTAATAGGTCTAATTATAACCAATCAACATCATATAATTACATCAAGGCTAGGTACAACAACCTAGATCACATGGGATTTACGCATCCACTTATTATCGTGATTTATCAAATATAACTATATAATGGCAAAGGTAAAACTACCAATTAATGGTATCGAACCATTGAATTATCTTCACTAGAACCTACATATAATACCATGTGATTTATTCTAATCCATTGGATGTTAAAGCATCTAATATATTTTATTGGATCAGGTTCATTGTTCAAGTATAGGTCTAACCATTAGGTCAATTAAACCAAGGAACCATTGGTTCAAGGTTTAGTCAAATATACAATTACATTTCTAATTCATCATATATGGTCATGACCTGATCCACCATTAATTATGATCATTAGGTCACCATTTTTATCTAGATCAGTAATACATTTAGTTAACACCATTAAATATTAAGTCAATATCATGATCGATTGATTACATCATCAGAATACTGAGTGGATGATAATTAAATGTATAATTGTGTCAAAACATGACCTAAGAAGGTAACCATAGGTTGTAACCATACATTTGATACCCTTGATCATGAAAATTAGTTGTCAAGATAGCAACACCATTGGTTGTTGAATGGTATGACCATTGATTGTGTGATAGAGAAGGAAATAATTTGAAAACCCGAATTTGAACCATCAATTATTTTGTACATAGCACCATTGGTTGTTGCTATCAACCTGTCCCAGGTCATGTTACATCTTATAAAGGTCGTACACATGTTTATAGGTTCATATAGAACTGGAACAAAACAGGGAACACCATAAAATTCGTAATTCTAAACCAACATGGTTTCTCTACGCTTAGATCATCACATTCAAGCATAAACATGAACTAACAGGCTTCTAGTAAACAATATAAGTGAAGAACATTATATAAATCACCTCTATAGAGTAGGTAATATATCAAACAGCAAGAATCTCGAGCAAATAAGGCAAGGAATCCCTAGATTCAGATCTGAACTTGGCCAAATATGCACTTCTCTCCACAAAGAAGCAAAACCGTAGAAAAAGAAACAAGAAGGAAGGGTTTTTGAGTTCTAGAGTCATTTTCACCATAGAACAGCAGGGTTCCGACCTGGAGAGATATAAGAGGAAGAAGAAAAAAGAATTAAATGGAGGAAATAAGGAAAACTTACACTTTTAGGTCAATATCACTAGGAAGAAGCTTTATAGACCCAAAAAGGGAATCAATTGCAACCCTAGAATTTTTTCCAAGAAGATCCCCACTTTCTTCTTCCTTGGTCTGCAAAATTCGCAGATGAACAGAGGAAGAACGAATCTGGGAGTAGGAAAGAGGTGGTGGAGAGAAAGTGGCTCATTTTGGTGCATGGGGATAAGTATATGACACTTTAATATTAAGAAAAAGAAAACGCTGAAATTCTAGTATATATCCAAGTGTCCATGGCTTTAAATTATTAAGAATACATAAGCACACACACAAGAAGCTCTCCCACCGTCCCTATAGACCTTCTTAGCTTTCCTTTGTCGAAATTACCAACCAATCACATAATTCCTTAGTTGATAGCTACTAAAGGTAGCTCATCCTTGAAGGGAAAAACCCTAAAATACCCTTGATGAAAACACCTTCAAACCATGGCTCAACCCCATCGATCAAAAATCTCAAGAGTGATAATATAACATCTAAGAAACATAATGTATGTGACAAATTGCAAAGAAAACCCCTCAATTGGGTAAATTGCATAAAAGTAAAAAATGTATAGAAAATTGCATAACTTGCTCAAACAATGTCAAAATTGGACCAAATTTGAAACTTAAGCTTGTCTTATGATTTCAAAACATATAAAAAGGTTATATTAGGTTTCTAAGCATTCAATTATGCTAATTAAGCTCATTCAAATCATTAATCAAGTTCAAAGGCCATAAAGTGAGTTGATCATATGATGAGTCAATAGTATACCTAGAAGTTAAAGATAGACATAAACTGAGATATGGCTTGAAGCCATGAAATCCAAGATTGACTCCATGGTCATCAACCATGTATGACCTTGAATGATCCACCTGAAGGGGTGAAACCCATAGGCTACTTTTGGGTCTTCCAAAAGAAGGCTGACATGGAGGGTAATTTGGTTGCAAAGAGTTCCTAACAAGTTCAAGGTGTTGAACATGATCAAATCTTTTCAACAGTTACCAAGGATAAATCCAACATGATAATGCTTGCTATTGTAGATTAATGGAAATAAAGTCCATGAAGCTGCATAGATCAATCTTTGGATTGAAGCGGACACCTCACAATTGGGATCTTCTAATTGACAAGATAGTCAAAGAGTTTGACTTGAGTCAAAATAAAAAATTAATGTGTGATTACAAGAATTTAGTGGGAGCATATGTATATTCCACATATTGATGGTGAATAACATCCTTATACTACGAATAAAAACCTGGAAACCAAGTGCATTCCAAAGTTTTAAAGAAGCATCCTATGTGATAGGAATCAAGATTTATAGAAACAGATCAAGAGGGCTTCTTGACCTAAGAAAGAGAGCATACATCAACAACATGTTGTATGGGTTTAACATGTTGAGAGAAAACCTATCCATGTTCCATGGAGTTAGTCTCTCAAGAGCCAAGTGTCCCAATTCTTATGAAGAATAAGGAACACATGGATAGATACCATATTCATTCACAATTGGATCTATCATGTTTGAACTCATCTCGTTATCTTGCATGTATTGGACATGTCAAGAAAATATGAACTAATTATTTTGTATGTATTGGACATGACAAGAATATACAAACTCATCATCTTGTATGTATTGTACATGACAAGAAGATATGGAATACAATTATTTTGTATGTATTAGACATGACGAATGGATATCTGTCGAACTCCAGTAAGAGTTACTGGAATACCATGAAGGACATCTTTATACACTTGTGAAGTACTAAAAGAATTAGTTCTTTAGCTATGGTAATAAGGAAGAGTTGGGTGTAAAGAGTTACACCGATGCAATCTTCCGAAATGACAAAATTGTGTTTGACCTTGGAATAAGAATTGTTAGTTGGAAATGTTCCAAACATAAGACAATTGATTAATTCTACAATCATAAGTCGAGTTCCTTAGTGTTACAAACACTGTAAAGGATATTGTATGGATCTAGAAGTTCATATGGATGAAATTATGGGAGCTTCCGACTATTAGTGACTCAATAGTAATATTGTGACAACAGTGTAGTACTGGTTTGGAAAAGGAATTTCAGATAGCATACTACGACACTTCCATTACATACGAGTTGTCGTACAGTGAGGGGATGTGAAACATGCAATATACCGACTTGAAGAAAATGTTGCTTACCCTCTATGAAAGCACTTGTGTAGTAGAAACATGATGGACATGTTAAGATCACTTAGAATATGATTTGTGGGTGATTGGCTCTAAGTGCAAGTGGGAGTCTATTGGTATAGTATGCCTAGAGAGCCAATCATATGATGATTGTAATAAGGCATGTGATACTTGATTTGATAATCATAAAGGCAATTTCTATCTATATGTTTTAACTATTTTGAGATAATAGTATAACATGTTAGATATCTAGAGACTGACAATACTCAATGATGTATGTCTTCAAGTACGTGACTTGAACAATGAGATCATATGGATGCTAAGAGTATGTACATTCTTACTATCGTCCTTAGTTGGTTGTTATTTTGGAAATAACCATAGACATCAATAACACAAAAGACTAGAGTGTGTGTTGGTTGATGATAGAATCTCATCAGTCATAATATATGATATCAAACCAAGCAAATAGATACATGTTAGAGAATAGTGTATCAGACAGACCCACCGTAAGAGCGATACATGGAGACCACACATGGTTAGTCATGATCATCTCTTATAGTATTGGCGGTGAATGTGGTTTTTAGACCTGAAATCACTACACTCATCACAAGTGGTTGGGTATACTTTGACATCATCAAATACAGTCTTAAAACATGGGTTGTTATAACAGTGATGATTGGGTGACTTTGACACATGGGGACTTGACTATGAGTGATAAATATTGAATTTTTCCCTCCTAAGGGAGTGTGATATCCTGGCCACTTGAGGAATGAGACTAAGAAATGCATGGCCATGCACATGTAAGTCAATATATGATATTGAGCTGACATATATCTCAGACAGTCTACTCTAAATCAAGAAACATGGATTAAATGTGTGTATAGGATGACAAGTCCATGCCTCTAGTTCAATTTGGATATCAGTGACAAAGGAACTATACATTCACTATAACACCAATAGCAGATTGTAGGTTGAAAGTTGTTCTCCAACTTTCATTTTCACTTGGGTAGCACTGATGTGTGACATGGCACCACTCCTTGCTTGTGATATCGTAAGTTAGTTATGGACATTCACTGCCAATGTGAAATGGAACCTATACGGTCACACACATAGGATCAACATGGAAAAGGATTTTATCCATGAAGGATGTTTAGATTGATTACTAAAGTGTTTAGGTACTCAATTAAACATTCAATCTATAGACTTGGCTCAGAATCATCAAGTTCAAGTGTTGAACCAACTGATTAGAGTGTTAGATTGATTTAGAACTGCATTGACTGAGTTCTGCACAAACTAGATCACCAACTGACCGGTTCACTGGGTTAGTCGATCTGCTCATGGTCAGTGAGATGACCGGTTCACCCTAGTGAGACAATCGATTCAAATGGACCAAACGAGCAAGTGTTGGGATTATCAGTTTGTGAGAAAAGATCCTTGTTTCACTTGTTCAATTCGATTGGGACAAGAATTAATTTTTGTATTAATTAGAAATGAATAGGGAAAGTCAATTGTGGGCAAGTATGGGAACTGAAATGATCAGTTCACTGGGTGATCAACTGATTAGCTCACTTGCCCAAATGACCGGTTCAGTGATGAACTGATCGGCTCACCTACCCAAACGATCGGTCTAGTTGTGAAACGATCGGTTCACCTACCGTAGTGCAATCAGTTTGTGGAAAATCCAGACCCTACTACTCCAGCACATACCGGGAACCTTGACCTTGCCCTCTACTATAAATAGAGGGGTACATGATGCTTCTCAGAGTACACAACTCATAACATTAGTTTCTCTACAAAGTTTTTGTCCTCTCTAGTTGTGGTAATCGAGAGAGCCCAAGCAAGTTCTACCCGATTAGGGAGGTATAACGAGGGAAAGACAACAACAGAAAAGTGACTGGTGTTTGTAGAGTGTGTCGATGACTAGTATGTTGATAGAAGGGAACAACTCCATGTAGTTTCTCCATCAAGATGACTAGAGTTCCTGATGGTTTGTGTGGGCTATCTATAGAGGCTGGAGATTTTTTCCGCTCAGAGGGATGATTGTCAACCGCAGTCTGGGTTTGCGGTTAGATAAATTTTTGTTTCTGCTGCTTGTTCTGTCCCACAAAACCAACACTTCCAACTAAAAGTAGTCCATTAGAAAGATAGAAGTCAACCCTTTAAAATGAATGATGTGCATGGGTAAATTTAAGCGTCCTAACGGTGATGTGTACATTGTGACATTTTAATAAGGTAATGTGATCAAATCTGGATAGCATACCAACCTAGGATATGTTGGGAGATTGATCAGTTAGATTATCAACTTTGTTGAAGGATCACATTTTTGATGGTTTTGTGGAAATTGTTGAAAGATGGTATCCAGGAACCATATCAAGATTGAAAGGATTGTCTAAAATTATGAAGATTGAAAACATTGTTCAAATTTGAAAATATTGTTCAACTTTGTCAAGATTGTTCAACTTTTTCAAGATTGTTCAACTTTTAGAAGATTGTTCAACTCTGAAAATATTGTTCAACTTTAAAAAAAATCTTAAAATTTGTTCAGAATGTTAAATATGGAATTGATTGTTCAACTTTAAAATATTATTCAACTTCGTCTAGATTTTTCAACTTTTAAAATATTATCTACAAGAAAAGTATTATTCAACTTTGTTGATATTGTTAAACTTTGGTGACATTTTTTATTGAATATTATTTATTGAAGGTTGTTGATTGAAGATTATTGATTGAAGATTGTTGATTCAGGATAGGTCTTTGATGAATGTCAACTGAAGATTTTTAATCAACACACATATGTTAATATATAGAGCATGAACAATACATACAACATGATTACAATCTTAATGCATGTAACAAGTAATAATCTTAAAATTTTAAAGAGAAAACAACAACCTTGGAAACATGAAAAACAAAGCACACACGTGACATGATGCAACCCTAATTTAGGACTTCATCTAGTATCATTTTCCCTTTTATTACATTTAAATATGTTACAATCCATTATACTTCTCCTAGTAAATGGTTTATACCAATTGTACTTATGGAGGTTGTTTGCATGTGGTTTAAGTACTTTGACAACATGTTGAATGGACAGGATAGAAGGAGGATGATCTAAGAATTTTCCTACTGTTATAGGATCCTAGAGAGAATTTAAGAGCTTACCCATCCTAACCCTAGTGGCCAAGGGTCGAGCTGAATCAAAGAACTCCATTGATTGTGAAAAAGAATATAAAAGTGAACTAGAAGACCCCCAACACAACCGTGGTACCCAGAAACTATAGTTTTACAATCACTAAAATTCATAGAGAAAAAAAAGCAAGGAAGTACCTCAAGATAAGTTCATCAGGTAGGCCATGCTGGCTAGCACAGTCGTGCCAAGAAGACCCCACAACAGTCATGCCAGCCAAAATGGCAATACTAGTAGACTCATGCCAAAGAAAATGGTCCACACCCAACTCCCTCACCACTATCGTGCTTCCCAACATGACTGATCCACCTTACAACCACCATGGGGGTGTTTCCCAATGCTATCATGTTACCAGCCTCCAAAACCCAAATTCTAGTGACATTTTCCCTTCACCATCGCAATATTCTCATCTATCACACTCATTTGGCCACTCCACCACCATGGATGTTTTGACCAGAATGGTCATGCTGCCACTCAAACCATATTGCTTCCTAGATATCATTTTACCTAATTACCCCCACTTAACCCTATGCTTCTGAAGAACCTATATAACCATCTATGGTAGATGGAAGCTAGAGGTTACGCATTCCAAGCATTAAAGATGCCACCAACTCCTTTCCCACTCATATCATCTCCAACTCCTTCTCTACTTCCCCCTCTTCCACATTGAAACCTTATTTTATAGGGTTCTGGCTACTTTCATCCATCATCCTTGCCATCCATCCACCACGCATTAAGACAGGCGTGCTTCTACATCTTCAGGTGAAGGAGGAGCCTTCACCAAGCACTCATGGCTATCCATTCCTCTATTTATTCTTATTTCTCCTTTTCTTTTGGTATGAGTTGCTTAGCTCTAGGTGGGTTGCTTTGGATTTAAAATATGACTTTGATACTCATGTCGGGGGAAAGTGAAATGTAAACTTTATGCTTTTGTTTTCTTATTATTATCTTCTACTTCCATCTCATTTCTCATAGATTTGCTGGTGTTTTATGCTTAAAAACATGGATTATGTTGTGATTTCTAATTGAAAACACCTCTAGGAGAAATGGCTTATATGTAGCCAATTTGGGATTTTCTCCTTGGTCTAACTAGCAGATCCCTATCTAGCTACCCATATTCCTATGTATATATACACTCTCTGATAAGTAGCTAGATTGGAAGCACTTTGTGCAATTCACTTGGACCTACCACAAGGCTAGATGGTAGGTGATGTGAAATGCAATACTCTCATTTCCACCCTCCATTAAACCCCAAATTGACCTAAGACCTTCTATCTGAGTAATCTAGAATTTAGGTCGTAGTTGAATTCCACGTAAACTCTAATCAAGTGAGTCTCATAAGGTTGGATAAGAGTAATATGGGCTAGTTACCCTATACACACCCTATTCCATCCATTGACAATTAGTAGTTTAGGATAATTTTCTAACATCTAGATTAATTTTTTTGGTTTGATAATCTATATGAATGATCGATATTTGCAAGTTATGACCCCCAAACTAGATGATAGTCACATTACCCCCAATTGCCCACACTTCCATTAAAGGATCAAAACCTTGTTTGCTCTCTTATCTAGCTAGTGTAAACTTAGTTAGCTCCTATTTTTTCTTAATTAGTTGTTTTCCTTGTTCATGGTAGCTAGGCCTTGCTAGTGTAGTTAATGTCCTTTTGGAACCTCTTGTTCTTGGTTTAGTTAGTTCTTAAATAGTTTGGTCCTTTTATTTCATATTTCTTAAATTATTAATGTGGTTGATTTCTTGCCTAATTTAGCTAGTTGTCCTCTCTGGTTTGTCAATTTGAATTGCTTTGTTATTTTAGTTCTGGTGTTAACTTGCTCTATCTCACTCTAGTATAATTCATTGCTGAGTCTTCCTTTCATGTCTAGTTAGAACTAAATTTTCTAGGGTTAAAGTAGGTTTTTCTCTTGTCATTCTTTAATTGCTTGTTTGATGAACCTAGTTTAACTCAAAACCAAATTTAAAACCTAGAACCATAGATTCCTCTTTAGGAGCCTAGCCAAAAATAACTAATCTCTAGTACCCTCTCTCTCTCTCCCTTGCATTCGACCCCGAACTACCACCATTTATGTTATAATACATACCCATGTGCTTGCGGGAAAGTGTTTTAGTCTATTGGAGCATGACTATTGGAGTTAAATTTTTTTATCCCAAGTGTGTGCATCCCACACTCGTAATGATGGTGTTAGAATATCAAACTTCCCCATTTTAGCCCATTGGTAGATATGATTTATTTCCTCGCTCAAGAATGACCAATATAAGAGGGTTCTTCCTTAACTTGTCTATGGAATGATAGACTCATTGTGGGGGTAACATGGTTTCATCATATATAATTACTATTTCCAATACACCTCATGATAATGACAAGCATAAATAGTTTTGTGTTAGGGGAGGTTGTGTCCTCACGACCTTTGGACATCCAACATTGATTGTGTTGATACCTTTAGTAACACCCTATGCCTAATCGACAGATCCAGCATGAGCTTTACCACTCACTTTGTCAAAGAAGGGGTTTGTAGTTGTGTATAATGTGATTGAAAGCATTTATATTCTCTTGTGGAATCCCAAGACAAAGAGATATTAGCAATAAATAAGAGGTAGAAATTCCCAAGTGGACATACAATCCCTTCTCCAAAAGAAAATATGCAAGCAATGAATCATGTAGTCAATAGAAAAGATAGTATTTTGTTCATATTAAAGACCTATCTTATCTTTCTCTTTCCTTTTTCATTTTTGTTATTTTACTATTTGAGAAAAATGACAAGGGAACTATGAAAGAAACTCTAAGAGGAAAGTGGAAACAAATCTAGTTGGTAAGTGATGGTAATTCCTAATTAGGAAGTGAAAAACAAAACCCTGAACTATAAGAGGAGAGCAAACTCTAATTAGAAAATGGAAAAGAAAAGACTAAATGAGAAGAGGCGACTAGACCCCAATTATGAAGTAAAAGTAAAGTAATAATTGGAAGTATCTAGAAAATTGTAACTTATAAGAGAATGGGAAAACCCCTAATTAAGAAAAAATTGAAGAAAGAAGGTAACTATAAGATATTCTAACAAACACCGGATAGGAAAAGTAAATCTAAAAATTAAAAAAATATCTTTGAAATTTCTGATGTTGGATGAACGTCCAATTCCATAACTTGTGTATCACTAGAAGAATCCCTAAACTTGTTGCCCTTTCCCTGATCTCTTCCAATAATTAAAAAATAGAAAGAAAACAGAATGAAAGTTGAACCAAAATTCCTTGAGAAAATAAAAAGAAAAGGAAAATCAACTCATATCCAGTAGAATATTTTACCTCTTTAAAATAATCTCACAAAGAATATAATTTTGTGTTCTCATAAAATACAATAAAATAATAATAAATAAAGTTTGGAGTCACCACCCAATTTAATTTGCAAAATAAGAAAAAAAAATGGATGTGCATTTATTTGAAAAAGGAAAATGAGAGAAAAACTTGACTCCAAGGGGCAGATAAAGAAAATTCACCCCCTCTTGGGTTCTTGAGAAACGGAGAACCCCGGGGCCCGATCTCATTCCGATTCGACTCCACATCCTGCCCGACTTCTTGACTGACCACAGTTAGGTCTTCCGGAGGAAAATTTGTTCCCCCCGGAATCATCTCGTGCTTCTGGTAGAAGATTTCCAAATTCTCTCTGGAGCCAGAGGTTAGAAACTCTTCCCCTCATCCGTCGTATGATGAATGGATCTTAGAATAGGTCCAAGTCAAATAGCAATGATTCGAAGCACTTCTTTTTACATTACACTATTTCGGAAACCCAAGGACTCGATCGTATGGATATGTAAAATACAGGATTTCCAATCCTAGCAGGAAAAGGAGGGAAACAGATACTCTTTGGCACCTCTCAAGGGGTGAGAACTGCTATTTTCACCCTTCTAGGGGGGTTCCATCCACATATGCAAAGTTTATGGTTAACTGATATGGCTCATCATCATTTAGCTATTGCATTTATTTTCCTGATAGCCAGTCATATGTATAGAACTAACTTTGAGATTGGGAACAATATAAAGGATCTTTTAGAAGCGCATACTCCTCCACAAATCTTAAATATGTGGAATCAATCATGCGTGCGTGAAACATCATATGAAGTCTCGAATCGTGAATGTGAATCCCAGCCCTTAGTCAAGCTCCATCGATCTGAGATGTGCATCGTCCCCCTTGCCGTTTCCGTTTCCTTTTTTCTATCTTTGTGGGGTTCTATTCTATTAAGTTACCGCCCTCATATACCTCAGAAAAGCAAAGTGGTTCGTTTTCTTTCTATACGAAATTCAACGAAGTAGGAGAGATTTTTCTTCTCTCTCAGTCTCACATGAACTTCGTTGCCTTCTCGCGCTGGGGGACCCTTGGCCCTAGCTGTTCACTACAATCCCGAAGCCTTGTCTCCAATTGAACGGCAAGGAGACCAGTCGACATCTTGGAGCTTGGAGGCGGCACTGAGGTATTTGACTTTGTATAATTCTTGACTCAATATTTGTTTTTTTATTGTTCCATTTATACTCTATTTGAGTTCTTCCTTATTTTCATTTATTATTTTGTTGTGCCAATCCAACACAAGTCCTTTATTTAATGGGTTACTCCTACATCACGTCCTTGTACAATGCTCAAGGCCCTAGGCTGAGTAGCAGGAGCAACTTTTCATTTGTTATGAGCCCAAACAATGGATTCACTAAGTTCTTGCCAATAACCACATCCGATGAATAGAAACATGAAACTGAAAAACAAAATGCTAAGAAAAAAATACCATACGCAAATAATGAAGAACCATAAGACTGAATTACCTGAGAGGCCTGTGTCCATAAGAAATCCCGAAGCCACCCATTAATAGTAATGGAACTTTGTGCAAAGTTTCCTCCTGCGATATGAGTTACTACCCCTTGATCACTTACAGTGCCCTAAACATCTGATTGCATTTTCCAACTAAAATGGAATATTACTACCGAAATTGCATTGTACATCCAGAATAGACCTAAGAAGACATTATCCCAGGCAGATACTTGGCATGTTCCTCCTCTTCCAGGTCTGAAAATGAAAACCAAGATTCCATTGTCTAATGGCTTTGAACTTCATGGTGAAACACAAAGGAAGGAACTCCATCTACTTCTTTCTACAAACCATGAATTTGCTACCAACTGAATAAGAATGACTTGTCCATCCACATCTGCAGAAATTGAAATGGGAAATTCCACTTGGTCTAATTCCACGACAGAGAGTTGGCGTGGCGTAAAGTGAAGATTTGGGGGAGTAGAGCGACATCCCCATTCAGGGGTATTCCGAAGGTGTAACCTAGGAAACGAAAGAGGGGCCTAATACTTGACCCCGAGGAGCGACTCGTTGGTTCACCAAACCCCGACCCAGTGTCCTTTTGACTGATTATGTTTCACCGCTGGCGAGTATGCTTGCCTCTCATACAAGTCAGTCATTTTGAGTTGTCGGTCATCAATGTCAATATATATGACCTCTTTTGGTTGGCTGGACAGATAAAGGGGGGAGGGAGCACGGACGGAGATCAGGACATATAGTCATCGGGGTAGGGATAGGACTCGACTACTGGTCCTTTATTCGATTTGATCCGGGCGCAGTTGTCTCCATATCCAGTTCGGCGATCGAGCTCCTTTGCAAGACGCTCAGTTGATGGAGCAGTGGCTCACAGAACCACCCACACGAAGGCATTGCTCATCACCGAGCACATTGATCGGGACACATCAACAAAAGTGGGTTTTGAACTCGACCTCTCATCATCATTGGCGGATATGCCTCTCCTTCTCTCTGTGGGGTCTTTCTCTACTGCAGTTGGTATCGGCTTCTGGATATGCTAGCTTATACTGGTTCTTATGGAGAACGAGCTGGATCACTTGAAAGGAGAGGGAGGAAGACCGATAGGTTGAGGGAGTAGGTAGGCTCCACTGATCTTATTCTATAGTCAGCTATCATTCTTTCGGTAACTAGTCTTGATGCTGAGAATCGTCTTCTGTTTGTAAGAAGATGGAGGTGCTTTAGAAAGTTAGCTGACCCGATCACTCTAATTCTACCTTAGCTCCCCTTCCAAGGATCACTACTTCATATAGGTAGTAGATGAGGAAGAAAGCTATGGTGAAACTCCTTCTTCACTCTTGGAAATGGTGGAGAGATCTGAAGAAAGGAAGGTTCAACCTGGTCATGTAAGAAAGTCAACCAATTCATCTAGGGACCGCAAACGAACCCAAGAGGTTAGTATTACAATAGTTGTCCTGTTATTCCTTTCGTGAAAGCTCAGTCAATCGGGGAAGAGTAAAGCAGTTCCCTATTCCTATTGGGAAGCATGGACTTGTTACAAAGAGATTTAGCAAACTAGATGGGGATCCTTTCGATAATGAAAAGAAAAAAGCATGCAAGCAAGTTGGAGAGGCCCCCTTTTTATGAGGTGCAAAGGAATTCGATTCAAGGGACAAATTAGCTCGACCGTATGGGAGAGGGAATCACAGGCGATGTTAATCATCACTGATTTAGAAAGCAATTTATCTACCGTGGGCAGGTCAGGTTTAGAGCGACTGACATATCTATATCCTCCGTTATAGATTTCCCTTCGGATGGATTCTTTTATCATCTTATCTGAACGATAAGACTCCTTATTCCAATCCAGAAACCAAACAGCCTCATCCACATGCTTTAAGGCTTAATCCTGTTCTGGCCCCTAACCTTTATACCTTTCTTCTGCAATGATTCTATTCCGGGGTTCCGCGCTTCGCAAAGTCTTTAATGATGCATTTGTAATAGCCTATGTGTCCCAAAAAGAAGGTGCTACTTAGGCCCGCTTTTTAGTAGATGAGATCTTATTTTAAGAGGGAAATGTGTAAGAAACAACACATTGCCCAATATTCAATATTTTTTTTCATATTTTCAAATAAATATGGTGATTTTGGGTTAATCAAAGCGTAATAAGTGAATAAACTTATGAGAAATATGTTCTTATAATTTACCAATCTTGGGGATGATAATCATGATGGCTTTCCCTTCGTTGCCTCTCTAATCCTTACTTTTAGGTAATTGGTCCTAATCTCCTTAGCATCTCCCATGTCAGAGACCCATCCCGGGCAGTGAGGATCAAAGTATGAGCAATGATAGAAGAGACAATAAAGTTGATTAGATATATGATCAATATTTAATCCAATTCATCAATTAAGTCTTAAAAATATTGGACTCAATCATATAAAAGTGATTCTAAATTATTCATTTGATAATAATAAGCAATTTAAGTAAGCAATTATGAGTATTTATGAGCACTTATGAGAAGAGTAATGTGGTTATAAGAATTTTAGTCAATCATAATACTAAATGTTTATCATTATGAATCATAATTAACAAAATAATTGTTCTAGTGGAAGAATCCTCTAGTTATTTGAGAGATTGAAAATAAAATAGGAGATAGTTTGGTTCTCTTGACTTCAAGAGAGTCAAAAGGGACCAAATGATATGGAATATATGGGGTGGTGTTTATAGGATTAAATTCTAGTTTGGGGACCTAAGTGGAAGACTCAAGAATCGCTAGTGGATCACTACCATCCAGAGGTAGGAACGTGGAGGATCACATAGTTCATCCATTGGGCACCTAGTAGAAGTCTCTGATATGCTAGGTGTCCCCTAGCCAAAGAAAAATAAAATTTCCTTACTCTGCATTTTGGATTTTGTGAGAATCTTCAAGAGATAATTTAGAGAAATCAGTTGAGATCATAGGACTGTGTGCTATGTGGAATAAAATTCAATAAAAAGGTGTAATCATATAATAAGATAGAGTTTGACTATTGTGGGATTGGGTCTTATACGTAATCAACAGAATAAAGAAGTGAAGGAAGGTAAAAACCTAAAGTTTGAGGATTTATATTTCTTATAATATAATGATATGGATTTATTTTGAGATAATGGTAAAAAATATAGTGGATTCAAAATAAATATAATCTAACTGAGAATACTACGGGAAATGACTTATGAAAAGCTAAACTAATAGAAAAATTGCCCTTAAATTTATTTATTTATAATAAAAGACTCCAAGTTATGACAAATGGACGAAATGGGTTAATTAAATATGTGAATATATAAAAATAGATTGAATAAAGTGGATGGACTCAATTATTAGCCAAAGACTTGAGTTGATCTTGATCGTTGGATGGATGACAAAAAATAAAATGTCAAATGAAAATAAACTTTAACCTTTTATATATCTTGTGATTATTATGTAAAAAGTAGATTATTTAGTTGATTTGATTCCATTAGGGTCTAAGGGTGGATTTTATTTTTGTGAATTTTTTATTCAGGACCTACACTAAATCATCTTTTAGTATGTATTTAAATTTAGGGATGTTAATGTACTTAAAGTTGAGTCTAGACAAAAGACCATTTGGCCTTGTAGGGGCATGGAAATTTAGCTAATGTAAGCATAAGGTCAATAAATAATTACATAAACAACTGAACAATCATGATATAATAGAAGATGGTTAGTGTATTTAAGGTACAACTAATATATTATTTTAACAAATGGTTGAATAGTTTTGAGGAAAATGGACCCCTACAACAACGATAATATTATATAAAAAATTTGTTGAAAAGTTTAAAAGGAAAAATGATCCACTAAAAACTATCATATTCATGCATATTGGATGTTGGGGTTTTGTTAAAACTATTGCACTGAGACATGTATGTAGACTTTCCATTTCGTTATTCCATGCCCTGCTCAACCGATTCATATTGTTTCAAGTGATTCTGATAAGTACATGATGTTCAATTTTCACTAATCATTCAACTGTTAATTAAACAAAAATTACAAAAATTCCTTCTTGGAAGGGAAACAAATTGAAATGCTAGCCCCTTCTCGATGGCGAAGCTTATAAGATCTCGATATAGAGTTATCGGAAGATGATGAAGGCAATATACGATTCCTATTGGTCATATGTAGAACATGTTGATGGATAAAAATTGTATCATCAGCAAGCACCTCAAATGTATCAAATGCAAAAGATATAAAATAATGATGATTTTCGTTGCAAGTCATTGGGTGATTATAGACCATATGTGCATTTATATTAGAAGTTGGATGGCCTATTTTAAAGTTATTTGAAGGGTACCTGTCAATGGAGAAACAATAGTGAGCTCAACATAAGTGTACCTACTATCCATCCAGTAAAATAACAAGTTATCAACATGTCATTGTGAACATAGACGATCGGAACGTGTGCCAAGAAAGGCAACAAGAGAAAAAGTATCTTTATCACGTCATGGGAGACAAGGACAAAAAGCGCATCACAAACATTATCAAGATGAAACTAGTATCAAGTGCGTGCGACATCATCAATTTTTAAAGGATTTTTCTTTTCATGTCATTTTTATGTTTTGTCACTTAAAAGTATCCAATATTTCTCATCATATACATGAGTTAGCTATAGTCATTTATTTTCCAATTCTATTGCCATCTTAATCATATACTGTTAATTACTTTGTGATGTCCAAAAACCCGTTTAACTATTTGTTCATATATATCACATGAGTTTTCAAGAAGAATTTACACAATTATTTTCATTTGCAGCCAGTTGAAATTTTCATATTTTTGGTCGGATACTTGGTATACATGCTTTTCTACCAGATAGCTTAGTTTTGTCTTTTCAAAAACCTATTTGATGTTTATTGTAAGTCAAGCTCCTATTGGTTTGGTGTAAGTCATGAGTTCCATGAAACTCATTTTCTAGGAAGTCTAGTTCAATTTTTGAAACTTCAGTTCCATTCACTTCCATGTGATTGTTTGCTATAAGTTTAAATATGAGAATCATCAAAAATATTCTTAATTTTCATTGTGTAATATAAATAACTGAGGATGGTAAAGGTATAAAAGAACCATATTGGTTAAAAAATCATAATATTTTTAAATCATAATAATCACAACAAGTAGATACGGTGTAGATTTTTTCTCCTATAAAAATATTTTATCACGATACAAATATAATCTTAATAAAAAAATTATGATTAAAACCACACTATAATGTTTGTATTTAACTTTGTGTATTCAAAGTATTGTAATAATATCCACATTTTATGTGTTTGTAAATATATATTTTGGTTCATCATTGTTTAACACAATGTAATATATTAATTTTTACATTATTTTTGTATGGATTTATTATATTATTCGTACATGAATATAGTTAATTATCAATTTTAACATCATATTTATTAAACATGAAGAATAAAAACATATTACGTAAATCACATTATTTTCACATGGCGTAGGGTGTTTCTTTTTCATGATGTTAGTATTTTTTATTTTATAAATCTTACTAATAATGGTGGTTATAGTATAAAATATTTTACATAGTGTGATTATAGTGTATGATATTCTCATATTATGTTGTAGTTTTAGCATTGAGTTATATTCACATGACTAATATTTCTAGTCATAAGTATTTTACATGTGTTATTTATAATGAATGAATAATATAATTGTATAAGAAATGTTGTTAGTTATCTCGGAACTCGTTCTCTGCTTTTTTTTAATAGGGAACTCAGGAACTCTGTTTTGTATGCAAGTCTGTAACTCATTGAAGTCACTGATCTTAAGTTTCAACAGTTACTTTAAACCAATCATGAAAAACTTCTTAGGGAACTCCCGTTCATAAGTTTTCCAGACCAGTTATGACAAACCAATCGAAGCCTCAGTGGAATACATCTATCCAAGTATCTTTTTAATTCAAAGACCGGTCACAATTCTGACATTAATAACCTTTTCAGAGTGACTCCTAAGTTCTATCGGTTAACTATTAGTAATGGCTCTATATTAGAACTCGGAGTTACCTGAGAAGAAATGACGTGGTGATCATGGTTGTCTTTCATTGCCTTCTTTACTATAAAATAAGTCATATCATATTTTGAACTTCAAATCAATTGGCAATGAACAAAGCAGCCACACACCTTATAAACTCAAGGACCGTTTTAGAAATAGAAGCGTTGGACTATTCCAACATAACAAGCTTTGTTGTTCGTGTGTGATATTCTTGTACGCGTCCTTCTAGCTGCTTCACATGCGCCATATTTGTTGTTTGACCTTCACTCGAATAATGTTGTTCAATTTCTTTATTTTGTAGTTGGCTAGACAGTTCGACCGTTATCTTTTGCTAGCATGCATCAGGATACAAGACCTCAGTTATCGGGAGGTAGTTGAATCGAAGAGAAAAACGGTCCACAAAGCTCATGCATTTGAGCATAAAAATATGTCCGCGCAATACAATGACAAATTTTCTGCACACCATTACCCTCATGCTGAACTTTCTAACTCATTATGTCTGTAAATTTTGTTTCTCATTAGATTATATTGTTGTAGGCATCTCATTAGATTATATTTAGGCATGTATTTCCGAATACAGCTATCCCTAAAATAATAATTATTGTTCTGTATTTCCAACAAATGTATCTTGATTTTTTTGGCTTTGTTGTGTTGCACAACTTCTCTTATATTTTGTTGGATGTGAAGTCCACGTAACTCCAAATCAAGCTTCGTAACGCCACATCATATTAACTAGCACAACGTATTCATCCTAACACCTCAATGAAAAGGTAAAAATGCTTCGAAAGAGCGATCCCCTCTTTTTGTTTTAAATCATACATAAGGTGGATAAGCAATTGGGTGTTATGTTTAACCAAGAGTACAATTGCGGACTACTTTATTGGTGAATATCGTCGCGAACCAACTCGGAGAAGATATATTCATGAATATTTTTTGTTACACAGTTAGCTATCTAAGCAGATTTCGTTTCCAATTCACCCCCGGGTACGTTTAGATCTCTGTTCATCAAAATGTCACTGCTATGCAAATTCTCTGTTAGGAGTTGTTATTTCGGGTGTGTCACATTTAATCTCTGCCATAAAAACACCGTTTTATTTTTTTAGAGTGGGTTTTTGGGTTAGTTGTGTGGTTAGGATGGTCAACAACATCTGGAATAGCATACCGTCACATCAGATTTGTATCCGTGATATATATGTTGGAAATGGTATGAAAATGATTTATATACCTCAGGATCATGCGCAGAGTATAATTAGCACAATGTGTCTCTATTTTGAAAAAACCCATAACTTGTGGTTGGAGAAAGATAGACTAAGAGGATGGACACAGTGCGGAATGAAAAAGAGAGGGAGATAGTTGATAGAAAGAGGGGTTGTAATTAATAGAGACAAAGAGGTAATAGATAGAGAGATAGGATGTATAGTGGATGGAGAGACAAGGCACAATAAGTAGAAAAAATAAGAAATCAATGGAGAGAGAAGGCATACTAAATAAGAAAAGAGAAGTAATAAATGGAGAGAGAGGAGGTGGCATAAAAATTCATACTTTCGACTTTAGCATTGTGCACATATAAAACAAATATTATAGTATTTATTAATGAGCACTTCTGAATTTAATAGTGTGCATTGTATTTGTAGTATGTATTTATAAGCATTATTTACTTTGAAAATTAAGGATTGATAAATATGTGATAATAAGTATATTTAAAAGTATGTATATAACCTTATACACAAAAATGATGTACAAAATGTATATATATCTATTATTTTTTAATATTTTTATTAATATAGTTTTAATTTAAAATATGTAGTGTTCTTAATGACTTTTATTACTTATAGTAAGTACATGTATATTTTTCAATCCTCTCATTCGTCTCGAAACCTTTTGACTTTGAGCACTATGTTAAAAATTTCTATGTGCAATTCTAAACAGTTGCATCGTATTTTGTATTTGCATTGATCGTGGTCTGGGTGTAAATATTGATGGCAAGGGAGTGCTCTATATGCCCCAAGATTTGTTGTTCCTAATTAAACAAAGAAAAAATAGTGTGCCTAAATCTTCTGTTGTGGCTTGATGTTGTATTGCATCATAGCCTTACATCCACCTCAACGATCTACCTCTAACAAAATTAATTGAGAATGTAAACGGCAGCGACAACCTGAATCAACGACTTGGGCACAAGAAATTTGTTCCCACAGACTTCACCTTATGTTGGATTATGCCACATTTGTTAAGTAAATAAAATCCACACCTACCACTTAGTGGGCTAAAATACGTGTAAGCAGATCATGCAAGGTTCACAAAAGGAGCATCGTATTTCTAACAAAATCAGTAACTGCAAATCCAAACTCGCTCTGTATCAATACTCAAATGGTATGTAGATATATAATAGAGTTTTCCCCTAAAATCCCCCTCCATTTCTTCGAAATTCAAGAAACCCCCTCTCTTCTCAATAATTCCAACCAACCCCCTACCCTTGTCCTTTTCATCAACTCAAAATAACAATACTCAATCTACCCCTTTGTATATCACGTCATCATGTCCCATTGTTGTACCTTTTTCACTTTTGTTTAGTGACAACTCAAAGTAACTTATCTTATATGCTTGTCAAACGGGAGCAATAAATTATCGTCAATATACATTTGTATATACAAAACTTACTATATGCATGGACACAATATCCATATAATTAAGTAGACAATTATCGACCGTAAAATTATCACATCTCATTACGCCCTACTTACATGTTGATTTAAGAATGCAAAATTTCAAATAATCACAAGTCCCAATGTAAGTACTAGTTACATTTACCATCATGTATGCATCTTCATCAAATTGAGGATACCCAATCTAACTCAACACGATAATTTTGAATTTGTAGGAGTCGGCTTTCCAGATCGGGTGGAGTAGGGACAAATTAAGTTTGAATTGTTTCAAGTCTGATAAAGTTCACTTCGTGACAGGTGAATTCGATTTTGAGATTTTTCACATATCCAATTTTGCTTTTTTTTTTTAATATTTATGATATATCATTTCTATAAGTGTTTGGATTGGGTTGATTATGATTGCGTCTATATTGATGAGGGTCAAATATTTTACAACTCTTGTTTAGGTTGGCCTAGATCTAGGTTGAACATCGTCATCGATCTCTTCCTTAAAGATTGAGATGAATCGATGAGTCGATGGTGTGAAAATCCTTCCTAACCTCGAATTCCAAAAACCAGTGAGACCTTCCCCACTCTTATTTGATGGTGAGGTTGAATTTTGTTAATCTTAAGAACGCATCCCAGTGTCCCATTCAGTAGAGCTTGTGTAAGTAAGACATCATAGTAGAAAAAATTAGAGGCAAATACGGGTCCCAACATGACATGCAAAATAGATAAATATCCATTAGTAAATTACAGTGTAGGTACAAATTTTAGACAAAATATCACCAAAGCATAATGTGATGCATTTATGGTATGTGTCAATGATGCTAACTAGGCATGCAAATGAATAGACGTAATTTGAGAATTTGATCCGTCCTCTCATTTGAATTAAAAAAATATAAGATTTAGATTAGATTTTGATATTGGATTTCCAATATGAAAGTCATACTTGATATCAGGTATGTTGCATCTAATATATAAAGTCCAAATTTAATAATCAGAAACAAGTATTAGAAATATAATAATACATGTATTTACTATAAATAGATAATTCAATAATTGTATGTATTAATCTTAAATATATACTTTTCATTTTAAAATAGATTTTTTTTAAAACTTGGATAGTATATAATTGAATTGGATTTGAAGTTTTCGTTATGATATCATAACATTCGACATTAGTGGTTGGATATTTTCAATCGTTTTTTATTTGGATACTATCATATCCTATACATGCTTAATCTGTTTACGTGTCCATTACTGTTATGGCCATGTTAACCTATGGACCCTAATATATAATTATTTATTTTGGAAAAATGTCTAGTTGTGTTTTCTACTTTTATTATGTTATATATATTACATACATTAGCTATTTTATTTATATAGATTGATGTTTCTTTTAATTCATGTTTGATATGATTTACGTCATAATATTATATGCATGTCTCTATGTTTCATTGTGGGAAAAAAACATTAAAAAGGTAACAACATTTGGACCAGCCAGGACAGCGCCAAATCAAGGGGTAAAATCGAGAATTGGTGTTTTGGGTGGATGAAAAGTACGAGGACAGGGGACAGACTGGAATTCAGGAAAAGAGAAGGGCTTTCTGGAATATTAAGGAAAGGGAGCGGGTTTTGAGAAAAAACTATATATAATAACATATGGCAGTCAGTCTTGGTGAATTCATCAAGTTTACACCGGCCGATAAAGCTCTTTGAATTCCATGAAACACCACTGAGGTACGCCTTACATCAATTACTAGAAAACGCTGACCACTGGAAAAGTGGTCCAATAATAGCCGACAGAAAAACTAGAGGGAATAAATACGTAATTCTTGAACAAGCATGGATGGACCAAGAATATACTTCCAAAGTGAATCATTTACTACCAAACAGGGAAAGAAAAATGACAAACCAAGGCTTCCACCTGCAGCCTTATCGATCAATTGGATGCACGTTTTCACCTTAGTAAGGTCAGCAGCGTTTATAGTTGCATGCATGCATGTTTACTCGCTGAGCCAGATTCAGCAGCCTTTTTCATACCTGCACGCAAGCCGTTGGCAAAGCAAGTAACAGCCGCTGTACCGAAGCACAACGTGGATCTGCGCCGCTGTACCGAAGCAATAGCAGTAACGACGGAAGGTAAAAAGGAGTAGGAAGAGACAATGACGGCAGTTTCTGGCATGAGCACGCGCAACGGATGAGCACGAAAAGTGGCCATGGTTTTAGACGAAGTGCTGTATAGGTGCACAGGATCGAGCACGACGAGCAGTACTGTCAACCGCTGAGTTCCCTGGATCGTATGGTGCTAGGCGCTAGCAAGGCATGGCCATGGTTTTAATGGCATGTGAGCAGTAGCGTAGCCAGGATTCCTGACTTGGGGTCTTTCCGTGGAAACCCTCACGAACAATCGTTGTTTTTTGATGGTTTTTCCGCTTCTCACAGCTGCTCTTTCCACACCTCCCGATATCTGGAGCCAAATCGTCGCCTCTTTCCTGATCTCTTCGATAATAGAGTTGGCTATCTCTGTGGCATCGATTGTACAAGTTCGTAAAGAGGGCTGCACGAGTAGAATGAGGGACAGCGGCTCGATCGGCATGGGGGCACCGCAGAACTAACTGATCATTTGTGAAGAAAATTCTAGGCAAAAAAATCTAAATGACACATTTTCCATTTTTTATTTCCTAAATGGCACGTTCTTGAACTTATTGTCCAAAATGACACATTTGCAGACCAATGCGTCCCCTGTTGGGACACATTGCTCTCTCGGGAGGCAATGCTTCCCCGGTTGGGACACATTGCTCTCGCGAAAAGTTATGTGTCCCGAAGCCGTACGTATTACTTTTTTATTTTTAATTTTGTTTTAATTTTTTTTAATTATGATACCATGTATACCATGTATATTATATATACATATATATGTTAAATTGCTAAATAAATATAATCTAAATTAACTTATATACAATTAGCCATATATTTAAAATAATATCTAAAGATAATAAAAAAGTAACTGAATATTATATTTATTAAAACATAATATTTATAAATTTAGATAAAAATATTCAAAATTAATAGATATAATACCAATATTATATAATAAAGTTTAAAATTATAAAAATAAATAAAATATATAGATGTATTTATTTGTAAACTTAGAAGAAAAAAACTAATATAGCAATAAAAATAAGAAAATACTAATATCAAAAATAAGAAATATATATATACATATATACATATATAATATATACATATATAATATATACATATATACATAAATATATACATATATACATATATACATATAATATATACATATATTACATATATACATATATATATGTGTATATACATATATACATATATACATATATGTATATATAATATATACATATATACATATATACATATATATATGTGTATATATATGTGTGTGAGTGTGTGTGTGTATCTATCTATCTATATATATATATATATATATATATATATATATATATATATATATATATATATATATATATGTATATATATGTATATGTATGTATGTATATATATATAGATATATATATATATATATATATTATGTATATATATATAAGATATACATAATATAATATATACATATATATATATATTTATGTATGTATATATATATGTATATATCATATATATATTTATGTATGTATATATATATATTTATTTATTTATTTATGTATGTATGTATATATATATGTATATATATATAATACATATATATATATATATATTATGTATATATATATTATAGATATACATATATATACATATATATTTATATATATAGATATATATAAAAATATATATGATAATATATATATATATATATATATATATATATATATATATATATTTATGATGTATATATATGTATATTTTTGATATTATGTATCATACCTTTAATATATATATATATATATATATATATATATATATATATATATATATATATATATATTATTTTTCTATATTAGTATTTTGTTATTTTTGATATTAGTATTTTCTTATTTTTATAGCTATATTAGTTTTTTTCTTCTAAGTTTACAAATAAATACATGTATATATTTTCTTTTTTTTATAATTTTAAACTTTATTATATAATTTTAGTATTATATCTATTAATTTTGAATATTTTTATCTACATTTATAAATATTATGTTTTGATAAATATAAAATTATGTTATTATTTTATTATCTTCAGATATTATTTTAAATATATGGCTAATTGTATATAAGTTAATTTAGATTATATTAATTTAGAAATTTAATATATATATGTATATATAATATACATGGTAAATATTAAAAAAAATAAAAAAATAAAAAAAGCAATACGTCTGGCTTCGGGATGCATTGCCCTCCTGTGGGGGCAATGCGTCCCAACAGGGGATGCATTGGTCTACAAATGTGTCATTTTGGGCAATAAGTTCAAGAACGTGCCATTTAGGGAATAAAAAATGGGAAATGTGCCATTTAGGTTTTTTTGCCAAAATTCTAATAGTAGGCTTAGGGCCGTTGTAGACATTTTAGAGGCTTCCGGGTGAAGATAAAAAAATAGACCCTCTGTTATACTCTTATTTAACAAATTTAAATAAACAGGTATAATTGTCAAAACTGTCATATAAAAAAGTAGAACATGTTCAAGCTTCACTCATCATATAAAACAGCTTTTCTTCGAGCCTTTTTAGATGTAAAATCTTGAATAACAATGTCAACATCAATATTTCCCAACATATATTTCTCAATGCATAACATTGTCAAACCATTCAATCTTTCTTGAGACATAGATGATCTAAGGTAGTTTTTCAGCAACTTTAGTTTGGAAAAACTCCTTTCTGCATATGCTACTGTCACTGGCATTGTCAATAAAATACGATAATCAATTGAAATATGAGTGAAACAATCTGCATCTTTCATAAATTCAAGAACTTCAATAGCTGACTTTTGCTCTTCTGGCAAAATCACATTCAATACTTTCAACTCGGAAAAAAAAGTCATCTAAGTTTATGTCTGATGAACTTTCATTAGAAAAAGTAGCATGAAACTTAGTGCAACATGCCTTTAGGGTAGCTTCATCCAATGATTTTAAAATCTCTGAGTTGTATAGGAATCCAAAAGTATCTTTAAATATCTTCACTTGCTCAAATCTCTCATTCAAAGAAGAGATTGCCATATCCACAACCATTAGAAAGTAATTCGCTTGAAAAGACTCTTTCTCTGATTGAATAATATCATCATCATCATCATCATCATTCTCATCAAATTTTCTTTTCTTAACAAATGTGACACTTAACTTGAAAAGTTGACTCAGCATTCATATCAAAGGCAATCTCAGTAGTAACAACAATATTAGAAGAAAATCCTTCATCTTTGTATTTCTCAAGAAAAGACACCATATCTTTCAATAACTTAATAGTAATATCATTGCGAATAGATTTAGATTATAACTTCTTACTTACTGTATTAACAATATATAAAATATCATGCCAAATAACAATATCCAACAGAAACTCAAAACTCTCGATCGAGTAAACCAAACTATTTGCTTCACTTTGTGTCTTAGCATCATCATAAGACTTCGATAATTCCAATAGAGCCAACCTGATTTGAGGAGCTTGAAATGTAATAGCTGTGATACCTTTAATACTACTCTCCCAACGAGTATTGGACAGTGATTTAATAGTCAAACCTAAGACATTGTCAAGCAAACACTTCCACCTTTTCAGAGAACTTGCAAATAATGTATATATGTGTTGTATAATTCCAAAAAAAAAAACAGTCGGAACACAAGAATGAGCCATATCACTAATAGTGAGATTAAGACTATGACAAGCACAAGGCATATATAACGCTTTGAGATTTATCTCGAGTAATCACTTTTGCACACCTTGGTATTTTCAATTTATATTAGAACCGTTGTCATAAACTTGACCTCTCACATCCTCCACATTAAGATCAAGAGATTCAAGAGCATTTACAAGTTCAATAAACAACCCCAATCCAGTCGTATCATCAACTTTCATAAACTCTAAAAAGAATTCCTCTATTTTTATTTTTTGACCAGACATGTTCACACATCGTACAATGAGAGTCATTTGTTCTTGGTGGCTCACATCAGGAGTACAATCATGAATTATGGAGAAATATTTATCCCCTCTAATGATGTACAATATAGAACTCTTAATATTGTGGGCCAAACGAGATATCAACACATTTTGAATTGAATGCGCAAGATAATTATGGTGAATCTCAGGATCCTGAATGAGTCGAACATGATCTTGCATTACCAAATCAAATTCTGCAAGCATTTCAATTATCTCCAAAAAAATTCCATTGCTATCTTGGAAAAGTTTGTCATTTGATCCTTGAAAAGTCAAATTACATTTACCAAGACACTTAACGACAGATACTAATCTTAATAAAACTTGTCTCCAACGCTCTTTCTCCTTTGAAATTTCTTTCTACAATTCTTTATCAACAGTTTTCTCATTGCTAAATCTTACTTTTCATTCACGCCAAGTGCTCATATTAGTGAGATGCTCGATGCTATTCTCGTACTCTTTAAGTTTCTCACTAACAAGTTTCCAATATTTGAACCCATTATGAGCTAGTGTATTTTTATTATTCTTAGACTTGAAAAACTTACAACAAAAACAATAAATTTTATCAACATGTTTTGAGTAAACGAGCCACTTCCTATCACAAGTCTCTCCATTGCTCAATTTTTTAGAATAATAATCATATGAGAAGTGCCTATTACTGTCATCAAAAGGAAACACAAGATTCAATTCTCTTTTAGGGGCTTTTTCAACTAAAATATCCCTAACTTTGTTGTCAATATAATCCCAATTAAAGGGATCATAAATATCAAAAGGAGGGAGAAGTTGTTCAACACCGTCTAAGTTTACAACTTTTAAACCAGTGACGTCAGTATCATCGCAACCTCATCAACATTTTCATTCCCAATTACATTTTTTACTTCTATAGTAACATGATCATCGTCATTCACTTTTTCATTAGATTGATCATGATTATCAACATCTTCAGAACTTTGTGGGATAATGTAAATAAATTTATCAAGTGCACCTTTTTGAGTAGCTAGAAATTGCTCATCTTCCTTCTTTTTTCTTATTTTCTCACTTCCAGATAGATATTTTTTCAGAGGCATATTGAGTAAACCACACTGCCAAACATAGAGCACAAGCAAAGTAAAAAATTAGTGATGAGTTTATTGTGTCATTTAAAAATTCATGTAGTATTGTTGCAACATCATTGTTTAAAAAAGTAAACACGTGACAAGAATAGAAACTAAAATGTACCTTTTTAGTTGGTTTGGACATTTACCAAATACAAAACAAAAATACGTTGAAGTGAATATAGGAAAAAAAAACCTTTGTTTTCTAACAGTAGCACGTTCCGATTAATTAATTCTAATACACACAGCGGCAAGAGACAGACTAGTAGAATGTGATATTTAAAATAAAATCACAACCTAGTGACCAAGTACATTGCAATCATTAATCAATAATTTTGTATATTGTGGCTCCTATTAGTTTGTTGTTACTAGTGTTTTTAAGGAAGTTATATTTCTGGAACTGAGGTCCAGCTCCTAGAAATCGATTTCAAACGTCCGGTTTAATAATTGAGTTTTTAACAGAAGTTGCTCTATCTGGTCCAGTCTCTGCGTTCTTGTTTCTTATATATATTTCTATCTTGTTTTCTAGAAGAAAAATATTTAACAGAACAAATGCAGAGTACTATTTTACCTCTAGATTTGTACATTCGTGTACAAATAGATTGTTCAATGTCATTAGATATTTGATAATAGTCATATTAATTTAATCCATCTAATAACTACTCCCCATCACCTGGATGCATATGCGATATGTTTTAGAACTGTGAAGGAGTCTTTCGTAGTTGTATATTCAAAAGAAGACTAGCAAAATAATTTGTGTACAACGTCAACAAGTTATGAAAGACAATAGCAATCTACTACCGAGTAAGAACACATGCGAATAGACAACTAGGGTAAGAATGAGCGAAGAGATTTTCAGTCGACTTACAACAAACTAATCGAGGCCTTAGCCAGTGAAGTTTGCAGTGCAAGACGCCAAGATCAATTCTGAATTGTATATAATGCCTGAACCTTCACTGCCAATTATGGATTGTCCGGTATGGATGGTCTTTCAGAGGGAAGAGCAGGGATCCTTCTCGGTTCTCATCCCGCCCCTGAAGTTTCCGACAAAAAGTTTGGCGACGGCAGTACCAGCACGGAAACAAGAGGCCTCGTGGACCTCGTAGATGTCTATGGAGTAGGAGCAGGGGAGTCTACCGACAAGGAGAACTGGAGACGCCAAATGTGCACGACGGTAAGAGGTGTCGTGGACTTCTGCGGAGGAGCAGCGCTGTCGCTGCAGCAGAGTCCGCTGAACGTGAACAATCAGAACGAATAGGAGTGTGGAGTGTAACTGCCGAAGGGTTGGAGGAAGTCAAAAATGGCACAAATTTGGATTCAGAACAATAAGAGATGTTTAATAAAATAAAATTACAGGCCCCCTCTTTGTTGTGCCCCTGGTCGTCGCCCAGGTTGGCCGCCCAATGGGTCGACCCTGAGTAGGCTGGCACAAAGTGATTTTGTTTTATACTTTTTACTCAAACATACATGAATTGATGTACAATTTCTAAATTGATACCCTCCTAGTTGTATGTATTTCCTCCACTGCATGTGAAGCCAGTGGCAGATCTTGATAGAAAATCTTGTGTAGGCTAAAAATAACTTTATATAGTTGAAGTACACTACATTGTAATTAACCACACAATTTATACAATTTTTCTCTTAACTTCAGAATATAAAAGAAAAGATGAACTAGAAATATTAAGATTATAACATATAACAAACATATAAATTTAAATCAATATATAATATTTTAAAATAGACATATATTTTCTACTTATAAAATATGAAATTTAGTAGTTTATAACTAGTAGTCAAAATATTTATAAATATATGGCAAATAGTTCTTTGAAGACAAATAATCATATTATACATAAAAAACAAATTACCTAATTTATTGTGAATTTTTTGTTGATAAATATATAATAGTGACACTGTTACAACCCCAATTTTGGGTTCATAAGGAGAGAAATGTAATTTCTCACTTTAAAGATATTGGAGCAAATGATGATATAATTTGTGTTGAATAAATGAGTTTTGTTGAAAATAGCCTTGTTGTTTGATTTGTGGGCTTTATTGGCTATTGGGCCCAATAACAAGGATATTCAATTAATTAATGAATAACTGAGAATTTGAGATAAGAAAGGTGTGGAAACCTCTAGAAGGAAAAAGAATGCAATCCAAGGATGGATTTCGTACCTTTAGGTTCCTTGGGTGCTAAGGAATCCAATATTGCGAATAAAAGGCAATAATAAAAGAAAAGATCAAATAAGTATTTCTTTATTAAGAAAGAAATTGAAAACAATGTTAAAATATGGGAAACAAGTGAAAAGAGGTGCAATTGAGTTATCTTTAGTGGAATTTCATATCCCAAGGATTTCTAACATTAAAAGGAATACCAATGGGGAAAATAAAAGAGAAGTAAAGAGAAATCCTCAAAAAGAGATATTTTAATAAGAAATATACATGATAATGAAGAATAATGCATTTACATGCATCTAGAAGGATAATGAGTATCCAATAAAAAGGATTTCGAAATAATAGAGTTCTTGGGATCCAAGGAGTCCCAATAAAGAGGAAAGAAAGATAAAATACCAAATTTGCAAAATAAGGATAATGGGAATACATAATTAATGGAATTATGTGATTTTCTTAAAAAAGGAGTATTTTCCTACTTGAGGAGAATATAACTTCGAGGACGATGAGTTAAAAGACAAGATTAAAGAGGATAAGGGAGAGGAATTTCGAATTCCTAAATATCCATGCAACAAGGAATATCAAGGAAATAAAAGTTAACGAGGAGAGAGAGAGATGGTTACTTCCCAACCAAGGAAAGGGTGTTTCCTTTCGAGATGGGACTTGAGTCTTTAGGAGGCACGCCTTAGGGCTTCATACCTCACCCTATATAAAGGGGTAGAGCCCTGGTTCGAGACCAAAAGAGAGAGAGAAACATCTCATGCTCTTCTCCTTGTTCCTTACATATAAACCCTAGTCGAGGGTATAGCTCTATTCCTAGAACATTTGAGGGTTCTAGTTTGATCTAGTTGGAGGCTCGAAGTACCCACATAGCTGCAGGGTAACTTGGCGAACGTTTCTCCGCTCTAACCTAGACGTAAGAGCACTGGATGTGCTGCATGGTCAGCCGCATAGGCGGACCTGGCCTGCGTAGGTCAGCGGCTTTGGCCACACGTTTTGGGTATCCAGTGAAGCGCCATGGAGCGCCGGAGGTGGAGGGACCTTTCCCTGTGGTCTTTGGGGTCCAGGAGAGGGTGGAGAAGGACAGCAAGCCGCAGCTAGGGCTGCTGCGACAGCCATTCTTGATCTTGAAGATGAAGGAAGGACATTGGACAATTCTGCCCTCTATGGGGCTAAGGAGCAATTCACTTAACCTAGGGGCGTTTCAGTCTTTTCGTCATGTTTCCAAATAGGGTGGGTAACGTTGCACGAGAAACGGACGACGTGGCGGCTCCTTATTGGTCGGAAGTAAGTGATTTTGTTAAAATCGTAGTAACTTTTTAATGGTAGCTCGGTTGGGGACATATAATACATGAATCTTGCTCAGAAAAATGAGGGGAATCTAATAAAAATATAATCGAAGCCTGATTCCTTGTGCAATTCAAAAAGTAATGGAGGAGATCAACTTTAATGTATTAATGTTTAAAGAACCCTATTTTGATATGATTAATGTGATTAGTAGGGTTTAATTGATGATTAAAGTTGATAACTAGCCTGTTAATGATAAAAAGGAACATTAGGAACAAAAGGGATGAACTTTGCATATAAGTATTTGATTTAGAGTTTATGTGCATAAATAAGCTTTTATGGGCCTTGAAACCCTAATGTTGGTAATTAGGACTACTAATGCCTTTAATTATTTGATTTCATGTATAGAACTGAGTTTTCATGGTTATAATCTATTTCGAGCATTAAAGTTCCTAATTTGTGGATAAATACTCTAAAAGTAGTAATTAGGGTTTTCTCATGAATAAAAGGTGGAATTAATGGCAAATCGAGTTCCTATGTGAATTGGACCATAATGAACTTTGAGTGGATGATAAATTAGCACAATGATCTTGTTATGAATTAAAAGGATAAAAATAGTAGCTTTAATGTAAAAGAGGTTTAAGGGGATTAATTAATGAATAATTATTCTTTTAATCCAAAAATGAGGATTAGATGTTGAGATAATTAGGGTTTGTAATCAATTGCGTTAAATTAGGGTTTAAAATAGTAAAAGATGAATGGAAACCGTAATTGCAATGGAAACCCTAAAAGTGGACTAGAAACCCTAAGAAGCGAGCTAGATTTAATAGATCTTAATGACATGAGTAATAAAAGGAAATTGTATAATTGTTTCAGGATCTTATTGAATGTTTGGTTGCTCATTGTTGTTTGGATTATTCCTGCACCTGAATCTACATGTACAGGTATGTGGTTACGCTTATGACTACCCGAATTAGTTTTCTGGGATTTTATCGATGTTTCCATCATGGCTTGAATTAAACTATTGGATGTATTTAATTCATGCAAAAGTATAATGTGAATATGACTATCACATAAGAAATATGCCTACTAGCTCAAATCCTAGTCCCCTCTGTAGCTTAATGGGTTGACCTAGTAAATGGCTACCAATGGGGTAGGCCCATTAGGTCATTGGATGACTTAGTAAATGTCTACCAATGGGGTAGGTCCATCAAGTCACATTGAGTTAGAGATTGGACTACCTATGGGTAGTGCCATGCGACTCAACCCTAGATATTGATATACCTGTTAGGTAGGATCATGCAGGGTTTAATAAGGATCTACCTAGAGAGAGGTAGTATCTCAGTCCACTGCAGGGACAACACAGAGATAGGGGATAGGAAAGGATTGAGTAGTATTGCTTAAAATGTAATCTTGGATGTTAAATGATATTTGGTTGACTACATTGTTAACATAGTTGCACAATTATTATTTCCCCCACATACCAGCTTCTTGCTGACCGACGCTTTATTTGTCGGCATTTTAGGTACAAATGGAAAGAACAAACAGTAAAGTGGCAGATGTGGAATTAAATGAGAAATAATGTGCACAGGGGGATTAGTTAGTTTAGCATCTTCATGGATAGAAGTTTAGAAATCCCAGTTTTTCCAAGGTAAGAAAAGTTTTATTTTATACCAGTTTTCGGTTTAGTTGGTAAAGTTTATTAATTATTATTGATTATTTGTCGAACCTTTGATCCTATAATTGAATAACATATCTGTCCTTCGGGTCTCCCTTAATTGGGGGTTATCGGGAGGTGGCGTCATTACAGACACATTAGAGTGGTGAAAAAAAGTATAGGAGACAAAATGAGATGAATAAGTCTAGATTATACATAAATACAAGATCTTAAATTTGACAAAGAAGAAACATGGTGACATGTATAAAATTCAACTAGCATACAATCCCCAAAAGATGTAGATCATAAATCCTTAAGTCAAATATGTGGTATGGGAAAATCTGACTAGTATGATAATAATAGTTCATTCGAGTCCTTTAGAAAAGATAAATTGATAAATGTTAAATAATCAAATTATGTTTACAAGGAGATCCAACTAGTTAACATCAGTAACAAATACACTTTCTTCATGATTTCCAAAGTCGGTATAGTATGAGAGGATTGATGAAGAAGAGACGAGAACTAAGAAATTTATTTACATCGAGCTAGAAGACAAACAAGCAACAATTTGTGTGGCAATCTTTTATGGATGTCACAAACAATCTTTCAGAAAAGAGGGAAAAGGGAGGAGAATTGAAAAAAAAATCTAGTTAGGATGGATAAAATGAATGGGAAAAGAGGAAAATATAAAGAAGTGAATAGGAAAGATTATTGTGTGCTTCCTTCCAATTTTTTTTCACATCAAATTGGAGTCAATAGTAGAAAGAGGAATATATAGTGGAAGACATGTCATAACTTATAGGGAAATATGGAAGATAATATGGGAGAAAAAAAATTAAAGAAAGATTTTAAATATTTTTTGTGAATAACCATGATGGAAATTTGAACCTATATTTTGTAAGAAACATAGTTTCATTATGATCCATGCAAATGCATAGTGGAGTTATGTTACATATTAATCATGAGCACACAAAGTTACAGGCCAACATGAGGAGTTTGGTATTCCTAAAATCCTAATGGATTGTGTTTTTGTAACTTTTATATAAAATCAGCTTCATGATTTTGTAATCTTGAACATTTCTAAAAAATAACTTACCATGACATAATGTATAGATCCTGAATGGAATTGATCTATGCGTGTACAATCGGGAATCTTCTGTCGTCATTAGTGACAATTGAAATAGCAAGTTTGTAATCGGTCTTAGTGATAATTCTATTATATGTGAATGCCCTCATCTATTGAAGTGTCAAATGTAAGGCCGCAATCTTGCCCTAATGAAGAGAATAGGTGTAAATGGTTTTAGACCATGAACATATTCAATGTCCATCAAAATTCCACACTACTGTAGCAATAGTGTTGGAGATAGATGTGGCTGATGCATTAGTATTTAACTTAATTTAACCTATAGGGGGGTGCTGCCATAATGAATTAATATCATGTTATTTATGTACCAAAGTTCAAACATCAACATAAAAATCTTGATGTATAGAGGAAGCCATTTGAGTCATTGCAGAAAATATCCTAGAAATGCAAATTGCTCATGATTTGAAGAAAAATTCATTTCTATAAAGCATAGTTTGTATCATATACAAACAAAGAGCGCCATATATTCATAAGAAGCAGACATTGCAACGTGAACCCATATCATTAGTAATTGATTGAAGAACTCTGGGAAATGTTTAGTAATATTCACTCATAAGAAAAGCTACCTGGAACTTGGGAGCGCAGTTTCGGCGAGTATGAAGAACATGCTCAGTCATATCATAAAAAACTGGACTAGAGGCATCAAAAGTAAATTGTCTTTCAACTCTTTAGTCATTGGTCATTGATGTTTTATGCAATACAAACTACAGAAAACACTTCAGTTTTTGTGGTAGTTTAAGTTACCATACTTGCTTCCATGAACCATTAGTAATTTTAGCTATCCCACTTATGCGAAGTGCATATACAGAGGATGTTGAAAAAACACCATTTGGTGTTAGAGACCACGACATAATGTCATCAGTGAAAGTGTTCTGACAGGTAGACTTAAAATATGAGGTGCAATATCATTAGAGAATAGAGATGAATGAATTGGACATCCCAATCTCCTGTTAAGCTTATCATAGAAGTAACTATTATGTCTTATAGATTAAAGGGAATTGGCCTATTGATAGTTGAAGCATGTCGTTGGATACCCATAATCCAACTACCATATGAAACTGCGGTATGATTCCATTGTCGATCTTCTTGTGACTATGTTGAAGTACAATAGCCTTCAATGAACATACCATTCTCTAAAAGGATGTAATATTTTGTCCTTGGTGTATAGAGAAGTTATGAAATTTATGAACAAGTATAGTAGACCAAGTGGAATTTTTTCCACCCATGAATTCCGACACAAACTTCATTATCAAAGCTTTGGTCCATTTGTGTATAGAAACCAGACCGAGGCCACCAAGACTATTTGGAGCAATTACCTTCTCCCATGCTACAAGGGACAATGAAGATTGAGAAGAACTCCTTTATCAAATGAAACGTCAAATCATCCTATCTATATTGATGTAAATAGAAATTGGAAGAATAGATGTATGCATTGTAAAAGTAGGGATAGTCAACATATGCGTCCAGATAGATTAAGAGTTTTTGCAGCCTAGCTGGTTAATATTCTTTGAATTTTAACTATAATATGTGAATAGTTTTATCTAGTAATGTTACCATGAATCATCATTACTTTGAGATAGATGCCAAGATTAGAAGAAATAGAAACATTTTCTCTTTCATATATATGTCTATGAAGCAATGTACGAACTGAACTAGCGAAGAAGATATGGCTCTTATGTTCTGCGTTGATTGGCCAGAAGCCTAAATGAATGTATTAAAACATTGCATAATAGTGTCAATGTGGCTCAAATTAGCTCTAAAAAATAATATCACATCATCAACAAATGCTACATGTGAAACTGAAGGACCCTGGGTAGATAGTTTAATAGATTTCTAGTATGAATGTTGCATCACATTATGAATCAAGTGACTGATTAAGGCATAGCACAAATACATATGGTGAAAGTGAATCTGATTGACGAAGACCTCTTGATGGTTTAAACGCTATCAAAATTTCTCCATTCTGATAATATAAATATAGCCACGGTATATAGAATTCATAATATAGGAAACAATATTGGTTGGGAAACCAACCTTAGTTAATGTAACAGGAACAAAGGACCAAGACATTTGGTCATATTCATTCGTTAAATCAATTTTGATATCCATTAAAGGGGATGATCTTGGACATCTCATGTTGTGAATAAGCTCCTGAACAAGGATAATATAATCTAAAATGCACCTTCTGGGGATGAAGTTTGATTGTTCAATTGAAATCCAATCATTAATATATTGTTTTAATATCTTAACCAAAATCATAGAAATAAGTTTAAGGAACACCTTATTTAAGGATATATGTTGTAATTGAGAGCATTTCCTTGGTTGTGGAATCTTCAGTATTAAAACTATAAGAACGCTGCACATTCCATCTGGTATTGGATTACCTTATAGACATAGATTAGTAGTTTAAATCACAATATTTTTGATATCATCCCAATGACTCAAATGAATTCCACATTGATTCGATCTGTGTATGTTTCCTTGTTACGACCCAAAGAGTTCAGTGTGTGAAAGACTTCCATTTCTGTTAGAGATTGAGAAATAGAAATTTGTTGAAATGGAGTCAGAAGTGAATCATCTATAGGAACACTTAAGAGGGAATGACACGTAGGGGCACTAGTTGAAGTGAACATACATTTAAACCAAGTCCCCAATATGATTATTTAATAATAATGGATCAACAATTTTAGTGTCATTATCATCTAGAAGAATTGAGATAGTCTGGTGTTGTCTTTGACACTTAATATAAGCATGAAAGAAGATGTGTTAGCATCTCCATCCTGTAGTAATTGAATGTGAGTCTTATGCTTAAGATTGACAAGATCTTTTTATACAAAGACATCATATTCTTGTTTTAAATGATTGGAATATAAGTTGAGTTGTGAAGAGAAACTCTCTACAAGAACTGATTGAAGAGTATTAATGTGTTGTAAGAGATGATATGTTGCACTTTGTTGTTGACGATGTGTGGCATTGTCCCAATCAACAATATATTTATGTACATGATTTAATGTAGAAGAAAAGTCCACAGTTGCAGGCCAATATGTTGACAACATGAATTTGAAAGTAGCATCTGAATTCCAACTCAACTTCATTTTGAAGACATGGAGGAAACATGAATACAAATAAATTTGAGTGGAAACATGGAGGAAAGTATTAAGAAATGATTTCAAATAAATATATGATTTAAAGAGTCTAGTTGAGTTATGAATAAACACAAATATTTAGATAGAAATTTGTTGACAAAAATATTGAGTTATAGAGAGAAGTAATTATATTTCACAAAAAGTATATTAAAGATTATAGATAGTATACTTTATGGCATACTTTAATAAAAAATTTATATATTATTCCCTTTTTTCTTTGTAAAAATCAAACATATTAAAATGAATAGATTCACATACTCCTCCACTCTCTTCATGTTCATTCACCAACATATGCATAGATTTGTGTCTAAAAAAGTAAGCAAGTGCCGAGAAAAACTATAACTATGTTTGATTATAATTATAGTAGATGAAGTGGTACTATGCTCGGACTCGCTAAATGTGATCAATGCCTTGAAGGATTCGAGGAAAAGACCGGACTACCTGGGAATGATAGCTGAAGATATTTGTCATCTTATTTCTTCTTTTAATTCCGCATGTCTTGTCCATGTAAAGAGAGCTTACAACTCTCTGGGTCATCTAGTTGCTCAAGATGCATTACTTCTAGCTGGTCATCTTTTCCATCGGGTATCCTTGCCTGCTAGATGGAAAACAATAGCTGAAGATGATGTATTTTTTGTACCTTGAATTTTCCTAAATGAATGAAAGGCGGTGACTTCAAAAAAAAAATTTGTAGTAGATGAAGTAGAAGTTCATCATTTAAATACTCCTTAATAAAAAAATTAATTTTGCATTTATCTATTTTTTACCAATTCACACTAATTACTTTATTAATATTAAATAATCAAATATTGTATATATTGTTATAGTGTTGTATTTACAATTTATTATGATGTATATTTATGTTTAATTTTAAAGAATTAATTGTAGTTAAGTGTATAAGTGTGATTTTTTATTGAAATATAAGACGTACTACAATACTACTAAATTTCTACCAAACTAATTAAGATATAAAATGTTATATATTGTAGTATCATATTCTTATTTGAAACCTACTTGTAGTTTTTAACATCTTTGGGGGGCATTACCAAATTAAAACTTAATTTATTTTTAAAATCCCAAAATGGTATCATAGAGAAAAATATTTTTAAATAATTCTTAGGGGCATAAGATTTGCCACTATGTGAGGTTCTATAGTAAGGTTAAAGTGAAGGCTGCAAAGAGAAGATGCAATAACACTTTGGAGATGTCCCCATTTTTGGATATGGTGCAATCTTACTAATGAATCACGATTCATATGCTACCATTGTAAGAAACAAAACAATTACAATATGTCATTGGAATGAAATAAGGGCTTTAATATTTTTACATAAAGTTTGGGTTGATGTCAGTGATATGTGAATTCATGTTTGTGTCATTATATAAATAGCATGTTATGTCACAATAGAAAATGTATCATATCAAAGATTTAAACTATTAAGATCTTATAGATAAATAAAAAGTTCATGTAGTATAGCATGTGCAATTAAACAACATTAAAATATGTCCTCTCATAACATGAATAGTATGGTATTAAGAGAGAAAGATTTCTCCCCCCTCCCATAACCCGTGGTGGAGGAAGGACACCCGGGAGGGTGATAAATCAAGAGATGCTTCTCCGTGTGGTTTCGAACCCGAGTCCCTTCATTGGGGACCAACAAAATTCGCCAACCGGGCTATTCCCTTGTCGGCATAACATGAATAGTATGCTAGCTGATCAAGGTGAATTGGAAAAGTGAAAAAATTTCATTGCCTCAAAATTTATTTATTTTGTTGTGATATTTTTTTATAAGATATTTGTTCATGTTAGATGGCTCTATTTAACATTTGGCCATAATGAGAATAAGAATCCAGAATGAGTATGATAAAGAAGGTAGATAATTGGGATAGATAAATTGTTCACCAAGAAACCTAGAACAATATTGGAGAGCTTCAACTTTCTCTACAGAAAGGCATGTATGGAGGTACAACTTCTCTCTAGCACTCATTGAGATTTTCTACAGCACAATCTCCTAATATAGCTCCACCCTCAAACAGATGTATTCTTTGATGCCATTCTCCTCTTTGATTTTCACAATACTATCTCACAGATCCCAACCCTATTGTTGTAGTGTTATTCACTAGAACAAAGTTCAATAAACATGCAACACTGCCATCACAACACCAAAAGGAGCCCCACCTCACAACGGTGCAGATCCATTGTGACATCATTGATGGATGTTGCTCCATTATATCTTCTTGGCCATACCAATTGATAGACATATCATAGAAGAAATGGCAGACAAACCTCCATGAGTCTCTCATAGCCGACACAATCATCTCCTCAGAGAGGAGGATTGGGGGGGGGCTTTTGATGATTGACAAATCCTTCTTAATTTGACACTCTCTAATACATCCTACAATCAAACTCATCACATACCAAGATATCAAGAGGGAAACCTCCTTGTAGGGACCTTATAAAACAAGGCACACCTCCAATCTCAAATACAACAACATAGGGATGATATGGCTCCTTACTTCCATATCCTTATTCATTCTACCTCCACAATCTCCATCATCTTTCCTAGAGTGTAGTGTTACCTCCTCTACAACTTGTAACTGTAATAGATCACCTTCACTCTTGGTAGTTGGCACTATCATGTTTTCTTCCAGGATAATGCCAAACGCCATCTTCGATCGGTTTGGGGGTGGGACTCGATCGTCACATAGTTGGGTCTCCTAGAAGGTTGGTTTATATAACTCTAACACATGAATGAACAAAAACTTACCATGAGCATCCTAGATGACTTGGGTTATACACTACCGCTGCCCTCATCTTTCCTCAAAGAGGTAGAAAAATCTCTTTTCATTGGACCCTATCTCCAGTGTTGTTCCTCCAGGAAACTGCATAGAAACAACTCAACACAAGTAGATAATTCTTCAGCAACATAACCATTAAAGCTCCCAGAACTACATGAATATCAGACAATAGACTATGGAACAACCTCATCGGTTCTTTCTTCATCAGTTTCATGAAATACCACTATATCATTGACAAATTACACAATGTCGGATCACAATCTTGGGACTAATCCAACATGAAACACCTCCCCGTGCATTGATACTACACAAAGTTTAGAAACTTTGCTTGTTAAAAAAATATATAAAGATGTATCTTTTGTACTCAATGATATTGTTAAAAAGAAAAAGTGATATTTTAACATGATATTTATTTTTTGGCATTGTAATAGACTTGGGTACCAATATTTCAACTATCGCTTGCCTATTTCTACTTCACCTGTAAAGGACAAGGGCATTATTCTTATAAATGTCATTTTTCACCCTACATTATGCCACTACCTCTACTAAAATACCATCCTCTACTCAATACTCATGAAACAACTATTTTGTCTCATTAACAACACCAATTAAACATTGCAACCATTTTTACCATCATCACTGGCATGCAAATACTCTCCAACCCACAATCCTTTCCCATGGTCCACACCCAAAACATAGAAATTTCTACAAAACTCTTTCTCCATTCACACATGCCATGTAGAAGATCCCTCACCATCCACATCTACCTATGGTAACCTAATATCCATGCAACATAATCTGAACCAATCTTCATGCTCAACTACACTGATCAGATCCTATGCTAACACAAAATTTATAAATCTATCGAGTTCTTTGAAACCTTCATTGGTACAACACCATTCTCCATGTGGGCCTTCAAACTACCCAGTCCGCATACCTCATTCACCATATGCCTTCATGAAGAACCTTCTGACTGCTTACAGGCCTTTTCCTAACATGGATCTACCTATCAACTCCATAAGGCTTCTCTAGGTCCCATCTGCATGAAGAATTATCTAAAATAACCCAAACAACCATCATGTTGTTACTATTGGTCACCTGATTCATTACTCTTCTTCTCCCTAGTTGCACTATACTCAAGCCAAAAATCCTATCCAAAGACCAAGTTCTTTACTCCTTCCCACAAGGTACCAAGAACAATCTTCTTATCAGTGTCACCATTACTTTCCCATGTGGTGATAGTTTAATATAAGCCCACATCACCAAATAGTCATCCAACATGGGTGTTGAGATGGTGCCAAAGATGTGGTCAGGTAGGCTTCTATCAAAAACCTCCTGCCACACCTGTGGAATGTTGACATCATAAAAAAGATCACCTTTACCATTTGAGATACTCTACAATTTATCAGCCCTGAGACACTCTACCCAACTAACTATATACAATCCTTTTGTGTGTTCTCAATGATGAAAGAGATTAGGCTTCCTGGTTCCATTAATATCATTAACCGTAAGGTCATTCATGGTTTCTTGTTGTGTGATAAGTAACCACATTTTATAAAACCCATCATCCTTGCCTTAGCTAATCGCCCAACTTCGTGGCTCAACCCTAAGGATATGGAAAAACACCTTGAATTGAGAACCATAACAATGGCAAAGTTTGGATCAAAGCAGAACACAATGTAACCCAAAATCATCCTAAGAGGGTGATTATACCATTCTAGACCAATCTAGATACATAACACCCTCTCACCAAAACAAGAGGGCTAGATGCGACATGACTCCTTTCCAACCCACCGAACTACAAAAAGATGATCGTTTCATATTTAGTTTGTCTCATACTCTAACAACATCCAAAAGATAATCATTTCATATTTAGCCTGTCTCATACTCTAACAACATCCAAAATAATTAAGGGATATGGTGGTTGTCATCAAATTAGAAATCATAGAGCAACTCAACAAAACAAACCACATTCCGCAATAATATATCTAGAACCATAGGATGGACAATACAATTCCTCCAAAGATAGACATGACTAGCACACCTAATGGTAAAAAAAGAAGTAACTTCCTCTTTGTTTATGATACATGTATTACTCATCCTTGCACAATATTATATTTACAATATGCTTCCTCTAATCCTGATTATATCAACTATATAGCTTGATGGGACAATGCTACTACTTTGCTTCATTTCCTAGTGTTTTTGGTACAAAATTTGAATCACTGTTAGACACAAACATAGCATTCATAGTTCTTGAGAAGACCATGTGCCCTTACACAAACATGGCACGAATGTAGACATGTTCTCCTTTTACGAGATAGATCAATGACCTCACCATTACATAACATACTTCATTTTTCTTTTGCTATTATATATTTTTATCGATTGTCGATTATGATACTTGCTACTTTGAATGTTTGCAATGTGTCTAGTGCTAATAGTTGCAGAGACATCATGAATTTAGTCAGAACTAAATAAATCAATCTTATCATAACCCAAGATCCTAAAGCACAACTGACCTCATACATAATTAACAACATGGGAGGTAAATTTATCAAAGATTGGCTACGAATTCCCTGCCAGTTATTTAGGGGATAGTGATAATTGGATAGGACCAAACATGATTCATTAAATAAAGCACCTCACTAACACATATAGGAGCACCATTTATATCAACAATGTACAAGACAACCTGGAGTGGTTGTACACAGATCTTTATGATGATCCAGGACATAATAAGGACCAATTCTTCATTAAACTACACCAAAGAGTCTATTCTTACAACACACAACACTGGCTTATAAGAGGGACCTCAAATTCACTAGAAATGCTCTTAAGAAACACACACTATACACTTACCAAGTTTACACACACCATAAAGATTTTATATTTTTTAAATCATTCATACAAGAGCATTTCTTTATTGATCTCCACCCACCAATACAAAATTTACATTGTCCAAGGCCTTTATGGGCTATACTGGATAAATTCCTCTATACTCAATCATGGTATGCCAAATACCCTCTCTCAATGTTTTCCACATCATAGACCTATATCCAATCATTTTTTCGATCATCCTCTACACCTATTACAACTAATGGGGTCCTATATCATTCCATTTCAAAATCTTCTAGAATAAAACCCCCACATATTCTCACTTTGTCAAGAATTTATGAGACACCCTACCTCATTTAGCATCTGAGTCTAAAGTTTCACCACGACCTCAAAAATATGAGACAAAATGTGATGTATTGGAAGAAAAACAATTTCAAGAAAATATCAATAAATCTTTCTACATTATAACAACAAGTACAACATGTTGATATAAAACCATATGTTGAATCTTCTAGTGTACATAACCTTGAGAGCACAATGGGATTCACTTAGATTCCTCTAATACTATGATTTTGCAAAAGGTTCCAAGATCATACAGATTAAAGACAGAAAACAACACAAAACTCTTCTAGTCAATATGCAACCATCATAAGAGGAACTCACACATCCATAGTCTCTCAATTAATGGGGTCCACACAAAAAATATATAACATATTATCACATCCATCAACTCATATTTTTAGGATTTTGTGAACCATGGAAGATCTATCTTAAACTTCTTTCTTTTAGACTAGCTTACCCTTTGCCCAAATAAAAATTATAATTTCCATAACTCTCATAGTACCATTCATAGTCCTAGAAATAAATATGGGGATGACATCCCTTAGCAATGTTAAATCCCATAATGTGGATGGTTTTAACAAATAATTTTGCCTAAGCAATTAGGAAATCGTCAATATTTCCTTTGAACACCTTGTTCAATACATACACGATCATTATGGAATCACACCTCAAGTGAGACCTCTGAATCAGACCTACTTAGCTCTGACCAAGAAAGTTGTATAACCTTTCCAAGTCCATTCGTTCCACCCCATTATCTTGATCAACATCATATAACATTGAGACCAAAACTCTCAGCACTCAAATGAAACACACCCTTGTCGACATCATTGGATTACATCAATGTGCATTCATTATAGGTAGAACCATTCAAGATGCCTACCGTATGGTCAATGAAATGGTACAATCATGTAATTGTAGAATGATTCCACTACTCTCCTTAAAACTAGACTTTGATAAAGCCTTTTACAACATCAATTGGAGTTTTATCCTTAGTAATTGCATGGGTATGGTTTCCCTAATAGATTGATGCATTGGAACAATTCGAGACATACTTCATATTTCAACATCATGATTTTGTGCTCAAAATTGATGGAAGGTCCCACCCTACTCCACATGGAGCTTAACCCTAAGTCATAAATTGAGCAAGTTCACATAATTGTCATAGTCATAATTTCAATATTTTGAAATTTGGAAACACAAAAGTCATTAGTCATATATCCTAGGTGATCTCAAGATCCAAATAGGGTGATCATAGGAGTCACTCAAAACCAAGATCACTAATCATGAATAAAAGTTTCATACTTCAATATTGAGAGTCAAGTTTGGACATGAAAGTCATAGTTCAAAACACTTTGAATCAAGGGTTTAGATTCCTATTTAGACCATAGAGGTGATCATTTAAATGTATACACCAATCATGCAACAATCGAGCAACATTTGAAGCATTACTTGGGAAAACTTTCAAGATATCAATATCGAGTTCATTATCATGGTGTTCAAGGTCAATGAATGATCTAGACTTAGGTCTTTCTAGGAAGTCAACCACAAGATACAACTAATGTTTTCATATTTCAAGATCATCATTATATCATTATTCAAGATTAGTTATCAGTATCATCAAAAATTGACCTATTAGGGACATAGGTCAAGGGGTCTAAATTGGGTGGAATGGGTTTCCTTCCCAAACTCTAAATAATCATCAAGATGAAAATTTAAAGGAAATCCTAATAGGGATGTTGATCGGCCTGAATAGCACGTCCGGAATATGGAGGCAAATTCCGAAGGAATCGAACTCTTAAATTTATAACCTGAATCCTTCGAGGCCCCAACAACTTTTATTACGGGGTCGAAGTAGATATATGGGGTCAAACACAGGGATACAATGACGTTTAGGATGCCACAAATCTCGTTCTTCAGTCAGATAAGCCAAAATGATAGTCGATAAAAGTAAGTGCTAGAACTAGTCTAGAGGGTTGTCACGATTTAAAAGAAAACAAAGAAAAGAAAACAAAACAGACCTTGTGGTTCTACTAATCAGAGAAAGAGAGTTCCTAGCTATGTAACCACAAACAGGGTAGGCTATGCACTTATTCTCAGGTGTAGACAACCCTTGAACACCTAAGCAAGCATCTAGTACGCATAGTGGCATCTGTCATGTGGGGTCATCCCACTCTCCTTCACGAAGCGTGACTAAAACCATCAACCATATGTCATTGACCCTCTTTCGAGGAATGACATATCAACAACTCAGAATATGCTAAGTTCCCTCTCGGGTCTTAGGATATTCCGGGATGTTAGGAACAAAATACCTTGGATCATCCTCCTCTCGGGTTCAGATCCAAACTATCTTATCTTAACTATTCCTACACAGATCTCGTAATACATGCAGAAATAGAAGTTCAAACTAGTAAGAGATCAACCAAACTAGCAATCATAACTTGGAAAGAGAAAATAGAACATGCAACATACTAGATCTGACACGAATCTACTTTCTTAAGGCAAAAGTACATATACATGTCCAGATCGAGCTACATAGCCAAGAAGGAGCTAACTAGCTATAGACAAGCATGGTTAGCACTGAACAAAGACAGATGAACATCGTTTGTACAAGAAATAAAGGAATGCAGTAGAATGAAAGAGAAGAAGAAAGATATATGGCCCATAGATGAAAGGTGGCTCTCGCTCCTCGATCTTTGTGTAGGTCGGATCTCGTTCCTTAGTCCTCCTCTCTTTCCTTCTAGACTCCTAGGTTCTCTCTCTCTAGATCTGCTCCAAATAGCAGCCCAGTGGATGTGAGAGGATGTTGGTGTAGACTGATCTTCTCTCTCTTCACCTTCTACCTGTGGAGATCGTAGACCAGCAATGGAGGAGGGTGGTGATGTGAATCTTCTCTCTCCTTGGGGGTGAGGATGAACATAGCACATATATGCTCTCTCCTTGGTTTCCACCCTTAGAGAGAGTAGATCTATGATGGGGACGGAGGAGAGAGAGAGTGAAGGGTGGTGGCTGCTGGAGCATGTAGACTGGCTGCCTTGGTCCTCTCAGACCTTAGGATGCTTCCCCGAAGCTCTGGATCCAACCCGGTAGCCTTCTGGGGTCTGGATTCCCCAAGGCTGGACCCCTTTTGAATGGTTGGGGTATGGGCCTATTTATAGGCACAAATGGCTAGGTTCACTTTTCCTCATTTGAGATTTATATAGGCCCAGTCACTATTTTCTAACTTTGCCAGCAGGTCACGATTGTGAGATGCACGGTCACGATTCTTTCTTTCTGCTACTGTGGCCCCGATCGCGATCTAGAAGATCGCAGTTGTGATCATGAGGAGCCTCGGTCGCGGCTATGGTAGGTCATGATTCTTGGAGTCGTGGTTAATTGGTTCCAGCCCTAGTGATCGTGGTTTCTACCATTAGCTCCTGGTCATGGTTTCACTTGCTTTGGTTGCAGGTTGCAGTCCCTGCTATAGGCAGTGATGGAAGGCGGTTGTGGAGATGAAAGCGGGCTCGAGGACATCAGGTGGAAGCATATGAGAGGAAGTGTGGCAGTAGCACTGCTGAGGTGATGAGGGTGAGGTCGTGATCTGTGGAGGGGGGTGATGATCATGACCTGAAGGTGGTTGCGGTGTTTGTAGTTGAGGCAAGCCATGGGAGTGATTGTTGGGATCAAGCGGCGACCAGTTGGAGGAGAAATGACAGGCGCCACTCTGCTATTGAGTCAGGGTTCACAAAGGGAGGCAGAGAAGCTCAAGTCATGGTGAGGTGAGGAAGTCGTAGTCTGCTGGATGGGAGAGCAGGTCACGATCACGAATGCAGACGACTGGTTGGTGTAGACCGCGGGTGGACATTGAGGTCGTGATTAAAATCGCGGTCGTGATCAAGATTGCAGCCTGTCTTTGGTCACTGACACAGTCGAGAGGAGCAGGTGGTCGAGGATCAGAGATGATGGCAATTTTCATAGAAAGAAGACTGCGAGCATGGAGATGATCGCAGATGCCAATGGTGATGGAGATGAGGTTGCTGTCGCTGTGGTGAGGAGAAACGAAGACAAAGAAGTTGCGGGCAGCTGTAGGGTTGATGGTGATAGGGTTGAGGTGCAGGTGACATTGGTGAGCAACAGGCGATGGAGGACCTTAGGTCAATGTAGAGGAAGGTCGCGGTGAATGGGTGAATTGGTCACAGTTTGGAGAAGGGTAGACCGCGGTGTGGGAAGCTAGCCGAGGTGTGTTGATGGAAGAGCGGATCGCGAGTGTGAGGAGCAGCTGCCGCGGGTCATGGTCTACTGATCGCGGGTCACGATTAGGGTAGAAAGGGGAATAGTGGCCAACTGTTTGAGTGGAGGGAAACCACAAGCTGTAGGGGAAACAATCGTTACCGGGCTAGAGGGAATCACGATTGCGATTGGGGTTGGCAGAGAGAAGAGAAAGGAGAGTCGTGACACTATAGATGTGTATGGAAATAAAGGGGCCGACCCCATAAGTTGATGGGATTGTGTTCGCTTGGGCCTAAAAGCTAGAATTCGACCTGCATATCAAGGATACAAATCCCATTAGCATAGAGGTTAAATCTATTAGATTGAACATGGATGTGCGGAGAGAATTAGGCAATGAAAGTAAGTAATTAGAGATAAAATAGGCCCAAGATAGTTATTAATGATGAACATGCATTCATCATTAGACGATATATCAAATAATACAATGCACTGAGCCTGGGTTTAGTAGAGAGAGAGAGAGAGTAAAAGAGGTCGTTCATCTGTATTCGGTGCATGCTAATCCAATATTGGCCAATTAGCTACATTATTGGATAATTAGTTACATTATCTAAGTAAATAAGAAAAGGACTAAAACATGAGCAAAGAGGGGGATATTAAGGCCAAGGTGATAAGGAACTATAGATAAAATGCACCGATAACATGCGTAGATTTGGGTGTTATCAACTACCCCAAGCTTCAAACATGCTTGTCCTCAAGCAAGACTATGCTCAAAGAACAAAAAGATAACATCCAAATTAAGCTTGGCAATAGATGCTTAGGTTAAGAAAAATGGTTTAAGACATCAATTCTGCTGATCCATGTTATTTTAGAACAAAAACCCCCACCAATCAACCACAAATATTGCCAAAGCATGATCAAAGAGTTTCCAAGAAAAAATAAGCAAAATCACTAAAGCCTGTCGATACTCATGAGGGTTTGAATCACAATTATTAAACATGAGAGAATTGTCACATAGGTGATCACGCGGTTGATGAGAAATGAGCCATCACCATGAATCCATGCATACTAATTGTGAACAACGTGCCTCTCACTTATTCATGTCCTTAAGAAACAAAGCAAAAAAGACTCTAATGACTTCTGAGGATCCCGATCTGCGTCAGGTTGGTCCATGTAGCGAGCAACAGTCCCTGCAGTCTGAACCAGTTGGTCCAAAGCAGTGAGATGAACTCCTCGTACTGCTCCCGAACCAACCCTTCTACTGGGATGATCTCATAGGTCTCGTAGGAGTTGCTAATGACTCTCTAATGAGCTTTTAGAGTGATACTACCAGCCACGACATACCCGCGTTCATGAGCGCAGTCATACACCGGCTGGGTACCATCCTCAACTCTCCTAAAAGAAAAAACAATGCTCATTTATTGTTCACACTCAGGCTTTTATCTTCTGCATTCTATTTGTAGGCTTGGGTGAGAACTATATAGATATTTTTTGGGATTTTGTGGGCGGCCAAGCCTCTTTTGCACATTTTTATATTTTTCATCTTTTTGACTCAATCTAGTGTGAGAAGGCATGTAGTCCATCAAGGAAAAACACTCCATCTTAATCATAGATCAAACCTCATCATCATCTGCTTGATACCTGTGTGAAACGTTGCAATTATGATTCAAGAATCCTTAGAATAGAGGCAAGCTTGTGAATCCACAACTAGGATTCTTTGATCATGTTTTAGCTCATTGCATGGTCCTTTACCATGGATTTTCCATCCACAACATGGATCAAGGGAATTTAGCTTTAAGCTGTGAAAAAGGGACATAACCTTAGATTTAATACCAAACTCAAGGAAAGAGTCAAAGACCAAGTCCAACAAAAGGCCAAGCAATTTTTAAGATGAAAATTGTGCATTTAGGCATAAGGTCAAGCATTTAACTATTATGTTCGCACCATATAGCCATAATTGCAAAACTAAAAAGATGAAAATTTTGGAAATTTTAAAACTAAATGCAGGAAGTAAACATGCATAACCGAATGCAGGAAGTAAACATGCATGCTAGAAGGGTGAAGAGAAAGAAGGGTGAAGCCTACCACCCCAAGCTTAAAATTTTGCTCATCCTCGAGCAAGACTTAAACTTGAGATAGTGAGGCAGGAATGCATGATTTGAAAGGTAGTTATTGAAGTTCTAAAGATGATGCATGGATGCAAGGATATAAAAATAGTTAGAGTAAAGAAACTAACTAATAAAAATAGGAAAAGCAGAATTTATTATAATAAAAGGGAGGGAGGGTGGGTAAGAGAAAAAGGGGGTGGCTGCCCCACGATACCGACACTGGGATCCCAAATCCTACGTTTTGGGACCAGTTTCACTTGTGTCTTGCCGATGGGTTCTGCCACATAATAGGAGTAGAATAGGCGGATGTGTTGTCCCTACCGAGTTCAAAGAAGAAAAGTGAAATATGGTGACTCGGTGAAGTCATCTTTGTGCTGGAAGTGGCTTGAACTACATCGGGATGAATTATTTGACATATCATCCTCAGGGTACCTTTCATTATATGAATTTGAAAATGAAGGTCCTGGGATGTCGACACAGGATGAGATGGATGAGATAGGTTGGACATCATCTTGAGGACTCATATCTTCTCTCTCCATCTCTACACTTGAGGTTGGATGCTCAGATAGATCTTCATGTACAGTTTGAGTCATCCAATCATCTTTTGTGCAAGAAGTACCCCTTGAAGAATCTGTTTGTGGTTCTACCACCCCTAGCTTATCATCTGTCATGGAGTCAGGGGTATCTTCATGCTCAAAAACCATGTTGTAGTGGATTGTCCATCTACCTCCCTTGAGTTCCACCAAGCCTTCAGGAGGGATGGTGGTGATTGTAAGATCGTGTTGTTCTAGCTCATCGTCGTTGGTGTATTCACTCCACTGAGATGAATAGTCACCATCCTCACCATATAGATAGTTCCAAACCATGATTGGCATACTTCTTGAAGCTAAGTGACAAGTCTCAATGTGAGGGTCGTCACTCTGGTCTGGATCACTATCTGAATTAGATTCGTCAGAACAAGCTTCACTTTCTGATAGTGAGTTTGTTTGACTTTCCCGATGAGGATAGGAGTCATCATCTTCATGGACCCATTCTTGTTCCTCCATTGGTTCATTTGCTGGCTCATTTGGATAGAATGAAGAACTTCCCCGCATAAGTTGGTCTTCACAGAAAAACCTCGGTGCATCTAGTTGATGATTTGAATCGGATGGTGGAGCATACTCCTCTTTAGACCCAATGGAATGGTCTTAATGACTAACTTCTTCATTGCTAGGTGGTAAAGCTTGTGACTGCATGGTAACCTAGTTGACGAGCTCTTGAAGCCTACTGCATTGTTCAACATCTTCACGAAGTTGTCGGGCTTGTGCAGCAACACCTTCAAGGTTTGTCAATTATGCCTCGCAATGTCACTGTAAACTCACTATATCAAACTGGCGTGCTTGGAAAAATCCTTAGTCAACAGCTTGAAGTAGGCTTCTACTGCGGTCTCTAGCTTCAGTGGCTACTTTGAGATGATGATCCTACTCTTCTATAAGTTGTTGCATTGGATCGACATCTTCTTGGAGATGAGGGGCAAATGAGGTGAGTGCGTGAATACTTTCCCTAGCCAACTCCACTACCTTAATCAGTTCTTAATCCCATGATAGTATGGGAGTCGAAGGCTGACAGGTGGTCTCTATTGTTGGAATCTCGACATATGACGACGGTGGAGGTAAGTATAACTCTACTAGCTATAGAGCACGACCTTCAATTATTTGGCAACAGTCGGAACTATGGAAAAACTCGGGAGGACATGTAGACAGGATAATTTGTCTTGCCGAAATAAGATCCATGGTTGAAAAAGGTATAAGAAAAGTAAAAGATATTCAGTATATATGAATAGGTATGTTTAAAACACAAAAGAAACTATGCATATATACAGGCTTATAGTGATAGAAAAAAATCCTTTAGGCGTGTAAACGTGGAAAACCATGTCCCCGACAATAGTGCCAAAAAGTTGATCGACCTGAATCACACGTCCAGAATACAGAGGTGGATTCTGAAGGAATTGAAATCTTAAATTTATAACCAGAATCCTTCTAGGACCCCGCAACATTTATTACGGGGTCGAAGTAGATATACGGGGTCGAGCATAGGGACGTGGTGACATTTAGGATGCCACAGATCTCGTTCTTTAGTTAGATGATCCAAAATGATAGTTGATAAAAGTAAGTGCTAGAACTAGTCTAGCGGGTTGTCACAATTTAAAAGAAAACAAAGAAAATAAAACAAAACAAAATAGAGCTCGTGGTTCTACTAATCAGAGAAAGAGAGTTCCTAGCTATGTAACCACAAACGGGGTAGTCTATGCACTTGTTCTCAGGCATAGACAACCCTCGAACACCTAAGCAAGCATCTAGTATGCACAGTGGCACCTTTCTTGTGGGGTCACCCCACTTGCTTTCGCGAAGCGTGACTAAAACCATGAACGATATGTCATCGACCCTCTTTCGAGGAATGAGATATCAACAACTCTGAATATGCTAAGTTCCCTCTCAGGTCTTAGGATATTCCAGGATGTTAGGAACATAATACCTTGGATCGTCCTCCTCTCGAATTCGGATCCAAGCTATCTTATCTTAACCATTCCTACATGGATCTTGCAATATAGGCAGAAATAGTTGTTCAAACTAGTAAGAGATTAACTAAACTAGAAATCATAACTTGGAAAGAGAAAATAGAACATGCAACATACTAGATCTGACATTAATCTACTTGCTTAAGGCAAAAGTACATATACATGCCCAGATCAGGCTACATAGCCACGAAGGAGCTAACTAGCCATAGACAAGCATGGTTAGCACCGAACAAAGATGGATGAACATCGTTTGTACAAGAAACAAAGGAATGTAGTAGAATGAAAGAGAAGAAGAAAGAGATATGGCCCATAGAGGAAAGGTGGCTCTCGCTCCTCGGTCTCTGTGCAGGTCGGATCTCGTTCCTTGGTCCTCCTCTTCGTCCTTCTGGACTCCTAGGTTCTCTCTCTCTCTAGATCTACTCTGAACAGCAGCCCGGTCGATGTGAGAGGATGTTGGTGTAGATTGATCTTCTCTCGCTTCAGCTTCTGCCTATAGAGATCATAGACCAGCAGTGGCAGAGGGCGGTGATGCAGATCTTCTCTCTCATTGGTGGTGAGGATGAACGTAGCATAGATCTGCTCTCTCCTTAGTTTCCACCCTTGGAGAGAGTAGATCTGTGATGGGGATGGAGGAGAGAGAGAGTGAAGGCTGCTGGTTGCTGGAGCACATAGACTGGCTGCCTCGGTCCTCTCAGACCTTGGGATGCTTCCCTGAAGCTCTGGCTCCAACCCGACAGCCTTCTGACATCTGGATTCCCCAAGGTTGGACCCCTTTTGAATGTTTGGGGTATGGGACTATTTATAGGCACAAATGGTTGGGTTCACTTTGCCTCGGTCAAGGTTTATACAGACTCGGTCGCAGTTTTCTAACTTTGTCAATAGTTCGCGGTTGTGAGATGCACGGTCGTGATTCTTTCTTTCTGTTGTTGTGGCCCCGGTCGTGATCTGGAAGATCATGGTCGTGATCATGAGGAGCCTCACTCGTGGCTATGGCAGGTCGCGATTCATGGAGTTACGGTTAATTGGTTCCAGTTATGGTGATCACGATTTCTACCATTAGCTCGTGGTCATGGTTTCACTGGCCTTGGTTGCAGGTTGCGGTCCCTGCTATAGGCAGTGGTGGAAGGAGGTTGTGGAGATGAAAGCAGGCTCGAGGACAAGAGATGGAAGCATATGAGCAGAAGTGTAGTGGAAGCACTTCTGAGGTGATGAGGGTGAGGTCGTGATCTGTGCAGGGGGTGATGATCATGACCTGAAGGTGGTCACGGTGTTTGTAGTTGAGGCAAGCTACGTGAGTGATTGTTGGGATGAAGCGGTGACCAGTTGGAGGAGAAATGATGGGCACCGCTCTGCTATGGAGGTAGGGTTCACAGAGGGAGGAAGAGAACCTAAGGTCGTGGTGAGGTGAGGAAGTTGCAGTCTGCTGGATGGGAGAGCAAGTCGCGATCGTGAATGCAGGCGGCTGGTAGGTGAAGACCGTGGGTGGACGTTGAGGTCACGATTAAGATCACGGTCGTGATCAAGATCACGACCTGTCTTTGGTCGCTGGCACAGTCGAGAGGAGAAGGTGGTCGAGGATCGAAGATGATGGCAGTTAGCATAGAAAGGAGACCGTGAGTGTGGAGATGATCGCGGATGCCAGCAGTGATGGAGATGAGGTTGCTGTCTCTGTGGTGAGGAGCAATAAAGATGAAGAAGCTACAAGCAGCTGTAGGGTAGATGGTGATAGGGTTGAGGTGCATGTGATGTTGGTGAGAAGTAGGCGATGGAGGACCTCAGGTTAAGGCGGAGGAAGGTCGTGGTGAATGGGTGAATTGGTCACGGTTTGGAGAAGGGTAGACCGTGGTGTGGGTAGCTGGCTGAGGTGTGGTGATGGAAGAGCAGATCGCGAGCGTGAGGAGCAGCTACCGCATGTCTTGGTCTACTGATCGCGGGTCGCGATTAGAGTAGAAAGGGGAATAGTGGCCAACTATTTGAGTGGAGGAAAACTGCGGGCTGTAGGGGAAACAATTGCAACTAGACTGGAGGGAATCACGATCGTGATTAGGGTTGGCAGAGAGAAGAGAAAGGAGAATCACAACACTATAGCCGTGTATGGAAATAAAGGGGCCGACTCCATAAGTTGGTGGGCTTTTGTTCTCTTCGGACCAAAAGCTAGAATTCGACCTGCATATCAAGGATACAAATCCCATTAGCATAGAGGTTAAATCTATTAGATTGAACATGGATGTGCGGAGAGAATTAGGCAATGAAAGTAAGTAATTAGAGATAAAATGGGCCCAAGATAGTTATTAATGATGAACATGCGTTTATCATTAGACGATATATCAAATAATACAATTCACTGGGTCTGGGATTAGCAGAGAGAGAGAGAGTAAAAGAGGTCATTCATCTGTGTTTGGAGCATGCTAATCCAATATTGGCCAATCAGCAACATTATTGGATAATTAGTTACTTTATCTAAGTAAATAAGAAAAGGACTAAAACATGAGCAAAGAGGGGCATATTAAGGCCAAAGTGATATGGAACTATAGATAAAATGCACTGATAACATGCATAGATTTGAGTGTTATCAGATGTGACCTGGGTTAGGGGAGTAGTCAGAAAACTACCACCCTAATCTAGCACATTAGTCTAGATTAGGATTGATCCCTCAGACATACCCAAATAGGAAGGGTGTCAATTTTCAAATAATTCTTCATAGGGTCACAATATCGATGATCAAGATCATAATACAGAAATCATATTTCAAGATTTTGTAAGATCATGGTCGTAATAGGTAAACCATATCTCAAGCTATTGCAATATTAAGGTCATAATCATATTCCCTCCCTCTCATGGTCAAGTTAGGGGTATATTTTAGAAACTGAGAAGTCAAATTGGGAAGTCCTAGAGTTAGAGAATAATTGGGCAAGATGACATCCATATCCATCACATCATTTAAAATACAGATTTCCAATAGGCATAGGGATCAATAGGGAAGATGTCCCTTGTATCAAGGTCCTGCATCATGATTTTGAGAGGCCAAGAGCTTAGCCATTCTAAGGCATGATCATCGTACATGCCAAATATGAGAAATATCATCTTCACTATGTTTGAAGTTTGGTCAATAATAGGGAAGCATGGTTAATCAAATAGGGACCTCATTGGACATGAGGTATAATGTACATATCATGCTTATCTCATCAATCAAGATTGTTATCATTTTACCTCAAACATAGAAAGTATGTAACCTACATTTGGTAAAGTTGAGTTAACATTATTTGAGAGGTCGTACATGAGTTCTTAATTCCAAGTGTACTTTTTTTAGTCATAATTGATATTTCAATTTATGGTCAAACCATGGCATTATTATTACATTAAAATTTTAGTTTTTCCCTATACATAAGCTACCCATAATCGAGAGTTCATGTGATCAATTTTCATGAGATAGATCACATGGGAAGATGAGGAACTAACTAATCATCATCTAATGGGTGGCTTAGGATAGTCCTTAAAGAAGAGATGAGATTCTATGAGACTCTCTAGGATATGTGGATTTGGGTTATTAAGCATGCATAGAGGATATGTGATGACTCTGATACTATTTGTCACAGAACCATTTGTTACCCTAAGTCCACACCCCTAATGGTGACATAGACAATGGAGAGTGGACTTGGGTTCCCATCTCTAGAATGGATAACATAATATATGCATGAATAAAACCACAAACAAGAACATGATATAAGATAACAAGATATTAAACAAGGAGATGAGATATGTACCCATTTCTATGTCAAGAGTACCCATTTGTGTATCATTTCATATCTGAGAGTCTTGAGTGCAACATATCTTCATTTGTAACTAATTTTTTTTATAAACATAATATATTAATGCTAAAGTATTAAGTACACTATGAAAAGGTATGCAAACAATTTAAGAGTAATATAAAAGTTTCTTGGCTAGAAACATCATAATAAGTAGGAAGATGAAATAAGGCGAGAACAAATTAATAGTGTTGTTTTGTACAAAGCATGTTTTAAGTGCATTTCCATTATAACTAACAACATATTATGGCCATTGACCAACTTCCTCAAAGGAAGGGTCTGTAAGAGTACTCAGAATTAGTCAACCCTTTTATATACATGAGGGACCTCAAGACCTAAGTGAATGAGCTAACCCTATTTTCAATGCACCTTGTGCCCTTATGTCGAGAATACAGGTAGTTACACAAGGTTTGTGAAATGGACAAGTTCAATTATGTTCAAGGTTTTTTCAACATGTATTCAAACAAAACGAACTTACTAATCATAAGTAACATGTAGCTCAAACAAGTAACTTGTTGGTTAAATTGGACATTAGCGTACCCTTTGGATTGATGATGAAAAACATTTCATTCTTGTAGAACTAATGTGCTACTTGAGAATTTTAGGGTGAACGAAATGAGGAGATCATACTAAGTGGATAATTAAAGATCAATACAAATTAAAGATCAATGTGCTTAAATGTTTCTATTTTCATGATTGTACTCAATGTGAATAGTTGTACAAAGATATAATGTTGAAGTACTTAGATATCATGTACATCTAGTGTTAGATCTTATATATTCATTCATAACCCTTAGATAGGATCCCCATAGATATTAGAGCCATTATCATGCATCAAAACATACACTAATAGGTGGTTCAAATACCTGAAAAAGTACCCATCCAGGTCAAGATACCAGTCGACTGAAACACCCTCGGTCGAAGATATTGTCGACCGAGAACCACCTCAATCAATCACTTAGAACATTGTTGAAAACTTACATATTTTTGCTCTAAAACTTGTTTCGATCGAATATATGGTTGAACAACCCAACCTCAATGCAAAGCATATGACTGTTAGACTAATTGGTTGGGAGTTGGAAGCTCTAAGCTCAGTCAAAAAAAAGCTCGACTGAGATATGATCGGTCGACAAAGTAGGGTTCTGGATTGATCTTCCAAGCTCGAACAAATTAGCCATTGCTAGCCAACTAATTGCTACCTAATGGCTAGTTAAGCACTAAGAACACTCTAGAGACTCCCTAGAACACCCCTAAACACTTAAAAACCATTCCTTTAAATAGGAGAGGCCTTGGGACACCTAAAGCACACAAGCTTCACTTGAGAGTCCATTCTAGTGAGCAACAAAGCTGAGCAACACTTTCCATCTTGTTCTTTAAGCTCTATGTTCGAGTCCTATAACCATAGCCCCTTATCCGCCATCCATGAAACGTCCATCCTAAGTGGTTTGAGAGGTCTAACACTTTATATAGGATCAAAGTGCAACACTACATTGGTGTACTTCCTTTCTTCCAATCTCTATTCACATGTAATGCTACTTGTGGTCCTTGGCTACTCTAAGTTTTGGAGGCTTCTTAAGGGAGCTTGATTTGAGATACTTCTTGGTGGAGAAGGTTGCTCCAAGATTTCTTGAGGTTACTTCAAGAAGACGGCTTCAAAGGAGGTCGGAGCTACTTCTAGGTGAAGGTTATCTCAAGGTGGTGTAGATACTTCCAAGGAGAAGAAGGATGCTCCAAGAGCTTGAAGTTACTTCAATGAAGGTTGCTTCAAGAAGGTTAAGGTTACTTCAAGGTGAAGGATATTTCAAGGAAGGTAATTTTATTTTGTTGTAACATCCTTGCGAGGTAAATAAAATAAATCAATTTCAAAATCCCAATTGTTTCCAATTGGGTAGTAGACTAAGAACCTTTGATTCAAAGGTTGGAACCACTCTACATCTAAGTGACTTTCCTATTTCCTTCACCTTATTTGGTTTGAGTTTTTCATTAAATTTTTAAAAGGATCAAAATATCTATTCACCCCCTTTAGATCTTTCAATTGGTATCAAAGCAGGTCTTCAAGGATCCCTAACAAGTCTTGAAGACTGGGGGACAACTTGCTTGGCAAACTCAACCTTGAAGGAACTCATGTGACTCGACCACCACCATTTGATGGAAGTAACTAGACCACAATTTTATTTCTAAGGGATCATCCTGGAGCTTTTGAGGATGGGGTATTTACTTTATGTACATCCTATTATTGAATATGCAACATGGAATCCCAATACGGTAAACCAAGTTCAATTGAATGAAAAAGTAGTAATCATATTATACTGTTCTATTTCAATTAGTGAGTTTAATATGATATTTTCATGTGAAACACCTTATGATATATGACATAAACTTTCAATTACACATGAAGGTACCACTCAAGTTAAAAATACCCAAATTAACATGCTTAAAAAAAGTTTGAACATTTTTTTATGCAACCTAATGAGTCTATTAGTGAAATGTATGTAAGGTTCTTCTATTGTTAACAACTTGAGTGCATTAGGTAAGTATATAAGTGAGTAAGACCAAGAGTCCAAGATCCTTAGATCCTTGCCTCCGAAATACAAGACAACGGTGACAGACATTGAAGAAGCTAATGACCTTACCACAACGAGGATGGAGCAACTCATTGGCAACCTAGAGACTCATGAAGTCACCCTTGAAGAAGAAGAACAACTAGAGGTAAAACTTCAAAAAGGCTTAAAAGCTACAACCAAGGCTCAATTAAAAGTCATCACTCAAGAAAGTGATGAAATAAGTGAAGGAGATGATGAAGAAGATACACTCATTGTAAATGGTAAGAAATATAGAAGGTATAATCTAAAAAAGATATAGTGTTTCTTATTCTTCCCTTAGGCGCTTTGAATGCAGAAAGGAAGGACTTGTAAAGAATTAATGTCCTAAGATCAAGAAAGGGAAGAAATCTTCCTTCAAGAAGAAAGACAAGGGAGATAAAGCTTATAATCATCTTGGAATGAATCAAGTGATGATAGTAGAAGTGGAGAGGAAGAAGTGGAATGTATAATGGATAAGGAAGATGAAAATGAAGCCTCAAGTGAGGTAAGTATTCTTAATTTATCTAAAGATGAGTTAGTTACTAGTCTTGAAGAACTACATGATAAATATGTTGATTAATTATAAGAAGAAATTGAAGAAACTTACAAAACAAATGATGGTTTGCATGCTAAATTGTATGTGCTTTATTCTAAAAATGAAAGTCTTATATCTGAAAACGATACCTTGAAATCATCTGACAATGATCATAATATCAAGTTGCTTGCTCTAGAAACTAACTATAATCTTCTTTCTCAAGAAAAGGTTGAATTCCTTAATAAGATAAATAATCTTCAAACTCAACCTATTCTATTATTATGTTATTGTCAAAGAAAGAGATAGCTAGTTATCTAGCTTAAATCAAGAAAAGTTAGACATTAAAAGGAAAATGGATGAATTATTAAGTTGCAAGAAGATATCAATTGACTTTTAAGTTTGTGTGATAGAATTGACGTTGTTGTTAGAAGGTTTATTTGGGGTGGTAACCACAAGGACGACCTGCTATCCCTTATTGTGTGGAATTAAATCACTTTGAGCCAAATGTAAAGAGGATTGGGCCTAAATCCATGCGAGAATGGAATTTGGCTTTGATTTTGAACAATACTTGGGACATGTACTGCCATAGGAATATTACTTGGTGTAAGGGTTGTCCAACAAGTTTGACAAGTGTATACTGGGTAAGACCATGCAACTATCGAGACTTTCTAGGGAAACCTTTGACACTAAACAAGTGATAAGGAATCAAACACACATCATTCATCTAAGAAGAAATACCACCAATGTATGGGAGGACAGATGGGTGGATATGGAACAATGCCTAGAGGAGATGGCCACACATCCAATTCCACTAGGATGATGAACTAAAGGATGCCCACTACCCTAGGCTCTAGTAGAGTTTCAGGAATGACAACTAGCTACATAGACCACAACTAGCCTTAACTGTGCACTTTATCCTCACTCACACACAAGATGGGCTCAACTTCCCAACTGGTCACCCATCCTAGTACTACTCCAAGCTAAGAATGCTAGACTATGGAGTTCTTTAGTGATGGGCTCTCAGAAAAGGAGGTGCACCTTGGTGATATGGGCATTCTAATTATTCCTTTTAAGATCATTTTATCTGAGGCCTCAAATAATGGGATGTTACAATCTCCCCCACTTAGACTCTTGACGTCCTCATCAAGGCTCAATATATGATCACATAATCTCTTCTCGATTTCAATGTAGACCCAAAATGGCCCATGGACACCCAACTCCCATCCACGGTTACCAGCGCAAGGGTGCCTCCATCTCGTCTCAGTGGATAGCCCTTTCCAACTTTCTTGGACCGCACAACTTAAGAGTGGCATGCCACATGCCCATGTGGGCCCCACTTACTAGAAGGGAATTGGCTCTAATATCATTTGTAACACCCGTCCCACTGCCCAAGTCTCTAGCAGGTTTTAGGAATGATGGATGGCCCCGTAGACCACCACTAGCCTTAACTGCACGCTTTATCCTCACTCATGCGCAAGTTGGGGTCAACTTCCTGATTGGTCACCCATCCTACTACTACTCCAAGTTGAGAAAGCTTAACTATGGAGTTCTTTAGTGATGGGCTCTAAGAAAAGGAAGTGCATGTTCATGATATGGGTAGTCCAATCATTCCTTTTAATCATTTTATATGAGACCTCAAATCATGGGACGTTACAATGTGCACGTATGGACTTCATCCAAAGATGGTAATTTTAACACAAGTAACGCCTATAAACTCTTTCAGGCTAGTAAGGACATAGAAGTTTATGGTGAATGGCAGTTGATTTGGACAACAAAGGTTGCAGCATGAGCCAAACTCTTCATGTGGATGGCCTTACACAAAGCAATCCCCACTAATAAAAAAATAAATAACATACATTTAAGTGGAAATAGCATGTGTGAATGACGCAATAATGGAGAGGAGTCGACAATGGATACCCTAAGGGACTGCACTCACACTAGGAAGGTATGAGAGAAACTCATACCATATGCTGGAAAGATCAGCTTCTTTGTGCTTACTACCATCAATCAATGGGTGAAATATAATGGAGAGCAGGGAGAGATGCAATGCATTCAACTGATGATAGGTTGTTGTTATATTTAGAAGTGTAGGAACAAGCATATCTTTGAGAACGGAGAGTCCACAGTACAACACCAAGTATGATTCATCAATTTGGAAACTGCCAACACTGTAGGTCATGGGAAACCTCATCTACCATACGGTGAAGAGAACCACAAACTTGGTCTAGACTAGTAGAAGGACATTATAAAATAAACTCGGATGCATCAACTAATAAGAATAGTGCAACGGCAATAGCAGTTGCTAGGGATAGCTGAGGCAATTGGCTTGGTGGCTGAGGGGAAAAGGTGAATACATCAGAACCCACAATGGATGAGTTAGTGGGCATTTACATAGCAATGAAGCTTGTAAATAGACTGAACTTGAACATTGTGCACATCGATTCTGATTGTCTAGGGGCCATAAACATGATCCAGAACGACCACCAATTATATCCTAAATACGCATATTGGTTAGTCAAGTTAAAGAAGCTTGCTAGAGTGTACTGGACGATCAATTTTACTCATAGAGAAAGGAATAATGCAGCTGACATGCACACAAAGTGGCACCTAAAACATCCAAGAAGGGATTACTACAACATTAGACCACCTACTGAAATGAACAAACTTTTACATAATGAAGCATGTAATGGTAGTAGTACTACATGTTTCAATTTCGAAGATCAATTAGTGATTGTAATTTTTATCAAGAATTGCTGGCACAAGAAGGGAAAGAAGAATAAAATAGCCTCCTGACTTTTGTTTAAAAAAAATATCAATAGATTGAAAAATAATGATATTCTTGATGAAACCTAGAAAGCTCAGCTGGTCAAATTGGTAGGAGTGGCATTGGATTTATACATAAACATAAATCCTATAAAAAACCTAGAGCTAGAAAGATACAAGTGCCTAAGACCAAAGTCATGTATGTACCTAAAAATAATCTAGCACATGACCATAATGCTAAGAAGAGAAATTAAATTGATTTTATTTTCTGTCAATATTCTTTACATCTTGGACATTATTCATTATCATTCAACTTCAAGAAAAATAAGGACAAAGATTTGGTTTTGTGTTCCAAAACCAAAAACTTAGAAATATGGGAAATTTAGTTGAGACTTGACCTAAACATCATTTTGAAATCCATAATGTCTTATCACAACTAAAATAATCTTTAACTTGTATATTCATGTATGACTTGATTGCTAAAATGTGATTCCAAAAATAACAACAAGATTTGTCTCATCAGAAATGTTAAGCTTACTAAAAAATACACAGAACTTCATCTCGGTTGAGAAAGAACTCGACTGAGATCTCTTTCGGTCGAAGAAATAATTGACCAAAGGCAGTTCTGTCAAGACTTGTGTTTACTGGAAAATCTTCCCCATCGAAAAATACTTTGACCAAAAACTCCTCCAGCCAAAGAAAAGTTCAACCAAGTATAGTTCTATCATAACTATTTATTGAAATTTAAAAAATTTGTTCACACTTAACTTTGATGCTTTACAACTATAATAAGCTCTTCATATTAAGTTGTTCTAAATGCTAACATCCTAACCAATTGGACCATCACATGGGTACTGAAATCAACCTATTTTGTAGGATTGGGTGGTTGATAGTGGTTGTTCCAAACATATGATTGGAAACAAGGAGGCTTTTCATACACTTGAAGAAAAGAAGAGCAGAATAATCACATTTGGAGATAATGCCAAAGGTAAAACTATCGAGATAGGTAATGTTAGTACAAATCTTCAAATAAAAAGTATGCTACTTGTAGATGGATTGCATCACAACTTGATTAGCGTTAGTCAATTATTCTATAGTGGTTATGATGTTCTATTTAACAAATTTTGTTGTAAGTTATGCATAGAAAACACTAATGATGATGTTTATGAAGGGAAAATGATACATAATCTCTATATACTTAAATCGAACTCTATGAAAGCCATTGTTGGAAAATGTCTTCTTGTAAATGATGAATCTTTAAAATCATGGCATAGAAAGCTAGGTTATGCAAGCTTCCATTTTATAAAAAGTTGATTAAGTGTGATATTGTTTGTGGTTTACCTAAACTTTCTTTTGATAAACTTGAAAATTGTGAACCATGTACTCTAGGAAAGCAAAATAAAACTTCTTTCAAATCAAAAGCATTGTTTAGTACTACTCGATTATTAGAACTTATTCACATGGATTTTTTGGTTCCATGAGTACTCAAGCTATTGTTGGTAAAATATATTGTTTTGTCATTGTTCATGATTATAGTAGATATACTTGGGTTCATTTTCTCTCAACAAAAGATGACACTATTAGAATATTCATTCAATTTTTCTCTAAGATTGAAAATCAACTACAAATCAAAATATGCACCATTAGGAGTGATCATGGTGGGGAGTTTGAAAATCACATTTTTGAAGAAGTTTGTACATCCCAAGGGTATACTCATAATTTTTTAGCTCCACGCACCCCACAAAAAAATAGCATAGTAGAGAGGAAAAACCATTCCTTACAAGAAATGGCTAGAAAAATGTTAATGGAACATAATACACCTAAAACCTTTTGGGCTGAAGTAGTCAATACAACATGCTATGTATTAAACTGCATATCAATTCACTCTCATCTTAAGAAAACTTCTTGTGAACTCATTTTTAACAAGGAACCAAGAGTTATCTACTTTCATACCTTTGGTGCACTTTATTAAATCTTGAGCACAAAGGATGATAGACACAAATTTGACCCTAAATCACATAAAGGATTCTTCTTAGGTTATTCAACATCTAGTAAGGCATTCATAATCTACAACAAAAATATTTCTATAAAAGTTGAGGAATCAATTCATATCACATTTCATGAAATGACAACACAAAGTGCTAAAAATGAAACTAAAAATGAATACTTGAATGATATTACACATCAAATTGTGGATGTAACCATATCAAAAAAAGATGATGAAAATTTTGAAATTGAACAACATTATAATGAGGCACAAAAGCCTATTCCTAGAATAATCAAAGATCATCCTCAATATTTAAACATAGGAAATCGTTTTGATAAAGTAAAAACTTGATCATCATTTAGAGATGTTGCAAACATGGCCTTTGTATCAATTATTGAACCTAAAAAGATAAATGAATCACTAAAAGATGATTATTGGATAATGTCTATGCCAGAAGAGCTAAATCAATTTACTAAGAACAATGTATGGGACTTAGTTCCTAGACCTCAAGACAAAACCATCGTTGGAACTAAATGGATTTGTCGAAATAAACTTAATGAAGTCGGGGAAGTAGTTAGAGATAATGCTTGGTTGGTTGCTCAAGGATATAATCAACAAGAAGGGATATACTTTGGTGACACTTGTGGACCCGTATCTAGGCTTAAAGCTATTAGAATTTTGTTAGCTCTAGCTTCCCATAAATACATCAGACTTTTTCAAATGGATATAAAAAGTGCTTTCTTAAATGGAATCATAGAAGAAGAAGTGTATGTTTACGAACAACCTAGTTTTGAAATTTCTAACAAGCTTGACCATGTTTATAAACTTAACAAAGCTCTTTATGGACTAAAACAAGAACACCAAAGTTGGTATGAAGGACTTAAGAATTATCTCTTTGATAATGGTTTCTCTGTTGGAAAATCAAATTCCACTTATTTTTCAAAACATATGAATTTGATTTTCTAGTTGTTCAAATATAAGTTGATGACATTATCTTTGATGCTTTGAATTATTCCTTATGCAATCCATTTAGTGATATCATGCAAAAGGAATTTGAAATGAGTCTTATGGGTGAATTAATATATTTTCTTGGTTTTCAAATAAAACAAACACCCGTTGGAAATTTTATAAGACAAGAGAAATACTCTAAGGAGATCTTAAAATGATTTAATATGGAACATTGCAAACAAGCTATTACACTATGGACACTTCTACTAAAATTGACAAGGATGAAGATGGTGAACCCATTGATGATTCCTTATATATGGCCATGATTAGTAGCTTTATATACTTGACTGCATCTAGATCAGATATTATGTTTGCCAATGGACTTTGTGCTAGATTTCAATCTAAACAATGCATTCTTATTTGCAATCTATCAAAAGGATTTTAAGATATCTCACCAGCACTATAAACTATGGTTTATGGTACCCTAAAGGTCAATTGTTGGATTCAAAAGCTTACATCAATACCGATTATGTTGGTTGTTGCTTTGATCGAAACATCACAGGTGGTGGTTGTTTCTTACTAGGAAGAGCCTTAGTATCTTGGTTCAGTGAGAAACAAAATATAGTTTCCTTATCTACCACTGAACCTGAATGCGTGGCTGTAGGCTCATGTTGTGTTCAAGTTCTTTATATGCAACATTTTTTTGAATGATTATGGCTTTGCATTTTCCTATATGCCAATTTTATGCGATAGTACTTGTGCTATAAACTTAGTTCATAATCCTATTTTACACAGTCGCACCAAGCACAATGAGATTTGACATCATTTCTCGAGAGATCATTTTTCAAGAATAATATTTCTATCCATCATGTTGATACTTAGGAGCAATTGACTGATATTTTTACCAAACTGATTCCTTTGAATCAATTTTAATATATTAGGAAGAAGTTACTTATTAATCCTCTAGAATATATTTTCTTTGGTATATTTTCTCAAGATTCTTTAGAACATTTTTGGTTTGAAATTAAAGTGATTTAATTGTATAAAATAATAAACATTTATCTACAATGATTTAATATTATGAACAAACACTTAGACAAGCTCAATTATCTCAATTATGAAATACTACTCATAGTATCATAGTCGTTCGACAAAATTCTAGATGGGAAAGATGTTTGTCAACAAAATTTTTGAATGAGATTCACTCATTGGGACCCTCAGCCGATTAATCTAAGCTGAGAAGTTACTAGATACTCCTTGACTGAAATATTTTACCCATAGGTCCCTCAGTGGAAAAAATTCAAGACCGAGTCCTCAATCGTTGTGAAATTTTTTGACTTCAAAACTTCAACCGACTAGCCATTAAAGAGTCATTGGAGAAGAGAGTTGTTGGGGGCTCGATCAACAAATTTGTCGACTGAGCAAGGTTCTATTTTTCTATAAATAACACCCTAATTCGGTCATTCTCTTTAGAACTCAATTGCTCTCTTCTCCATCACCTCTCCAACATTTCGTAGAACTGTCTTTCAACAACCTTCATCCCCCTATCAAATATATCTCTTCTTCCACCACTCTTTGATCAAAATGGCTTCCTCTTCGGCCTGTGGTGGCAAGATGCAAGTTGCTTTAAGGAAGGGACACACGCCTACTCCCGCATTGAGCATTGTGAACGACATCCCCTTCAACAATGATGCTATTAGATAACGCTACTTGAAGCTCACCTCAAAGTCACCTCTTCCTTGATGGTTGGTAGATCTCAATGACTTCATCACTATTCTTGATCTGTCCCAACTTTTCAAGGTGTAAAAATGGAAGGAATTTCTGATCCCTTCCTTTCATTTCTTGTCTACCCAAGCCATAAATGAATTCTATGCAATTCTCATTAGAGATTCCAATGACCCCTACTCCTTCACTTCCATGCTTGATTGTCTATATTTCCATTTTTTTAAAAATGACATCCTAAAAATGCTAAACATAGATGCTAAGGAATATGCAAATTTCCTGGATCTAACCATTGGCAATTCCATCTCTAAATTCTCCACTGAAGAAGAAACCATTAATCTTAGTGGCTTCAAAAAGTCCATCTTTGTTCCTAATACTCATCACATGAACATAGGGGAACCTAATATGCTACCTCCTTAACACATGAGGATAGGATAGAGACCTCATTATTACCCATGATATTCGTCCTAGAACCAACAAAACTAAAATTCCACAATTTAGGACGTGCCTTATCTATGCCATACTTGAAGTATTCTTGTAAACTTCATCTGCATCATCCTATTCTAGATGTTTGGATATTTTGAAAACCCACCTTATGCTGATTTTGTTTGCCAAATAATCTGATATTCCCTTGGAAAAAAATTAGAATTCCTAGGCTACAAATGTGATAGACATCCCCATATAATTACCCAAAACACTGTTGATAAAATGGGAATTGACTTTGGGCACAAAAGATCTAGGATTGAAGGAGAAACATTCATTGAAGCCAATCCTCCACCTCCTACTCCTCCTAGATATTCCATTGAAAACCTTGTCTAAGATGTTTCCTATCTCAAAGGAGCCACTTATCGAATTGGGAGACATCTAGATTACAACCACTATACTATGACCTATCTAAACCAAAGGATGGAAGCCATATCTCCTAATGAACATGACAAATATCCTTATGTAGAATATCCCAGGAGCATCTATCCCTTAAATCCTTACATCCAATACACTTAAGTTCCACCACTACCCAAAAATGATCTTACCCATACTCAATATTCACCAATGAAACTTCAACACATAGCCGCCCATTTCTGATTTGATTGGGAACCTACATTTCTGGAAGCATATGCTCTCACAAAGACAGGTGCACTTGACTGGAATACACTTTTCAAGTATTATGGTGATACTCCATTCTATGGGAAAGATCCTGAAGTTGATGTAATCTTATATTCTTTCAAGTGATATTTCTATTGTTGTCCAATGTCATGAGTAGTAAGATATATGTAATCACTTTATTATCAATAAAGTTGAGCTTGCTTGTGTTCACTTTTTCATGAAAACAAAATCATTGAAAACTTATTTTTGTTTTGGATCATTGCTTTCATTCGACATTTTCTTTACTTCGTTTTTTAAACTTGTGTACTATATTTAGAGGGAGTATTTCATTCAGGAGGAGTAAGTTTGAAAGGAGAAAATGGCTATCTTTTTGAAATGAAAAAAGGGGGAGAAATAAAATAAAATACCTTCATGAGTTTCATGATCTCTTGGCTTGACATTAATTTGTACCACATTACCTTAAGAGATGGATATTTTGTTCACATCTCTTTAGCTATATTAGTACACATTTGATGAGAACAAGAGAATCTATTCATCTAAAGGTATATCACATGTATGAAACTCATTTCATTTCAATCATGTTGTTGATACTTTAGGATTGTTTTTCCTCTTCAAAAGGGGGGATATTGTTGGATAAATTTGACATTAGCATACCCTTTATTTTGATGATGACAAACATTTCATTCTTGTGGATCTGACGTGCTACTTAAGTATTTTAGGGTTGAAGGAAATGAGGAGATCATACTAAGTGGACAATTGAAGATTAATACAAAATTGAAGATCAATATACTTAAATGTTTATATTTTCATGATTCTACTCAATCTAAATACTTGTAAAAAGATATAATGTACAAGTACTTATATATCATGTAAATCATGAGTTAGATCTTCTCTATCCACTCATAACCCTTAGATAGGATCCCCCTAGAGATTAGAGTCATTATCATGCATTAAAACATACATTGATAGGTGGTTCAAATACTTGAAACAATACCTATCCCAGTTGAGAAACAATTGACCGAGACACCCTCAATGAAAGATATTGTCGGCCGAGAACCACCTCGGTCAAGCACTTAGAGCATTGTTGAAAACTTACATATTTGTGCTCTAAAACGTGTTTCGGTCGAACATTTGGTCGACCGACCTAAGCTCAGTAAGTATATGACTATTAGACCAAGTGGTTGGGAGTTGAACATCGATGTTGGTACACATTTGCATTCAACTCATGCTCAGTCGAAGAAAATCTCAACCGAGACATGGTTGGTAAACAAGCTTGTCGACCAAGCAGGGTTTTGGATTATTCTTCCAAGCTCAAACTAATTAGCCATTTCTAGCCAACTACTTTCTGTCTAATGGCTAGTTAAGTACTAAGAACACTCTAGAGACTCCCTAGAACATCCTTAAACACTTGAAAACCATTCCTATAAATAGGATAGGCCTTAGGACACCTAAAGCACACAATCCACACTTGAGAATCCATTGTAGTGGGCAACAAAGCTGAGAAACACTTGCCATCTTCTTCTTTAAGCTCTAAGTTTGTGTCCTACAGCCATAGCCTCTTAGCCACCATCCAATAAATGTACATCCTAAGTGGTATGAGAGGTCTAATGCTTGATATAGGATCAAAGAACAACACTCCATTAGTGTACTTCCTTTCTTCCAATCTTCATTCACAAGTTATGCTACTTGTTCTCCTTGGCTACTCCAAGTTGTGGAGGCTAATTGAGGGAGCTTGGTTGCAGTTACTTCTTGGTGGAGAAGGTTTCTACAAAATTGTTTGATCTTTCTTCAAGAAGGTGGCTTCAAAGGAGGTTGGAGATACTTCTATGTGAAGGCTATCTCAATGTGGTGGACCTACTTCAAGGAGAAGCAGGATGCTCTAAGGTCTTGAGGTTACTTCACAGAAGGCTACTTCAAGGAGATTGAGGCTAATTCTAGGGAAGTATACTTCAAGGAAGGTGATTGTATTTTTTTGTAACATCCTTGTGAGGTAAATAAAATAAATCACTTCTCAAATCCCAATTGGAGACAATTGGGTAGTGGACTGAAAACCCTTGATTCAAAGGTTGGAACCACTCTACATCGAAGTGTCATCCCTATTTCCTTATCATTCTTTGGTTTGAGTTTTCAATTAAATTGTTAAAAGGATCAAAAACTATATTCATCCCCCTATAGATATTTTATAACTCTCTAGCCAAGCATTCATACGAGCATACATACAAACAAGCCAATAACATAGTAGAGTCGTGAGGAAAACATACCTTGTGAATAGAGTACAAGATTAACCATTGATTTAGAAGACCATATATAGTGAGCTTGTCTAGATCTTGGAAATTGAGTCAACTAAGAGATCCTTATATTACAAGGGAGTATAATTTTATTAATAACAACAAGATTAGGTCTCAATATTCATAATCATGTTGGTTGGATGTGTCAGCTAGATCTAGGTAGCATATATTCAACATATGTTTCCACATTTCAACCAGTCATACGAGTTCATTATAAAGTTACAATTTACATCATGGATTCATCTAGAAATGAGGGTGAAACAACAAAACTCAGATTACGTGTTAAGATAAGGGTTATTAGATCATTAAATAGGGCTATCATAAGATTTGAGAAAGCTTAGTCAATATGATCATTAACATAGTCAAACAAGTCATACATGATCATTATCATGCAAATGAGTCATCATAGAGCATAGATGGGTTCTTCTTGAGTTAGGTGTCATAACAAACATAAATATACTTATTTGAAATCAAAATATATCATAGATCATAATTAGATCAAGATTCATGCAAGATTAGTGACCTAGTTAACATGTGCATTATGTCAGAAGTTGGGCCAAGGATAGGGAATTTGATCACACTAGGGAATAAGAATAATCCATATAGAAATTAGGTGTCAAAATCATGATAAGATACTGATTTATGTGTTCACATGTTATACGTAAGGGACCCATATGTGAGCTAGGGTGGGGATTCACATTAATGTATCAACATAAAACATATTTCAAAGTCCAAAACACATCATCAAGTCAAATTAGGATGCTAGTGCGAGCACATTCAAATCTTAGTTTAACATGCATCAAAATTTATCGATTTAGATCAAGCAAGAGGATCTGAGGCACATTCAACAATATCTAGTATCAAAGAAGTAGTCTTTAAAATTAAAATCCCAGTTTCAACCAATCATGCAACACTAAATCATTTATGGGTGCAATGAAGGGTAAATCTCAGATCCTAATGTATAAGATCATTCAATTTACTAATAATAAGGCTACCATCCAAGAATGGGCATCAAGGATCAGGATCATTAATTCAAAAGCATAAGCCATCATAAAAGACATCAAAAGCATATATTTTGAGATATAAGACAAGTATGAGAAGAATTAGGTCCTAAAACTTAGCTCATTCGTAGATCTCATTTTCTAGGTAAACATTCATATATAGCATGTCCAAAAAGGGCCAAAAGATGACTTATATGATCTTCCTAAGGAAATACCTATTTCAGGTCCTTCTGGACTGTTGGATTAAGATTTGGCGGTCAATCTCAGGGAGTTGGACACCTTATACCAGCTTAAATGCCTAGGTGGTTAGAGGACGTTGGCTACTGTGTGCACCTCATCCAACTTCCTGTGTCGAGGCGATGAAGTCCTAGCCGTCCGGTGGGGTTCAAAATTTGTGGCGGATAGATCTGAGGGCCAAGTCCCCTCGTCCAAGGAGAGGAGGCTCACAATTGCTCAAATGAGGAGGAAGTGGATTGTTGATTTGGCAAGAGTAAGGGGGTATACATGGGTCACATGCCAGGATAATTAGGCTCAATAAGGGTTCAAATTATATCAGTTAAATCAAGTGGAGTAAGAGTCTAATTTTAAAAGGTCATTAATTAGGCTACAATGGTCCAGGTAAGGTGATTTTTGCACCGCCGGATTCCTAATTGAATCCTATACATCATCAAAATCATTTTATAGAAAGGAGAGTTTATTTTATGGGTTCGATTTTGATTAAAATTTTGATTACACATAACAAGCATGACACTTAGTTCAAACCTAAAATTGAAGGCATATATAAGTACAAAGTTATATTTAATCAAATCCAAATAAGCAATAGAGCATAAAGTGACTCAAGGTCATCAAATTGAGGGTGAGGGAGGTTATTGGGTTCAAAATAGCATCTCATGAGAACCCGGGTTATCACACTCTCTCTCTTGGGGATGATGACAACTAGGGCACACATACAAGAATATGTATTTTTGATCAAGCCATCATTCCCCTTTAAATAGGAGGGGCAAGGAAGCAGGGTTTCCATTACCCTGGATAGGAAAAGACAATGGTTTTTTTTAAAGCCGCCTACTCATTGACAACCAAACAAGCAGTAAGAATATTTTGGAATCATGCTATTAATTAATTAGTCAGTTAATAATATTAATTGATTAGTTAATTTTTAGTTGCCTAATTGACAACTGTAACTGACCACCCAGGGTTAGCCGGTTGACTTATTATATAATTTAATAATTGAAATTCAACCAAATTTAATTTTTATCCAATTGATATGGATTTTATTACTATATTGTGTTAATTGTTTACTTAAACATTTTAGTAACTGATATATTTTGGAACATTTTCAATCATGTCCACAATTATACTCCTATTATAGTGCATCCTATGTGTGTGGCTTTATATGCTCTACATCACATTGGTAGTGATGTCCATAATCAAATTACAATTTGGCAAGAAATGACTAGTATCTAAAAAAACTTGATTGCCACCTAAGAGTTGGTGAAGTTGTAAAACAAATTTACCTTAGCATCATGACCGGTTTTATAATAATTGTATAATCCATTTGTCTTTGATATTCACATTGAATCCAAGGAATGGAAACAGTACCCACATAATGATCAATATTTGTTTCTTGATCTAGAATAGACTATTTTAGATGCATGGGAGCTCAATATCATATATCAACTCATGTGAGAATGACCATTCATTTCATAGTCTCACTCATCAAGTGGATATGATATTACTCCAATGGAGGAAAAAAATACCATCTACACCACTCATGTGATCATAATGTGTCACAGTATACCCAAACACTAGTAGTATGGTAACCATTATTCAATCTCACATAGAGTAGTGTTAAAGTACAATATAAGTAGAAGTAAAAGGTGAATTAGGTCATGAAACTTATCTCATTGGGTATATCTCATTTCCTACATAAATATTCATATATAACATGTCCAAAAATACCCAAAGGATGATTTATATAAATTTTCAAAAGGAAATACCACTTTTAGGTCCTTCTAGACCGTTGGATTAAGATCTGGCATTCAATCTAAAGGAGCTGGGCTCCCTGGACTGGCTCAAATGCCTAGGTAGCGCGAGGACACCGACCACTGCTCGCTCCTCATCCAACTACCCTCTTCGAGTATTCTTGATCACTTTCGCCCATGCATGATCGCTCACGGTTGGCCAAAATAGCCGCACCCTCCCGCCCACCTTCTTGCAAGAAGGTGGTGTACGATGGTGAGGACTGGTGCCAGGGTAGCATCCAACTCATGGTTGAGGCCATCACAACCCTCGAGAAGGTGTTTCTGCATCACGGTGAGGTCAGAGGTGTTGCAGATTCAATGGCGGTGAGATCAGATAGAATGGGTGACTGGGAATAAAAGCCCCATGATTGTCCGGTAGAGGCCACAATGGCTGAAGGTGAAGGGGAGGAAGATCATAGGGGCGATATAGGGTGCATAATATAGAAGGAAAAGATAGGGGAAAGAAAGAGGAGGCTAGTTTGGATGCCAAAGAGGTTTCAATTCTTCAAAATCATCAAGAATAATGGCTATTGGTCATTGTAAAAGGACCCTGATGTAACACCTGCTACAGTATGGACCAAGCTAGGGGATGAAGTCTAGCCATCCATTCAGGTTCAAAATCTGTGGTGGGTACATCTGAGGGCTAAGTCCCCTCATCCAATGATAAGAGACTTACCATTGGTCCAAAGAGAAGGGAGTGGATTGCTGAATTGGCAAGAGCAAGGGGATATACATGGGCCCGTGTCAAGCCAATTAGGCCCAACAAGGGTTCAAATTCGAATAAAATCAGTTAAACCAAGTGGATAAGAGTCAAATTTTGAAAGGCCATAACTTGGGATATGCTGCTCCGATTGAGGTGATTTTTTATCCATTGGATTCTTGATTGTATCCTCTACATCATGAAAAACATTTTATAGAAATGAGAGTTTATTTTATTAGTTCAATGTTTATTACAAGTTGATTACACATAATAAGGATGACACTTAGTTCAAAAACTCAAATTGAAGGCATATATAAGTACAAGGTGATATTTAATCAAATCCAAATCATCAATTCAGCATAAAGTGACTCAAGGTCATCAAATTGAGAGTGAAGAAGGTTATTGGGTTGAAAAGAGCATCTAATGAGTCAATATGTACATGAATTGAATGAGAGGAACCCAGGTTGTCACACTCTCTCTCAGGGATGATGACAACTAGGGCTCACATACAAGAATATGTTTTTGACCCAAACATCATACCCCTTTAAATAGGAGGGTCAAGGAAGTAAGGTTTCCATTACCCTAGATATGAAAAAATAATGGTTGTGCTTAAAGCAGCCTGCTCATGGATAGACAAACAAGCACTAAGAAAATTTTGGAATCATGCCATTATTTAATTAGTTAGTTAATCACATTAATCGATTGCCTAATTTTTGTCACCTAGTTGACAAATCCAACCAACCTTCCAAGGTTAGCCGGTCGACTTATCATATAATTTAATAATATAAATCCAACCAGCTCAAAAGTTTTAGCCAATTCATTTGGATTTTATTCCTATTTTGTTCTAGCTATTTACTTAAACATTTTAGTAAATGATATATTTTAGAACATTTTCAATCATGTCCACAATTATACTCCTATTCTAGTGCATCCTATGTGTGTGGATTTATAGGCTCTACATCACATTAGTAGTGATTTCCATAATCAAATTACTATTTGGTAAACAAAGATGAGTATCTAGAAAGACTTGATTTCCAACCAAGAATTGCTAAAGTTGTAGAAAAAAATTAAATTAACATCATGACCGGTTTTATAATGATTGTATAATCCATTTGTCTTTGATATCTAGATTGAATCCAAGGAATGGAACCAAGATCCTCGTAATGTTCAATATTTGTTTTTTGATTTAGAGTAGACTATTTGAGATGCATGTGATCTCAATATCATATATTAACTCACATGAGCACGACCATGCATTTCATAGTCTCACTAATCAAGTGGATATAATATAACTCGAATGGGAGGGACCAATTCCATCTACCCCACTAATGTGATCCTTATTGATAGCACTCCATTTTACGTACCTTGTGTATATATTTTACACTGCTTTTAGTATGTCTTTTGTTAGATTTTCACATAATTTTGCTATCTTTATGACTAAAGCTTCACACACATGATTGCAGGGATATTCACAACATAGATCGTGGATCAAGACTGCGACCGTGGTTTACTTCATTCCCAACTGCGACCACGGTCCACTTATTTCCCAACTACGACTGCGATTCCAAAGTTCCAAAGGATTCGTGATCATCAGATGACAAGGAGGGATCATGACTGGATCCACATACCATAGTTTCTTC